>CP136068.1:138561013-139081024 GCA_032622095.1 Siphonodentalium dalli | reverse complement strand
TGTTGTCTGGAAGAACACTATTTCCTCACACAAATACAAAAAAGTTCAAAATTCTCACCACTGAGATTTCCTGCATATGACAAAATTATAGTGCTAAAAAGTCTGTTTCGCAGATATCGCTATTAATTTATACGGTGGGGGGGGGGGGGGGGGGCACGTCACCTGAAACAACATTTTTCAAATTTCAAAGACATCCTCTAAAAATTAGCAAATTCATAACTAATAACCTTTTTTCAATACATATGTGACATACGTACACAAGCCAGAGTACGTGGTACAGAAAGCACTGGTACTCTATTATAAGAAATTTACCCCTATTGATCATTCGAAACTATGGAGTGTCACCTTAGTATTTGTAGATTTTTGCGATTCATTTATGCCCCGTTTGTATGTAACACCACGACGTTATATTAACTGCGACCAAAACGCTGCCATTCATAATATTGAAATCATTAATAATAATGTTGGCCTGTAACTTATATTATTTATAGTTCGTTCACCACAGGCTGTATATATCAGATATATCAGTCGAATGAATGGAAATCTCACGTTATATATCGTGACTCACGTGAATACTTTGTCATCGTTGTTTCTGAAGATATAACTAGATAATAACAACTATGGGGAAACCCCCCTCACCCTATATATAGCAAATACTCAATACTGATATTTAAAATAAACAGTCGTTAACTTCCGCCCCCCCCCCTTCTCTCTCTCTCTCTCTCTCTCTATCTCACTCGCACTCCCTCTCTCTATCTCACTCTCTGTCTCTCTCTCCCTCTCTCTCTCTCTCTCTCTCCCCTCTCTCTCTCTCTCTCTCTCTCTCACTCCCTCACTCTCTCTCTCCATCTCTCTCCCTCTCTCTATCTCTCTATCCCTCTGTCTCTCTCTCCCTCTCTCTCTCACTCCCTCACACTCTCTCTCCATCTCTCTCTCCCTCCCTCCCTCTAGCTCTCTCTATCTCTCCATATTTCCTCTCTTTATCCGCTGAGCTCCCCTATATCATATTAACACCTCTCCATTTCCATCTCCCACTCTGTTGTTTATTTCTGTTCTTCTATCTCACATTATCTCCCACTCCCCTCTCCCCCCTCACCCACTCTACCCCCCCCCCCCCTCTCTCCATCTCTCTCCATTTCCACTTTGTTCCTTTCTTAACCTAAATATTCATATTTGTTCTTATTGGACTTCCTAATAGCGTTATTCATATTCAAATAAAGCCGCTATATGCGTCTTATTTGTGGTTTTTTTAATAAGTTATTCTCAGGAGAACAGACTGGATTCTAAGGTGGATAACTCCACTCGCTCACTGATCCCCACCCTCACCTGTCCCCAACGGAATCTCGTTCCATGCACGCGCGTGACTCGCAGCAAGCCTGCGTTTAGTGTGTCTGTCATTTGCAGAATGAGGTCCACAGAGGGTGAATTTAGTGACGCTATCCCACATAGGGGGCTGGCATCTCTAAATTCACCATCTGGGGACCTCATTCTGCTTAGGCCTAATCTTCTCTGGAAATATTCTTTATTATAAAATTCATTATAGAAACTTCTTCACATAGATTCTATTTCTGTTTTAGTTTTAGTTTAGTTCCCAAATTGGCATAATCGAGGTTCCCAATGGGTGTCCATAACAATATTCACCATTTGGAAACTTCAATCTGAGTTTATGTCTCCCATAACAGATGAGGCCTAAGAAGAATGAGGTCCCCAGAGGGGGAATTTGGTTATGCTAGCCCGCTATGCGGGATAGCATCACTAAATTACCCTCTGGGGACCTCATTCTGCAAATGACAGGCACACTAAATTTCATATTACAAATTCCTATACGAGCTCAAACAATTGGCTGGTCTTCCATATAACCATCTTCACGTGCGCCAAAACATTACGGTTACGTTTGATGTCAGTGAAGTCCATTCATATTTCCTCGATGATCTACGACAATGGTCGATTTATTTCTAAACACAAGTTATGCTAAAACTTCCATCCACGAATTGCCCATTCATAAATTCCCACGGCATGCGTTAGAAAATTGCCCTGTGCATGCTTTTGTCTTCTTGCTTTTTTTTCTTCTGCGACCATGTGTGCATTCCATGCTTGCTTGATTGTGCTTTCTGTGTGCGTGCTACGACTATTCCATGGACAAGAATGTTCAACCAGCAGTGCACCATGAACATGTAGTTAAACTATGTTCCACGTTTGAACAATTTTGTTCTGCATGGTCCCGGTTCGGATCGGGGATCATAATATAGGTCGATAAATCGTTTTAAACTCTTTTATACGGACTTACTGGCCAGATTCGTCCTATCCAGTATAAGAGGGAGGTAAAGTGGTAACATTTGGGATGGGGAATTCTGTGTTAACCCTTTACCCAACAGAACGGCCCTGTGCCAATGCATTCTCTTGTATATGCGAGTCGACCATAGGTCGCCACGCATATATAAGAGAATGCATTGGCTTAACACATTAAAAATTATAAAATTGTTAAAGAATATAAGAAAAGTGTTTAGGCCAATGCATTCTCTTATATATGCGAGGCGACCTATGGTCGACTCGCATATATAAGAGAATGCATTGGCACAGGGCATAACTGTAACCGTCACAATGTGGTCAATGAGCCGGTTCCAATGATATCCATATTTGTATGGTTTTATTGAGACAGACCCAAGATAATTTAGGCTTTTGCAGCTTTATTTGGCCGTTTTTGGCCGGTTTGTTGGGTAAAGGGTTAATTTTAGTGGAAAGTTTACTAAAGCGTAGCTGACCCATGTCATATCTTATTGGAAAGGTTGAGTGCATGCGTATCTAGTGGCAACGAAGAGCAGAAAATTTTAATTTCCTTCACGGTTTTGGATACATGTATTTCTAGGAAGTAGGTCAAATGTACATAATTGTTTAGAAATATATCAATCAAAATTCAAATGTTAAAAAATAAAATAACAAAATCCACTTCGCGTTGTCATTAAACATATGTTCACACTTTCAAACAAGACACGAAGCGGTCTTCTGCGCTATATATAATTATTGAGTAATATTTTCCCGAAAATTAACACTGAATTCTCCATTAAAATGTTATAACTTTACCTCCCTCTTAAATATTTGTAAACGGACTTACTGACCCGATTCGCCATACCCAGTTTAAACCTCTGACTTGACGGTTCAGTGGCTGATTTGATGAGATGTAATGAAACCTCCCAGTTACCAGGCGGGCCATAAGCAGGCTGGTATATATAGAATGCATGGTTATCGGCACGCCTTCCATTAACGAACACGAGCCCGCGTATATATATATATATAACAACTCTCGTGTGAGCACATGTATATGAAAGCCACTTGGCGGTTTGCGCTCCAAAATACACCTAATAATATTCGCTTTTGAATTTTTCCCGGTATTGAAATACGTCGATAAATAATTGAACTACCTTTCAACGAGCATTGTATGTCCCAGAAAGACGCATTGAATTCATAAAAAGTACAAAGTTGAACATAGTGTCTGGGTCCCAAAAAAAACCAGTCATTTTCACGGCATGGAACGAAAAAGAGCGTTCTGTGTTGGTCGATTCCTGATATGGTAGAAATAAAGAGCGTTTGAAAATACGATGGAAAATACCTATACTATGGGAAGTAATTTTTAGACCACATGAAGCATGTATATCAACATTTCGTGTATATGTCAACCTATCTTACCCATCCTTCCAATGAGCCATGTCCGTTTAAAGGCACAGGCGGCGTTCGTTGCAGAAATATTTATATTTGTTCAAATCGCCATCAACAGAAGGAACACCAAAATATATACAGTTCCGCTCAAATGCCAAACATAATTAGCGCGTAAATAGTATAGTGTCGTCAAGACGTACGATGGTGTGCTTAAGAGAGAGAGAGAGATTCTGTATTGCCTCCTTGAAGGAGAGATATTTGTACAATTATATACATACATGTAGATATAAATACAACAGTGAAGTGTGAGCATAATTAATATAGTGATTACATAAAACGTGCATGCGTATTATCAGGCTCACTTTGGTACGGGTGAGTTGCGTCTTATCTGTTGAACTTTTATCGGAGTGAGAAAGGTTAAATGAATTACAATTATAGTAATAAGAGTAAAGTAAGTGGGAAGAAAAAAAAAATGTATTTGCCACATGGAGAAAAATAAATAAATAAATAAATAAATAAAAAACAAACAAAAAAACAAAAAAAATTAAAAAAAAAACATATATATATATATATATATATATATATATATATATAAAAAATAAAATGCGCATCCGAATGGTTGCGCACCCGATGCTCGACAACATTACTATATATCGTTATATGATATACATAATGTATAAATTTTCTAGCTTCTGCATTTAAGCTACGTCACATGCGTGTGGGCTGAAATTTTCTGAATTAATTTTCTGAATTATTTTGCCCTAATTAGGGAACACATTACAAATAAAAAAGATGCAGACATATCAATAAGAGAGTCCCGATATTGTCCAACGGCGTCCAAGAGTGATGGGTGATCACTTCCCAAGATTAGAGACAACAAGTCCTCCTTCTCTAGACCGAACATGTATAAATATACTTGGATACCGCAGTAGTCGATGACCCGTTCCCAGAAACTATTTCGCAGCGACAGGATCGGGAATGACGAGCACGTGAACATAATGTGCTCAAGTTCGTTATCATATATACACACGCACTGACGACAGGTAAGATTATTTGGGTACGTTGTCCTGTTAAGAAGAATTGCAAGGTTCTTGTATTTTGATGATAATGTAGGTTGTGATCGCAAACGCTTCCAAACGTACCAGCCGGAGAGTGGGTCTGGAACAACCTTCCAGAACACACTCAGGTCAGAATCGTTTGAGACTGACGTGCGCCACGACGAGATATAAAACAGTTTTACTGTCTCCCTCACTATACGTTTCCATGTAGGTTGGTTTGGAAATACACCAAGGTCTAAAAGATTATCCAGGAAAGAATCAAGGCGATAGGCTCTTAATATAGGTAGTATCTCCTTGACGAATCCATATGCCGATCTGTCGTACAAGCGCTGCAAATGAGCTTTGGCCAGGAAAAGTTTCAATGGATCCTGTTTGTGTGAAGGAAGGTTTATAAGAGTACCAAGGAAGCCCAGTTTACGAATGTGTATTTCCATCTCCATTGGTAAGATACCCAATAGTCCGAGAGAAAGTTTTGTATTGGCGCGTTTAGGCAGACTCTGAGCAGATTTAACACAGGTACGTAATGAACGTTCAATGATAGTTATAGCAGACGTTTGTTGTAATGACATCACCTCACAACCATACAGTGCTTTCGGTTGAACGACAGTGTTGATTAAGTTGCACATTGTAATTGGCGAAGCATGGCGTAGTAGTCGGTTACCAGCGATGGCGAAGAATGTTTTTCTCATTGTTGACGAAACACGTGAACTGTGAGACACATCAGACACGAACTTTCCTTGTACCAAGCCAAGGTGTGCACATTCGGTATCCTCTGTTAGTGAATCGGAACCCAGCATCCAGATACGTCGATTGCGATTGTGTGCGGCTTTTGACTCATTAAATACCACAGTCTTACTTTTTGTACACGAGAAACTGAATCTCCAGTTGATACTGTACTTGTAGCATGTGTCTATCAGATTGTCTAGACCGTGTTTAGTTAGCGACATAATGGTGATGTCGTCTGCTGTAGTTGGAGAAACACATGAAATTGAACCAACATGTAGGCCAAACGGAGAATTCCTCAAGTCTATTAGCAGATCGTTTATGTAAACCAGGTAGCACAGAGGTGAGAGGACACCCCCTTGCCTTGTCCCTTGGCCGATGCTGAACTTATCAGAGAATCTGTTGTTAGAGAACACCATGCTGTTCACATCCGTGTGGATGTTGCCGAGAAGTCTGATGAATTTGCTGGAAAAGCCAAGACGTATAAATTTAAACAAAAGGCCTTCGTACCACACTCTATCGAAGGCCTTCTTAGAATCCAGGAATGCTGCAAACACTTTTGAGCCATTAGATTTTGCATGTGATATAGCTTCATGTAATACAAATGACGTTATATTGCATCCAAAACCTTTTTGGAAGCCATATTGTAATTGTTCCGGGAAGTTAGAAAGCTCCCTTGCGCTGAGGATTCTTTGCAATATAATTTTTTCAAACAGTTTATAGATCACAGGTAGGAGTGTTATGGCCCGGTAGCTGTCGGGAGACGTAGAAGGCTTAGGCTGTCCTTTATACAGAGGAATAATAACACCAAGTTTCATACCCGGTGGGATCCATTCTAGATCCAGTATGGCGTTGAATAAGATCAGAATACATTCCTTCAGTTTATCGGTGTGATTGATAATATGTTCACTCGTGACACAGTCATAGCCAGGCGCTTTGTTTGGTTTCAATGTTTTTATCGCACACTCAATTTCATAAATAGATATTTGGCGACACTGTGAGCATATCTGGCCTTCTTGTCTGCGCATGTATTCTCTAACCTCAGCGGTAACATTATTTTCAAACGTTGGATTGTGATGCGTTTCTGGAGAATAGAGTTCAGCAAAGTACGAAGACCAACCGGAGTGGGTACTCCACCGAATTCCATTACTGATCCGACCGTACGCGTGGGAGACTTCATTTTAAGTGTGCGCCAGAACATTGTGGGGCTGTTTAATGCATGGTTTTCAAGTTCGTAGCACTCAGCCTTCATGGAATCACGGACAGCTTCACGATGTGCTTTCCTGAAGTGACGCTTTGGATTGCATGTAATTGACATAATACGGGGAGCACGACACTGGTTTACCAGCATACACCCATTGTTTGTGCAGATCGCGCATGTCCGATTTCAGTCTGTCGAGGTTAGCATTCCAGTATGGTTTGAGATGGCGGGAAAAGCGCTTTCTTGGGACTGATAAGTCTGATGATGTTACAATGGCGCGGGTTAATGACTCATAAAAAATGTTTAACGATACTTTGGAAGACAAATCACATCCGTGTGGATCTGGACATAGTGAGTCCAGGTTATTCCTGTATGCATCGAGATCAGCACGCTGCCATGCAAAACTGCGGCGATCTGTGAGCGACTGTGTTATTGGAGCTGGGTCCATGAATTTAATTGATCTAAACAAAAGCCAGAAACGTAACGTTTTTTTGCTTTTGTTTACATAACAAAGGGGGGAAATGACAATAACATACTGTTTATGCCATATTTCTGATTAGCATAAGAACTATTCCTTCTGTTTATGGCGGTGTTTGATGGAGGTGAATATTTTAACAGCATACCCACCGTCAACGCCGCTCGTATCTTTAATCAAATGTAACACGATATAAGATAAAACCGCCATTCTCACCTTATGGACACCCCGTCAATCGAGAGTATTTATAAATCAACACATTGATTGTATAGCAATTCTAAACCGCGGTTCAGAAAAAGACGGATTCGTCATGTCTATCCTTGGTAATTGTGATGAATTACAGTATTTTAATCATATTTTATGTCATAGATTGTTATCAAACCCTATATCAAAGTACTATACAAAAAATAATCGGTAACTCGAAAATTAAATGGTCATTTAACCCTTTCATGACTAGAGCTTCCTGAAAACCCTTCCTTTGTGAAAACCCTGTGCCAATGCATTCCCTTATATATGCGAGTCGCCCATAGGGCGCCTCGCATATATAAGAGAATGCATTGGCCTAACAATATTTACCTTGACCTTGTAACCCAGTGCATTCTCTTATATGCGAGGCTCCCTATTGGAGACTCGCATATATAAGAGAATGCACTGGCACGGAGTCTTTAATGCTGCACCAGCGCAGCTCCAGTCATGAAAGGGTTAACGAAAGCTCGAACTATCTATAATGAGAGATTCAACAGACAATTAAAGTGAATAGCTCATTTTCAATACTACATTTATATGATGCATGTGAGATTACAACTTAACTCTTCCATGACTGGAGCTTCCTGAAATTTTGGGAGAACCATATGCCAATGCATTCTATTATATCAGCTAGTCTACCATAGGGAGCCTCGCATATATAAGAGAATACATTGGCCTATAACAATATGTACATTGACCTTGTTAGCCAGTGTGTTCTCGTATATATGCGAGGCTCCAAGTATGGGCCGGAGACTAGCATAAAAAAAGAATTCACTGGCACAGGATGTTTAATGCTGCACCAGCGCAGTTCCCGTCATGAAAGGGTTAACTTCGAGTTTTTAATGCACTTTACATTGATATGGGTGCCTCAGTTCAATCAACTCATCTATCAGTTATCATATGGTCCGTATGTCCGCCCACCAACGACGAAGTGTGAGGAACACTGCAACAGCCACGTCTCATTTCACAAGTTTCTTCGTGCAATAGGCGTACGATGTTTAAATTTGCTGAAAATTATTGATATTTTATGTTGAAAGATATCACTACATTAAAATATCGACTTATTATACACGTTACAGTATCGGTATATCGAATGTCTCCACACGCCCATCATTCATAGGTTCAATTGTCAATGGTAAGAATAAAATAAGGTCGAGTATGTAAATCAAACTACGACACCTCTTGTTCTCCTCTCATCGGAGCCTATCGTTTGATCACAATGATCGGGTAAATCCGGGCACTATCTTGTCAGTCACTTCACAAATTGACATATATAAATTATACATATATCACTATTGGTTGTTTTCAGCCTAGATCATGCCATGAATCTTTACTAAGTCTAACGCTCGAATAGAGATCATATTCCACCAGTACAAAACCTTGGAACTTTTTAAAGTTTTGATAGGGAACCTTATAAAATCGAAAAAATAACATGGGGAATATATTTCTTTGATATTATCTGTTTCTTAACAATGTACTTCACTGTAGGTAATAGTCCCAACTCGGAATTTCACGATTTAAGTGAGTTTGTGAGCGATTTTGCTTTGCGTTTCTAACAATTATGAATTTTTCCCTATAGGTACTTACTTGAATGTTTATTGCGATATCGACTCTCAAAAGTCACAGAAAAGTATAAATTTTCGAGTTGGGACCTTCACATATTGTGAAGTATACTATTAAGGAACAGATAATCATTAACCCTTTCCCAACAGAACGGCCCTGTGCCAATGCATTCTCTTATATATGTGAGTCGACCATAGGTCGCCTCGCATATATAAGAGAATGCATTGGCTTAACACATATTCAAAATGATAACATTGTCAAAGAATGTAGAAAAATATTATAAAAATTGTTAAAAAATGTAAGAAAAAATTATAAAATTGTTAAAGAATGTAAGAAAAAATGGTAAAAAGTGTTACAAAAATAATTTATTTAGGCCAATGTATTCTCTTATATATGCGAGGCGACCTATGGTCGACTCGCATATATAAGAGAATGCATTGCCACAGGGCATAACTGTAACCACCATCACAATGTGGTCGATGAACGGGTTCCAATGATATCCATATTTGTATGGTGTTATTGAGACAGACCGAAGATATTTTAGGCTGTTGAAGCTTTATTTGGGCGTTATTTGGCCGGTTTGTTGGGTAAAGGGTTAAGAGATATATTTCCCGTGTTATTGGTTCTACTCCCTTTCAAAACTTCAAAAAGTTAAAAGTTCCCAGTTTTTGTACTGGTGGAATATGATCTCTACGGGTTAGCCATAGTATAGAGATTCATGTCATGATTTAGTTTCAGCCATATTACGCGTTATCAATTGTAATTTGTTGAGGACCATAAAACGGGTTAACCCTTTCTATACTAAAGTATCATTGGTGAGTAGTTATCCCATAGTAAATGTTCAGATAAAATAAGTTTAACACTTTCTATACTAAAGAATCATTGATGATTAGTTATCAGTTATCCCATAAGAAATGTTCAGATAATATGTTTAACCATTTCTATACTAAAGCATCATTGATGAGTAGTTATCCCTAGTAAATGTTCAGATAAAATAAGTTTAACACTTTCTATACTAAAGAATCATTGATGATTAGTTATCAGTTATCCCATAAGAAATGTTCAGATAATATGTTTAACCATTTCTATACTAAAGCATCATTGATGAGTAGTTATCCCATAGTAAATGTTCAGATAAAATAAGTTTAACACTTTCTATACTAAATAATCATTGATGATTAGTTATCAGTTATCCCATAAGAAATGTTCAGATAATATGTTTAACCATTTCTATACTAAAGCATCATTGATGAGTAGTTATCCCTAGTAAATGTTCAGATAAAATAAGTTTAACACTTTCTATACTAAAGAATCATTGATGATTAGTTATCAGTTATCCCATAAGAAATGTTCAGATAATATATTTAACCGTTTCTATACTAAAGCATCATTGATGAGTAATTATCCCATAGGAAATGTTCAGAAAATAAGCTTAACCCTTTCTATACTAAACCATCATTGATAAGTAGTCATCCCAAAAGAAATGTTCAGATAATAAGTTTAACCCTTTCTATATTAAAGCATCATTGATGAGTAGTTATCCCATAGGAAATGTTCAGATAATAAGTCTAACCCTTTCTATATTAAAGCATCATTGATGAGTAGTTATCCCATAGGAAATGTTCAGATAATAAGTTTAACCCTTTCCATACTAAAGAATCATTGATAAGTAGTTATCACATAGGAAATGTTCAGATAATAAGTTCAACAAACTGGGTTAACCCTTTCTATACTAAAGAAGCATTGACGAGTAGTTATCCCATAGGAAATGTTCAGATAATAAATTCAACTTATTATCTAAACATTTCCCTCCATATATATGGCTCATTCTGCACTATTATTTTATCTGTTGTCAAGCGTATATCACCTTAACATCCCTCCAAATGAATAATAGACCATTTTACGAATACTTTTATTACTGAATGGGAGAATCCATTTAGTGTAGAAAGGGTTAATTTCACTGCGAAATCATGCCATGGTGCACGTATAAACTAAATAACTAGTTAAAGATACGGGCGGCGTTGGCGGTGAGTATGCTGTTAAAATATTCACCTCCGCCAAAAACCGCCATAAACAGAAAGAATAGTAAAATATAGACAGGCCTTGTTCTTATACCAATCAGAAATATGGCATAAACTGTATGTTATTGTCAAATTTTTTCCCCTTTGTTGTGTAAACAAAAGCAAAAAACGTTACGCTACCTGGCTTTTGTTTAGATCCGTATATGGTAAACATAAATAGCGTTATTTGTTACTCTTTTCCTGATATGGAAATAATAAAAAGCGTTTATATCATTTGTGTGTGATTAACCAATAGAAATGCGCTGTGTTATGTAAACAGAAGCACAACTTCTGTAACACGCGCATGCTTTTGTTTACGTATACACCATCGTATACGTCTTGACGACACTATACTATTTACGCGCTGATTATGTTTAGCATATGAACAAAACTATATATTTTTTAATATTCCTTCTGTTGATGGCGATTTGAACACATATGAATATTTCTGCAACGAACGCCGTCCGTGCCTTTAAGTGGTGCATCTTTTCAATAAACCCAGTATAGTCTGAAGATGTTTATTTAGCTTGATTTATGGAAGATCTTATTCGTGATTTGTTTTTTAAAGACCCAGTTTTGAAATAAACCGCCATCTCTGTGATACATTAAAGGAGTACTGTATATGCACTAAATCCGACCATTTATGGGACCGTCTCCCTTTATACTCAACAGTATATATATGAATTTGAGCCAGAGATTAGTGCAAATACACTCGCGTGCTCTATATTGATGCAAATAACACGGTAATTATAATGAAAATGAATTTATGACTCCAGTGTACATTATACCCCTATAATCAGTTTTGCCAGTATATACCACAATGATATATTCTCCGGTTAATGCCATCGGCGTCTCGAGACCAAACGTAGTCAAAACACTATGCCGCATCTGGTCTAGAAATTAAATTTATTATTCCCCGTTTTAAAAAATTCTAACTGCCTGCAATTATTCATGTGCGCTTTTTTTGTGCTATTGTGTAATATGCCCTGTCAACTGCGGCTTGCAAACACAATTCATAGTCTTGCCTGTAGTCGGCTGCTTGTGGTAAAGGCATGTATACATGTATTCCCATATGTAGCCACGAATGCGCAAGAATGTGATATAAGAGAGCGCGTGATGTCTTGAACTGGGTGGGCAACAGATCTTCGCGCAAATACGCACATAATCGACCTATATTGGCAAATAGGTTCATATTGGATATTTTATTCGGAAATAAGTAGATAATGGACACATTTCCATTATTCCGTTTTATGGCGCGGGCCAGAGTGAAAATACATTTTAAAAGCGTACATCCAATAACTTTATTTATGGCATTTTCGCACATAATGAACCTATATATAGTGAAGTCATTGTGATTCGATAATGTGACTAAAACGCTCCCATTTTGAGTTCACTATGGAACACAATTAATCGATTCTAAGCAGATTAACTACCTAAAACCAATTACATTATAAACAGAAAATGTGGGGGTTCTCGTGAGAACAGACTGGAGTGGATCAGCCTATAATATACGTGACAAACAAATAAAAACAGACGTCAAGGTCCTGTAACGACTGTATCAAGGGCGGACATATATAAGAACCTGTATATACTGGTACCCTACATATGCACTTGTCATATAAGATGTATAGTGACGTATTTTGACCGATGCTGATGAACTTGTTGTATATACTCGACATATATAAGCCGTACACGATATTTCACAATATATGTGCACAAACTCCAAAACATCTAAACTGCAAAATCCTCTTTAAAATACATCAGATTAAAGATTCCCCATCTGATTCGCCCGACTGACTGGGTGCTAGTTTCCAGCTTCAGATTTTGTTCCTGTATCGAAGAGGAACGTGACTGGCTTCAGTCAGAGGACGTGTATGCATCATGTATAGGTGTATACATCTTCGTTTCTGGAAGACTTTGTTTGTGGGGAAATATACTTTTCGAAATCAGTCTAATTAAAATCAGACTCTGAACAAGCTATACGCGTTAGAGTATAAAGGAAATAGCAGGGAAGTCCATTACTTCCAAGAAGCATTACGACAGTGTCAGTCAATCACAACATTAATAGTGTATATATAAGGATTAACTGTCATGTGGACTGTTTTTATTGAGATGTAACCGTGAGGTAAGTGGTCATAACTTGTGTAAACCCCGAAGGGTTTTACATACAAGTTATGACCACTTACATCACGGTTACATCTCCATAAAAACAGTCCACATGACAGTTAATCCTTATATTTATATACATTTAGCGAAAAAGCCACTTTTGTAAATGTGTTTAAATCGAAAAGTGTATCGTGACAAAACCAGCCCAAAATATCCCATAGCACCCTTGGCAAAAGTTAACAGGAACAATTGAAACCCGATGATTTATTAAGTCAATCCTGCGCGAATCCAAATGCGCCCAAAACATTACGCGTTCGTCTTTCCAAACCCAAATGACGTATCGATGTTGTTATGAGCTTGGAGTTATGAGCTGTTGCGCATTCACCGAGAAATAATTGCAACTAGCCACGTGGGCGCCGACCAATCAGAATGCTGGATTTAGTGATGATCACACTTAGTATGTAAATATATATAGCAACTAGCTGGTGGACCCGACTTCGTCCGGGCTGTTTCCCCTCTGCTTTTCGGCGAATTGCGCTATTTGACCTTGCATTGTCCATTTTGAAGGTCAAGGTCAGGTGGGGTCACGATTTGACCCGTCCAAAACACTGCCCGGACAAAAGTACCCGACAAAAGTACCCGTCGAAATCCATCCGGTTTTACCCGATTTGACCTTGAATTGATCATTTTGAAGGTCAAGGTTAGGTCGGGGTCACGATTTGACCCGTCCAAAACACCAAGTGGACAAAAGTAACCCTATGTATCAAATTTCGTACCCGACAAAATAATAGATGAAGCCAATCAGCTATTGTCGGAATTTCTATATACGGCGAAACGATTCCACGCGCCGTGATATGCCCTGCCAACATATCATCGTGCAAATAGGTTCATACTGAACGTAAATATTCACATAGGTTCATTTTTTACTTACTAATTTGACTATGAAATAAGCCCATGGTGAACTTACACCGGTTATTCCGTTGAATGGCGCGGGCACCAGTGAAAACACATTACCACGGTAAAAAGGCTTGTATAGAACTATTGCTCTATAATATTGCCATATTGGGCTTATTTCGTTTCGAAATACGTTCATATTGACTATTGAGCCTATTTCCATCTCAAAGAAGGTTCACATTGAGCTTATTATCTGGAAGAATATGCTGGCACAATCAAGCCAAACCGTTCAAACAAACAAACACCTGTGTATATAATCAATGCAACCTCCATTTCAGATTTCAAAGCCAATTTAGGGATTATAGACCCAATAACAAAAACCAAAAAATAACCCTATTATTTTTATACAGAAAAAAGGGAAAATTAATACAATATACTGTAAAATGAGGAATCATTGTAGTGATCTCCGTTCAGATATGTTTGATAATCACATATCCGATTCGCCTATATGCCCCTGTAACTTAGACATTGAAGACGCCAATCACTATTTTCATGTATGCCTTTTATTTATAGATCAGAGAATTGACTTTTATCGAAATCTGAGTATTAATGGCTTTCAATCATTAGAAGCAAATCATTTCTTATATGGGGTTAAAGGTATATCAAACCACAAGAACACTACTCTTTTTCGCATTACTCAATCTTTTATAGCTAAAACAAAGCGTTTTGAACAAACCCATGTATGATAACATGGTAATCTCGCCATTCATCTTTCAAACTCACTGAATTCAAGGCTTTTCTTCATAACAGAGATTGGAATACAGATGAAAACCCAACATCCGCAGCACACGCACTCTGCACTATTCTTTATATACACTTTGTGCTATATCTGCTATGTATTTGTGTGTATGTTCCATGATTGTATCAGGAGAGGGGCAAGTTTGTAAGTTTTGTAACTTGTGCCCCGATCCCTATATATGTATATTTTTCTAGATACATTAAAATATGTTTAAAGTGCTGTGAAACACTCCGGTAATGCTACACTCAGGATGTTAGTAGAATGCTACATTCCTCCAGTTAACATAGCCCTGAATACTAACTGATCAGTTTCACGCACCCGAATAAGTCAATAATATGTCTTTAAAGTAAAGTAACAAACAAAAACCAAACCGAATGCAGCGAGATTACTCGGATTTTGCATCACAACCTGCGTTTAGATTACAGTGAAGTAATTATGTCCATAGGCCTCAGTGTTAAAGACATATTATGGACTTGTTCGGGTGCGTGAAACTGATAAGTTAGTGTTCGGGTACTATGCCAACTGAAGAAATGTGGCATTCTACTAACATCACCGAAAATCTCAAGCAAATCGACCGTACCACTCCATAGAAAACATTGTCTGAACTACGCTAAATTGTAAATATTTACTACCCGAATCGGGAGGCTTCTATCGGCGATAAGCTACGGAAAACGATTTCGCCATCGGCAGTCACTGCATTTAATTAATATATAAGAATGCCGGTGTGTGTTGTCAATTTAGATTTTCTATTTGTAAAAATAACTACTTTTGAACAAGATTATTCTCCATTTCTATTTGATCAACTTACCGGAGTGTTTCACATCACTTTAACATATAATGGCCTGAAGCCCTGAATATCCACGAATTGTGTTAACCCTTTACCCAACAGAACGGCCCTGTGCCAATGCATTCTCTTATATATGGGAGTCGACCATAGGTCGCCTCGCATATATAAGAGAATGCATTGGCTTAACACATTAAAAAATATATAATTGTTAAAGAATGTAAGAAAAAAATGGTAAAAAAAGTTTTTTTTAGGCCAATGCATTCTCTTATATATGCGAGGCGACCTATGGTCGACTCGCATATATAAGAGAATGCATTGGCACAGGGCATAACTGTAACTATCACAATGTGGTCAAGTAGCCGGTTCCAATGATATCCATATCTGTATGGTTCTATTGAGACAGACCGAAGATATTTTAGGCTGTTGAAGCCGGGCATGGAATGTACCTTTAAATTTCGGATTTATAATCTAGAGTCAGAATTGCATGAAAAACAATATTGACATTGTTTATCTCACACCAAAAAAGAAATGAAACTAGGAACCACGTGCTTTACAATGTGCCAATGTTTTGTTTGGCGTCTGAAATGTAAAGAGGAGTGAGTGTATGTATTTTATATGTTTAAACATCAAACCAGTCATTAACTAACCAGCTAATATTAGGGCCCAGAATTTGTTAATTCTCCCCTGCATCTTGTCCCAAAATCCCAAAATACGTTGGAGGGCGCTACCAATCGAATTACTTCACTGTAACCTTTACTGTGAGTGATATATACTGTTAGTGCATCTGTGCATATAAGAAGCAAAACAATGTGACCGAGATATTATAAAAGTATACAAAGCTTAAATTGACAGTATTTATCGCTTAACAAAACGGACCTCGAATGCACCCAAAAACGCAGAATAACGCTATGACTCATTCGCTACATTCGATCCTTATGTCGACATTTTTATGAATGAATTCGGAATAAATAGCCATACACTAATGTTACACTCTATAGCGTGATAGTCTTGTGGATCCATTATGTCGTGAATATAGGGTCGTTCGAATGTTTCTGGGGTCTTTTTTGTGTTGTGTCCGGTTCATTCGTGATGTATATCTGTTAGGCTTGCATTCGGTGCAAAGCGATACAGAAGATCCCATTGATAAATTTCTTCATGTCGTGCGATGATGTGTATACTGTGACACGCCACCATTCAAAGTTCGAACTGACAATTAAAATTTGCTGTTGAAACCAATATGCCAATAAAAGCAAGTCGTTAGAAATATATACTTCTAGAAGAAATATTAATTTCTTCAATGTCTATACATATTGTTTGAGTCATATTTTCGGTCCAATTTGGTGTTGTTCATTTGTCAGTGCCGCAAAAGGTTGCCTGTGTATATTTGGACTGAAACATCGTGAGCATGTATGCAATATGTGTCTGAACCAATGTCATGCATGTCTCCATTGTTAAAAGATATGTAGATTGTGTTCTGGTGACGTTCAGAGAGGGTTGAAATTAACGCATATAACGTGTACTTGGAAGAGAGATAGGGAGAGAAAGAGAGAGTATGTGTGACAGAAAGGGAGAGAGAGGGTGACAGAAAGGGAGAGAGTGACAGAAAGGGAGAGAGAGTGACAGAAATTGAGAGAGAGAGAGTGACAGAAAGGGAGAGAGGGGAGAGGGGAGAGAGACGGTATATGCTTCACTCAAGAGTATAAAACATGGCAAATCTGTGTCGACAATACGATCCACCGATTACTTTGCATATTCGAACAAATGAATGTTTCAAAAGTGAAGTTCGTGTACATTTACATGTATGGTGGGTGGTGGGTGTGGGGGTTTTGTTTTAGGTGGAACCGCTCACCACCACCAATTTAAATTTAACCACGCTTCTCTTACCATGCACTCCAAGGCCGTAGTACCGTCGTACACAATCACGGAATTTGATATTCGGTTCGGAACACCTCAACGGCGTGTTCCACATCAACTTTACATATCACTAGCAACAAAGTAAGCCTTCCATGGCGGGAGCTGCGCTGGCGCAATATTAAAGACACTGTACCAATGCATTCTCTTATATATGGGAGTCGACCATAGGTCTCGTCGCATATATAAGAGAATGCATTGGCCGAACAATTTTTTATAATTTTTTTATGATTTTTTCTTACAATCTTTAACAATTTTTATAATTTTTTCTTACAATCTTTAACAATTTTTATAATTTTTTTAAAACAATTTTTTCATTTTTATCATTATTTCTTATAATTTGTAACAATTTTTTTAATTTTTTCTTACATTCTTTAACAATTATAAAAAATAATATAACATGTGTTAGGCCAATGTCTTTGGGATGGGGGTCTGTTGTGCCATGGACCTCTTTGTAAATGCTATAGTATCCGCATATGGCAGCAATGAGCAGTCTAGCGTATGCAGTCCACACACCGGTCATATTTCGCAGCCTCATTGATGACGTGAGTATTAAAGACCCTGTGCCAATGCATTCTCTTATATATGCGCGTCGAGCCTAACAATTTTTTATAATTTTTTATGAATTTTTCTTACATTCTTTAACAAAATTTATTATTTGTTTTAACTATTTTTGCTTACATTCTTTAACAATTTTTTTATCATTTTTATCATTATTTTTTACATTCTTCACATTGTTATATCATATTTTTTCATTTGTTCTTACATTCTTTAACAATTATAAAAAATAATATAAAATGTGTTAGGCCAATGTCTTTGGGGTGGGGGTCTGTTGTGCCATGGACCTGCGTATATAACCATGCACGGATAGAGCTCTTTGTAAATGCTATAGTATCCGCATATGGCAGCAATGAGCAGACTAGCGTATGCAGTCCACACACCGGTCATATTTCGCAGCCTCATTCATGACGTGAGTATTAAAGACCCTGTGCCAATCATTCTCTTATATGCGCGTCGAGCCTAACAATTTTTTATCATTTTTTTTGAATTTTTCTTACATTCTTTAACAAAATTTATTATTTGTTTTAACTATTTTTGCTTACATTCTTTAACAATTTTGTATCATTTTTATCATTATTTTTTACATTCTTCACATTGTTATATCATATTTTTTCATTTGTTCTTACATTCTTTAACAATTATAAAAAATAATATAAAATGTGTTAGGCCAATGTCTTTGGGGTGGGGTCTGTTGTGCCATGGACCTGAGTATATAACCATGCACGGATAGAGCTCTTTGTGAAGGCTATAGTATCCGCATGTGGCAGCAATGAATAGACTAGCGTATGTAGTCCACACACCGGTCATATTTCGCAGCCTCATTCATCAGATTTTCTGAATTAAATGTGTATTGTTGGAACCACAATACATGGTATATATGAATGCCAATCTCGAGGTGATTGCGTGCGAATCGCGCGCGTGTAGTTATACCTGGTCAGGTAAAGACCGAGCGTACTTCCGGTCTAGGCGAGCGTGAGAGTTTGGCTTTGGTCCGAGAACTCCTCGGGGAATCGTGTCTTAATGTCGGACGTCCGAATGGCGTCGGTGTTGAAGCATATAGTCAGACTCTAGCGTCCTTCAGTTCCAATACTCAGGAGTACCAGAGCAGGGGCCGGGACATCTGACCATTGTGTCCTTCGCCAAGGGGGCATAAAGTGCCGTTCTGTGCGCCACATATATGGCAAGAAATATACCTTTTATATCTACAAAATAGAAATAACCATTTAATTTTAAGTTTTTGAAAGTTCGTTTGTCCCGATATGAACTTCTGGTCGACTGTGTGTGAATCACACCACATCAACTTGCGCACTTTCGGAGAACTTCCAAGCTGAGTGTGATGGACTTTTTATTTCATTTTAAGCTTTCTAGATATCTCGGTCAATAAATCGCATACAAGATGCGCCATGCGTTACATACCCCGGTATTGACCATCGACATTAGTGATTTTATGGTCAGCAAGATGTTCCTCACACCTTCGCTATCCCTAATCTCTCTTACATCATATTATAGTCGATCGCTCTCAGTGTACTGATATCTTAAAGATGCCGCTCAATGAACTACCATCATAGTTTTATACGACCAATTTGCATCTTATGATAGCTTCGTGAATAGAAGATACACTTATATAGCCAAAATTACGGGCGCCTCAATATGAAAGAAATTCCTATTATATCAGAATAAGAAATACTTGTGGTAGTACCGTACCAAAGCACACATTTAATTTCATTTTTCTTCCGATTTTAAGATTATCGTTTTATCTTGATTTAAAGGCACGGGCGGCGTTCGTTGCAGAAATATTCATAATGGTTCAAATCGCCACCAACAGAAGTAATATTAAAATATATATAGTTTTGTTCATATGCCAAACATAATCAGCGGGTAAATAGTATATTGTCGTCAAAACGTACGATGGTGTACGCAAACAAGAGCCTGCTCGTGTTACAGAAGTTTTGCTTCTGTTTACATAACACAGCGAAATTCTATTCGTTAATCAAACATAAATGATATAAACGCTCTTTATTAGTTATTAGTTTTTCAATATCATGGGTAACAAACTTATGAAATCCACTACACCCATCACCATGACAAATGTCCTCAAAACTGTTGTTCTACCGAGAGCTCACTACGGTGTCGAGGTGATTCATTTTTATCAAAGTTCCGCCATCACCATTATGAACAAAGCCGCCAGAACATGTCTCAAATACGCACAATCCCTCCCAAAACGAGCGTCAACTAGGCTATCGCTAGGTCTTCTTGGATTTCTACCAATTGAATATCAACAGCATATCAAAAAACTTTGCTTTATGGGACGTCTTATCCATCTACCGTTCGGCCATCAATTACCATTACGACTGTTTGTCCTGAAAGCACACCTCTACAGACTATACAGTCGCTCCAGTGGTTTTGTACAGGAAATGTTCTCCATATTAGCCAAATACGATCTTTTGAACTATTTGAACGACTACCTGGACATTGGGGTCTTCCCAAAACTGTCTACGTGGATAACTCTTGTGAAGGCAGCTGTCAGGGGAACGTTCATTTCCTCGTGGCAGACCAAAGTTTCGTCCGATCCATCCTTGCGAATTCTGTGGAAAGTTCACCCTAATCCCCTATCAAACTGGGCAGTCTGGAAACTTCTCCATGGAAACGCTCACATGTTGAAATATCTCAAAAACTTAGTACTGCTTCTCAACAGGACTACCTATGCCAACAATTTAGTGTGTCATCTCTGCAGCGAAGTGTACTCGAACGAAATCGACCACGCCATGTTCGTATGCTCTTCTCCAGCCGCACTCATTATTAGAAACTCTTTTTGGGAAGGGATTATCTCTCGTTTCGGCATACCCGAATATTTTCACCTTGCGTCGTTAGCCAGAGATGACCTGGTAGCAACCCTCCTCGGAAGTTCTCTGGAAACCCTAACATAACACATATCTCACTGCCTCAAGGAACTAGTACTATATTCTGCGAAGTTACTGTACGTTCTCAGCACAATGATAAGGAATGGCGTACAGCAACCCGTGTCTCGTCCATTGTAATTATCTTCTCAACACCCACGCATGTTGTAACGACTAACTGTCATATCTGTTGGACAAATCAGATTTTCCTGCAACAAAAGCTGTTGTGAACATTCAAATGCATATATGCTTCACTCTCGTGGTTTCCAACACCTCTCCATACTTGTACATAACGGCCCACCACATTGGTCAGGGGAGCCCACTTTAATCCAACTGTATTTATATGTCATGTGTATCGATCTCTCCTATACTTGGAGGTAATAAAGATATCTCTCTTACCATATCCGGATCTAAACAAACGCCAGGAAATGTAACGTTTTTTTGCTTTTGTTTACATAACAAAGGAAAAACATTTGACAATAACATACAGTTTATGCCATATTTCTGATTGGTATAAGAACAAGGTATGTCTATATTTTACTATTATTTCTGTTTATGGCGATTTTTGACCGAGGCGAATATTTTAACAGCATACCCACCACCACCCCCCCCCCATATCTTTAAAGCCACACACAGGCGGCTTGCGCTCCAAAATATACACCTAATAATATTCTTTTTGAATTTTCCCCGGTATCGAAACAGGTCTACAAATACATGAATTATACCTTTCTACGGACATTATTATTTGTCCCAAAAAGACGCATTGAAGTCATAAATAATTAAATTTTGAACACGGTGATTGTGTCTCAAACAACCACCATGTGCACGCCGTGGAACAGAAAAGAGCGTTCCGTGTTAGTCTGTTCCTGATATGGAATAAATAAAGAGCGTTTATTTCACTTATGTGCGAAAAAAATTAAAACTGCTGGAAAATGGCTGTGACCATGCTAAGTATTTTTCAGAGCAAATATGAAGCAGGAATATCAATATTTTGTGTATATATATTTGTCACTTATCTTATACAGCCTTCCAAATTCCGTAGACAAAATTTGGAAGCTCGAATGAGCCATGTCATTTTGATTGTGAAACATATATAGTTTATTGAAATGTTGTTGAAAGTTCTTGGTGTGTCCTGATATGAACTTCTGGTCGATTGCGTGTGAATCACACCATGCACATCAACTTGCGCACTTTCAGACAACTTCCAAGCTGAGTGTTATTGACTTTTTATTTCATTTAAAGCTTTTCTTGATGTCTCGGAAAATGGCTGTGACCATGCTATGTATTTTTCAGAGCAAATATGAAGCAGGAATATCAATATTTTGTGTATATATATTTGTCACTTATCTTATACAGCCTTCCAAATTCCGTAGACAAAATTTGGAAGCTCGAATGAGCCATGTCATTTCGATTGTGAAACATATATAGTTTTTGAAATGTTGTTGAAAGTTCTTCGTGTGTCCTGATATGAACTTCGACTGCGTGTGAATCACACCACATCAACTTGCGCACTTTCGGACAACTTCCAAGCTGAGTGTGATGGACTTTTTATTTCGTTTTAAGCTTTTCTAGATGTCTCGGTCAATAAACCGTATACAAGGTGCGTCATGCGTTACATACCCCGATATTGACCATCGACATTAATGATTTTATGGTCAGCAAGATGTTCCTCACACCTTCGCTATCACTAATCTCTCTTACATCATATTATATATAGTCCATCACTCTCGGTGTACTGATAACATAAAGATGCCGCTCAATGAACTACCATCATAGTTTTATATCACCCATTTCCACATAATGTTGGCTTCGTGAATAGAAAATACACTTAGCCAAAATTACGGGCGCCTCTATGTGTAAAAGAAATTCCAACTATATCAGAAAAATAAGAAATAGACATACCTATGGCACCAAAGCACACATTTAATTTCATTTTTCTTCCAATTTCAAGATTATCGTTTTATCTTGATATATTTACACACTAAGTGTTGTCATCACTAAATCCAGCATTCTGATTGGTCGGCGCCCACGTGGCTAGTTGCAGTTATTTCTCGGTGAATGCGCAACGGCTAATAACACCAAGCTAATAACACCATCGATACGTCATTAGGTTTGGAAAGACGAACGCGTAATGCTTTGGGCGCATTTTGACTCGCGCAGGATTGACTTAATACATCATCGGGTTTCAACATGAAGAGAAATTGTTCCTATTAACTTTTGCCAAGGGTGCTATTGGGTATTTTGGGATGATCTTGTCACGATACACTTTTCGATTTAAATATATTTACAAGAGTGGCTTTTTCGCTAAATGTATATAAATATAAGGATTAACTGTCATGTGGACTATTTTTATGGAGATGTAACGGTGAGGTAAGTGGACATAACTTGTATGTAAAACCCTTCGGGTTTTACACAAGTTATGTCCACTTACCTCACCGTTACATCTCCATAAAAACAGTCCACATGACAGTTAATCCTTATTTAAAGCCACATGGCGATTTGCGCTCCAACACATACAGCTGATAATATCCGCTTTTAAATTTTTCCCGGTATCGAAAAAGGTCTACAAATACTTGAATTATACCTTTCTATGGGCATTATTTGTCCCAGAAAGACGCATGGAAGTCATAGCAAATTCAACTTTGAAGACGGTGCTTGTGTCCCAAACAAACAATTAACAGCCATGTGCACGGCATAGAACAGAAAAGAGCGTTCCGTGTTAGTCGATTCCTGATATGGAATAAATAAAGAGCGTTTATTTCACTTCTGTGCGAAAAATAATTGAAAACTGCTGGAAAATGGCTGTGACCATGCTAAGTATTTTTCAGAGCAAATATGAAGCAGGAATATCAATATTTCGTGCATATATATTTGTCACTTATATATCTTATACCGCCTTCCAAATTATGTTGTAAAATATCGAGATCCGGGGGGGGGCTGGGAACACCACAGAATACAATGGTAAACCTGTCTTAAACAAATTTAAAATTAGGAACGTAAGCATAGGCCGCGAGTTTTCGAAAGGGTTAATTTTGAAATTTATAGTTATGTACATGAGTAAGCAGTTGTAGAATGTAAGTGTAGGTGTAAGTCTGAAGTAAAATGCTAAATATCACTGGAATCGTCGTCAGTTATGTACCTGGTGATGGAGTGTTTAAACAACAGACCACCGCTTTTCGACACTTTTTATGCTTACGTTCCTAATCTATAAATTTGTAACACCTATAACTATGTACCACGCTCCCATCTTTTACTGAAACTACCGGTATGGGACAATCATGAAACTAAAGAATATTTAATACTCTACGTATAACTAGTTCATTTATCATAGTGCGTGATTCTACGATACTGGTACGCATACTCTGTCATATGTATACCTATATTTTCCAAATTTCAAAACACCAGGCATACCTCTATTATGCTCCTGTTTTTAATTTTACTGACTATGGAATTGTCCAAGTGGCGCTTCGGAATGTGTACCTAGAAAATGATCACCTTTGTCCATGTTACCGAAGACAGGTTTACCCTTGTATTCTGTGGTGTTCCCAGCCCCCCCCCCCCGGATCTCTATATTTTACAACACTTATATATCTAATTATTCTCATACCGCCTTCCATATTATGTAGACATAATTTTGAAGCTCGTATGAGCCCTGTCATTTCGGTTGTGAAACAAATTAATTTTTGAAATGTTGTTGAAAGTTCTTCGTGTGTCCTGATATGAACTTCTAATCACACCACATTAACTTGCGCACTTTCAGACAACTTCCAAGCTGAGTGTTATTGACTTTTTATTTCATTTAAAGCTTTTCTTGATGTCTCGGAAAATGGCTGTGACCATGCTATGTATTTTTCGGTGTCAGACCGGTTTTCCGAAGACCAATTACTACGAAGGCCCACAACTCCGAAGACCCGATTCTCCGACGGTCCACAACTCCGAAGACCCGATTTTCCGACGGCCCACAACTCCGAAGACCCGATTCTCCGACGGCCCATAACTCCGAAGATCCGAAAGCCCATAACTCCGAAGGGCCGATTCTCCGAAGACCTATAACTCCG
Organism: Siphonodentalium dalli; assembly: GCA_032622095.1. Taxonomy (NCBI): domain Eukaryota; kingdom Metazoa; phylum Mollusca; class Scaphopoda; order Gadilida; family Siphonodentaliidae; genus Siphonodentalium; species Siphonodentalium dalli. The sequence continues at coordinate 139,056,031 of CP136068.1, read as the reverse complement.
AAGACCTATAACTCCGAAGGGCCGATTCTCCGACGGCCCATAACTCCGAAGGTCCGATTCTCAAGGTCCGATTCTCCGAAGATTTTGTTTTATCGGGGTATTATCGTTTACTAAATAGTGTACAGTCCAGTGGCGAAGCCAAGGGGTCCCAAAATTCCCACTGCCCCCATTAAACCTCTACTTGCTATTTCAGACAATATGGGCCCCTACCAAAACATGTCCAATGTCATGTAAACGCCCGGAAATCGTTCATGGGGCATCAAAATATTCAAACTCTTCCTTCTGCCCCCACCTAAATGGGAATCCTGGCTCGCCACTGACTATACACCAGATACTATAACGTTACGTTGGCCCATGAGATGCCAGAGTAAAATTTACAGGGGTGAACGGGGAAGAACTTGTCGCCCACATGTGCATGTTAGGCTACTCTGACATTCTTGCAGCGTTTCGTTATAATATACCCGGTGCACACCAGTGGCGGAGCCAGGGTTCCCATTTAGGGGTGCACATTAATTAGCATATGTGGGGGATATGTGGGGGATATATCATGCATATGATATGCCGAAAGCATATCACGAAGGCCTGATTTGGGGAGCGCATACATGGGAGGGGTCGCCCCCAATCGTTGGTCCGGTGCTCCCCTGGTCAGGAACACTGTGAATATTTGAATGCCTAGGAGGGATTTCCTGACGTTTACATGACATTTGACATGTTTTTTGGGGGCGGTCTTCCCTAGGGCCCCATTGACCCCGCCACTGGAATGTACACTATTTAATAAGCGATAAAACATGATCTTCGGAGAATCGGACCTTCGGAGAATCGGACATTCGGAGAATCGGCCCTTCGGAGTTATAGACCTTCGGAGTTATGGGCGTTCGGAGTTATAGGCCATAGGAGTTATGGGCTTTCGGGGTTATGGGTCTTCGGAGTTATGGGATTTCGGAGAATCGGGACTTCGGAGTTATGGGCTTTCGGAGAATCGGGGCGTCGGAGAATCTGACCTTCGGAGAATCGGATCTTCGGAGTTATGGGTCTTCGGAAAAACGCTACGTAGCCGTATTTTTCAGAGCAAATATGAAGCAGGAATATCAATATTTCGTGTATATATATTTGTCACTTATCTGATACAGCCTTCCAAATTCCGTAGACAAAATTTGGAAGCTCGAATGAGCCATGTCATTTCGATTGTGAAACATATATAGTTTTTGAAATGTTGTTGAAAGTTCTTCGTGTGTCCTGATATGAACTTCTGGTCCATTGCGTGTGAATCACACCACATCAACTTGCGCACTTTCGGACAACTTCCAAGCTGAGAGTGATGGACTTTTTATTTCATTTTAAGCTTTTCTAGATGTCTCGGTCAATAAATCGCATACAAGGGTGCGCCATGCGTTACATACCCCGATATTGACCATTGACATTAGTAATTTTATGGTCAGTAAGATGTTCCTCACACCTTCGCTATCCCTAATCTCTCTTACATCATATTATAGTCCATCACTCTCGGTGTACTGATATCATAAAGATGCCGCTGAATGAACTACCATCATAGTTTTATATCACCCATTTGCCCCTTATATGATGGCTTTGTGAGTAGAAGATACACTTAGTCAAAATTACGGGCGACTCAATTTGAAAGAAATTCCTATTATATCAGAAGAATAAGAATACCTGTGGCACCAAAGCACACATTTAATTTCATGTTTCTGCCGATTTCAAGATTATAGTTTTCTCTTGATTTAATGATGCATTACTTGTAAAAGCAACATAATAATTTGTTTATATACGAAATCTAACTCAATCACAAACTTTGCGTATATCAGTGTATTAAACGGACATGGCTCGTTCGAGCTTCTGTATTTCCATGTGAGAACTGAATAGTCCATATATCAAATTTGAAAACAATTAGGTAACTAAACCTAAAGGAAACGAAGATAGTCAGCAAATTCTGAGTCGCCAAGGACCATAACTCAGGTAAAAAAAACAAGAGCATCGCTAGGGCGTGGAAAAATACGCCCGTGGTAATTTCACCAAAGGGCTATAACTTGACCTGTACTGTTTGCTAGTAAACTCACATACCAAATTTCTTTCCATTCAGTTCATTCTTAATAAAGTTATCACCCGGAAACGAAAATTTAGTGCAAATTCCAGCAAAAATGGCCGTAACTTTGTTGAAAATTGGCCATCGGAAACCACATTCGAACTTATAATAACCTGTATTTTGTGCCAGTAAACCCACATACACAATTTCATTCCAATCATGTCAGACTTATATTACAAAAGTTATCATCCGGAAAAGAAAAAAGCGAACGGAGGGACAAACGGACGAGCGTATAAAAATGGGTGCTACTAACATATTGCCTTAAAATACCTGAATGATTGATTCTCCCGAGAAACTTGCATGCTATTTACTTGCAAATTTTGATAGCATCGCTGCAGGTGGAACTACAGATAGTTTTTACTTCTCATGTTTATAGTTAGCTGTAGTACAGATGCATTTTTGTTTATTCGGATTCTGGAACGATGCATGTCTAGGTTTCTATACAAAAATGCCTGCAAAAGAATGCATGGTAAATTTGCGAGTGTATCAGGGGGGGGGGTGGGAAAAAATTTCAGGCACGTATGGCATTTTTTCCCTTTCGATCATTTTTTGTACCCACCCACCCCCACCGCCAAATTTTTTTCCGTTTTTTCCGACCATTTTTTGACACCCACCCCCCCTTTTAACACTAAAACAGAGATTTGCGGGGGGAAATTCACTGTAAACAGCTGTATATGAATTTCTGTGCATACTATTTATCATGGATGTTAACATGGACATGTAAATAGGAATGAGTCATTTTGAGGTCATTCGGCCAAAAAAACATGGCTGCCAGCGGCCATCTTGGATTTCAAAATTTGCAACAAAATACAACACGATAACTGCCTGCAGTCAGTTTACCAGTTAGAATTACATTATTTCTCTCATTCAAAGTGGTTTTGAAGCCCAACTCATTGCCAAAAACAAGCAGGAAATTATTTTTTTAGTTGCGGAAAAAATTGCTTGTTGGTGGCTTCGACCACCCACCCACCCCGGCATACGTGCCGGAAGAAATTTGTTCACCCCCCCCCCCTGAGTGTATGAAACATTATACACAATATTTGGTTTACTCATGCGCGCGTGGAGCAATAAAGAGCGTTTATTTTTTCCTTTTCCCCGATACGGTAAAAATAAAGAGCGTTTGTCTAATTTACGTTCAGATAGTTCAATGATGCTCTGTCTGAATAAAGACTATATAAGCCAGACTGTCATAAGCCAAGTATCCACTTACTATATAGTCAAAAGAAAGTGATATAATACTTGGGAACACCCTCATTCGTATAATATAGGCATCGCAGAAATCCACAAAAACACCCAAAAGACATCAAAAATGATGACAAAGGCTCCCATTTTATAACGCTCTTAATTATCTACCGCGTCTTGGCAAAGGAAGGACGCTCTTTATAAGAGGCAATTGTTGGAATATTTGCTAAGCTAACAAAAATTCAAAATGTGCCATAACTTGATTTAAAGGCACGGGCGGCGTTCGTTGCAGAAATATTCATAATGGTTCAAATCGCCACCAACAGAAGTAATATTAAAATATATATAGTTTTGTTCATATGCCAAACATAATCAGCGGGTAAATAGTAACGTGTCGTCAAGACGTACGATGGTGTACGTAAACAAGAGCCTGCTTCTGTTTACATAACACAGCGAAATTCTATTCGTTAATCAAACATAAATGATATAAACGCTCTTTATTATTTCCATATCGGGAAAAGAGTAACAAATAACGCTCTTTATGTTTACCATATCCGGATCTAAACAAACGCCAGGAAATGTAACGTTTTTTTTGCTTTTGTTTACATAACAAAGGAAAAACATTTGACAATAACATACAGTTTATGCCATATTTCTGATTGGTATAAGAACAAGGTATGTCTATATTTTACTATTATTTCTGTTTATGGCGATTTTTGACCGAGGCGAATATTTTAACAGCATACCCACCACCACCCCCCCCCCCCCCCGTATCTTTAAAGCCACACACAGGCGGCTTGCGCTCCAAAATATACACCTAATAATATTCCTTTTGAATTTTCCCCGGTATCGAAACAGGTCTACAAATACATGAATTATACCTTTCTACGGACATTATTATTTGTCCCAAAAAGACGCATTGAAGTCATAAATAATTAAATTTTGAACACGGTGATTGTGTCTCAAACAAACAACCACCACGTGCACGCCGCGGAACAGAAAAGAGCGTTCCGTGTTAGTCTATTCCTGATATGGAATAAATAAAGAGCGTTTATTTCACTTCTGTGCGAAAAAAATGAAAACTGCTGGGAAATGGCTGTGACCATGCTAAGTATTTTTCAGAGCAAATATGAAGCAGGAATATAAATATTTCGTGTATATATATATTTGTCACTTATCTTATACCGCCTTCCATATTATGTAGACATAATTTTGAAGCTCGTATGAGCCATGTCATTTCGATTGTGAAACAAATTAATTTTTGAAATGTTGAAAGTTCTTCGTGTGTCCTGATATGAACTTCTGGTCGATTGCGTGTGAATCACACCACATCAACTTTCGCACTTTCGGACAACTTCCAAGCCGAGAGTGATGGACTTTTTATTTCGTTTTAAGCTTTTCTAGATGTCTCGGTCAATAAATCGCATACAAGGTGCGTCATGCGTTGCATACCCCGATATTGACCATCGACATTAGTAATTGTATGGTCAACAAGATGTTCCTCACACCTTCGCTATCCCTAATCTCTCTTACATAATATTATAGCCCTTCACTCTCTGTGCACTGATATCATAAAGATGCCGCCAAATGAACTACCATCATAGTTTTATATTACCCATTTGCACCGTATGATGGCCTCGTGAATAGAAAATGCACCTATGTGAAAGAAATTCCTATTATATCAGAAGAATAAGAAATACCTGTGGCACCAAAGCACACATTTAATTTAATTTTTCTTCCGATTTTAAGATTATCGTTTTATCTTGAATTAAAGGCACGGGCGGCGTTCGTTGCAGAAATATTCATATTGGTTCAAATCGCCACAAACAGAAGGAATATTAAAATATATATAGTTTTGTTCATATGCCAAACATAATCAGCGGGTAAATATATAGTATATTGTCGTCAAGACGTACGATGGTGTACGTAAACAAGAGCCTGCTCGTGTTACAGAAGGTTTTCTTCTGTTTACACAACACAGCGAAATTCTATTGGTTAATCACACATAAATGATATAAATGCTCTTTATTATTTCCATATCAGGAAAACAGTAACAAATAACGCTCTTTATGTTTACCGGATCTAAACAAAAGCCAGGAAATGTAACGTTTTTTGCTTTTGTTTACATAACAAAGGAAAAACATTTGACAATAACATACTGTTATGTCGTATTTCTGATTGGTATAAGAACCAAGTATGTCTATATTTTACTATTATTTCTGTTTATGGCGGTTTTTGACGGAGGTGAATATTTTAACAGCATATATACCCACCACAAACGCCCCCCCCCCGTATCTTTAAAGCCACACACAGGCGGTTTGCGCTCCAAAATATACACATAATAATATTCCTTTTGAATTTTCCCCGGTATCGAAACAGGTGTACAAATACATGAATTATACTTTTCTACGGACATTATTATTTGTCGCAAAATAGGCACTGAAGTCATAAATAATTCAACTTTGAAAAAGGTGTGTCTCAAACAAACAACCACCACGTGCACGCCGTGCAACAGACAAGAGCGTTCTGTGTTAGTATATTCCTGATATGGAATAAATAAAGAGCGTTTATTTCACTTATGTGCGAAAAAAATGAAAACTGCTGGAAAATGGCTGTGACCATGCTAAGTATTTTTCAGAGCAAATATGAAGCAGGAATATAAATATTTTGTGTATATATATTTGTCACTTATCTTATACAGCCTTCCAAATTCCGTAGACAAAATTTGGACGCTCGAATGAGCCATGTCATTTCGATTGTGAAACATATATAGTTTTTGAAATGTTGTTGAAAGTTCTTCGTGTGTCCTGATATGAACTTCTGGTCGATTGCGTGTGAATCACACCACATCAATTTGCGCACTTTCGGACAACTTCCAAGCTGAGAGTGATGGACTTTTTATTTCGTTTTAAGCTTTTCTAGATATCTCGGTCAATAAATCACATACAAGGTGCGCCATGCGTTACATACCCCGATATTGACCATCGACATTAGTGATTTTATGGTCAGCAAGATGTTCCTCACACCTTCGCTATCCCTAATCTATCTTGCATCATATTATAGTCCATCACTCTCGGTGTACTGATAACATAAAGATGCCGCTCAATGAACTACCATCATAGTTGTATATCACCCATTTCCACATAATGTTGGCTTCGTGAATAGAAAATACACTTAGCCAAAATTACGGGCGCCTCTATATGTAAAAGAAATTCCAACTCTATCAGAAAAATAAGAAATAGGCATACCTATGGCACCAAAGCACACATTTAATTTCATTTTTCTTCCAATTTCAAGATTATCGTTTTATCTTGATTTAAAGCCACATGGCGATTTGCGCTCCAACATATACAGCTGATAATATCCGCTTTTAAATTTTTCCCGGTATCGAAAAAGGTCTACAAATACTTGAATTATACCTTTCTATGGGCATTATTTGTCCCAGAAAGACGCATGGAAGTCATAGCTAATTCAACTTTGAAGACGGTGCTTGTGTCTCAAACAAACAATTAACAGCCATGTGCACGGCATAGAACAGAAAAGAGCGTTCCGTGTTAGTCGATTCCTGATATGGAATAAATAAAGAGCGTTTATTTCACTTCTGTGCGAAAAATAATTGAAAACTGCTGAAAAATGGCTGTGACCATGCTAAGTATTTTTCAGAGCAAATATGAAGCAGGAATATAAATATTTCGTGCATATATATTTGTCACTTATCTTATACCGCCTTCCATATTATGTAGACATAATTTTGAAGCTCGTATGAGCTATGCTATGCTATGCTTTAATCTCTAAGACATGAGTTCACATGTAACTGGCGAGATGTGCAATATTTACAAGGTGCTTAGTGCGAAATATATACATATACATAAAAGAACACAGAAAATGAAGAAGAAGCAGACAGAAAAAGAAGAAGAGGAAAAGAATGAGAGGGAAAGAAGAAGAAGATAAGAAGAAGAATAAGATAGAAGAAGATAGAAGAAGATTGGTCGATAGATATGGCGGTAGTCTCTCTGTTAACCATCGTCAGTCCTCATTATCGTCGTTTTTATATTCATCTAATACGTATATTCTATCAGGATACTTTTCGAGGATGTCTTATATCAATAATAATATAATACTAACAACAACAACAACAACAACAACAGCAGCCATAACATTTTGACTTGATATTTCAATAACATTAATAAAATGTATTCAGCTATAAATTTCTATTTAACAAATTAATTTTTGAAATGTTGAAAGTTCTCCGTGTGTCCTCCTGATATGAACTTATATACCGTCTTCCAAATTACGTAGACACAATTTGGAAGCTCGAATGAGCCCTGTCATTTCGGTTGTGAAACAAATTTATTTTTGAAATGTTGTTGAAAGTTCTTGGTGTGTCCTGATATGAACTTCTGGTCGATTGCGTGTGAATCACACCACATCAACTTGCGCACTTTCAGACAACTTCCAAGCTGAGTGTTATTGACTTTTTATTTCATTTAAAGCTTTTCTTGATGTCTCGGAAAATGGCTGTGACCATGCTATGTATTTTTCAGAGCAAATATGAAGCAGGAATATAAATATTTTGTGTATATATTTGTCACTTATCTTATACAGCCTTCCAAATTCCGTAGACAAAATTTGGAAGCTCGTATGAGCCCTGTCATTTCGGTTGTGAAACAAATTAATTTTTGAAATGTTGTTGAAAGTTCTTGGTGTGTCCTGATATGAACTTCTGGTCGACTGCGTGTGAATCACACCACATCAACTTGCGCACTTTCGGACAACTTCCAAGCTGAGAGTGATGGACTTTTTATTTCATTTTAAGCTTTTCTAGATGTCTCGGTCAATAAATCGCATACAAGATGCGCCATGCGTTACATACCCCGGTATTGACCATCGACATTAATGATTTTATGGTCAGCAAGATGTTCCTCACACCTTCGCTATCCCTAATCTCTCTTACATCATATTATAGTCCATCACTCTCGGTGTACTGATATCATAAAGATGCCGCTCAATGAACTACCATCATAGTTTTATATCACCCATTTGCCCCTTATGATGGCTTTGTGAGTAGAAGATACACTTAGTCAAAATTACGGGCGCCTCAATTTGAAAGAAATTCCTATTATATCAGAAGAATAAGAATACCTGTGGCACCAAAGCACACATTTAATTTCATGTTTCTGCCGATTTCAAGATTATAGTTTTCTCTTGATTTAATGATGCATTACTTGTAAAAGCAACATAATAATTTGTTTATATACGAAATCTAACTCAATCACAAACTTTGCGTATATCAGTGTATTAAACGGACATGGCTCGTTCGAGCTTCTGTATTTCCATGTGAGAACTGAATAGTCCATATATCAAATTTGAAAACAATTAGGTAACTAAACCTAAAGGAAACGAAGATAATCAGCAAATTCTGAGTCGCCAAGGACCATAACTCAGGTAAAAACAAAACAAGAGCATCGCTAGGGCGTGGCAAAATACGCCCGTGGTAATTTCACCAAAGGGCTATAACTTGACCTGTACTGTTTGCTAGTAAACTCACATACCAAATTTCTTTCCATTCAGTTCATTCTTAATAAAGTTATCACCCGGAAACGAAAATTTAGTGCAAATTCCAGCAAACATGGCCGTAACTTTGGTGAAAATTGGCCATCGGAAACCACATTCGAACTTATAATAACCTGTATTTTGTGCCAGTAAACCCACATACACAATTTCATTCCAATCATTTCAGACTTATATTACAAAAGTTATCATCCGGAAACGAAAAACGCGAACGGAGGGACAAACGGACGAGCGTATAAAAATGGGTGCTACTAACATATTGCCTTAAAATACCTGAATGATTGATTCTCGCGAGAAACTTGCATGCTATTTACTTGCAAATTTTGATAGCATCGCTGCAGGTGGAACTACAGATAGTTTTTACTTCTCATGTTTATAGTTAGCTGTAGTACAGATGCATTTTTTTATCATTCGGATTCTGGTACGATGCATGCATGTCTAGGTTTCTATACAAAAATGCCTGCAAAAGAATGCATGGTAAATTTGCGAGTGTATCAGGGGGTGGGGGGGGGGGGGGAAATTCAGGCACGTATGGCATTTTTTCCCTTTCGATAATTTTTTGTACCCACCCACCCCACTGCCAAATTTTTTTCCGTTTTCGGCAGTTTTTTCCAGTTTTTTCCGACCATTTTTTGACACCCACCCCCCTTTTAACACTAAAACAGAGATTTGCGGGGGGAAATTCACTGTAAACAGCTGTATATGAATTTCTGTGCATACTATTTATCATGGATGTTAACATGGACATGTAAATAGGAATGAGTCATTTTGAGGTCAATCGGCCAAAAAAACATGGCTGCCAGCGGCCATCTTCAAAATTTGCAACAAAATACAACACGATAACTGCCTGCAGTCAGTTTACCAGTTAGATTTACAATATTTCTCTCATTCAAAGTGGTTTTAAAGCCCAACTCATTGCCAAAACACTAAAAAACAGCAGGAATTTTTTTTTTTTAGTTGCGGAAAAAAATGCTTGTTGGTGGCTTTGACCACCCACCCACCCCAGCATACGTGCCGGAAAATGTTTCCCCCCCCCCTGAGTGTATGAAACATTATACACAATATTTAGTTTACTCATGCGCGCGTGGAACAATAAAGAGCGTTTATTGTTTCCTTTTCCCCGATACGGTAAAAATAAAGAGCGTTTGTCTAATTTACGTTCAGATAGTTCAATGATGCTCTGTCTGAATAAAGACTATGTAAGCCAGACTGTCATAAGCCAAGTATCCACTTACTATATAGTCAAAAGAAAGTGATATAATACTTGGGAACACCCTCTTTTGTATAATACAGGCATCGCAGAAATCCACAAAAACGCCCATAAGACGTCAAAAACGATGACAAAGGCTCCCATTTTATAACGCTCTTAATTATCTAACGCGTCTTGGCAAAGGAAGGACGCTCTTTATAAGAGGCAATTGTTGGAATATTTGCTAGGCTAACAAAAATTCAAAATGTGCCATAACTTCCTCTTTAGAATCTCAAACCCTCATATTAATGAGGTCACATCATCGTCACGTGTCCGATATAATAATGTTGTGGTATATTGAAAACGTACACTAAATTACTCTGATTTCACCAAGTCTGTCCATGCATGATACAAAATGTATGTAATAGCACATGCACTGAATATGTGTAATTCCTTATGAAAATCACAGAATTACATAGCTGTGCATGGTCTCTATATGTCATTGTTTATGGAGTCGGAATAAAACATATGCTAATATTGTCTAGTATATAATTTATTATACTCACTGTTCAAATAGCTTCACCTTGGTGGAGAACGTTCTGTCGCTTTGAAGGAAGTGACAAAAATTGCTTTAATAATATATTTTTTTGTAAAATAAAGCAGTACGTGCATTAGATATAGCTTGTCAGTTCGGTTAATTCATAAGTTTGGGTGCTGGAGATTAAACCGACATGGCTTGTTTGATATTCCAAGTTATCTCTACGTAATTTAGAATGAGAAATAAGATAGGTTGACAAATTAACGAAATATTGATATAACGATTTCATACGCTCTGAAAAAATACTTGCCATGGTCACAGCCGTTTTCCAGCTGTTATTAATTTTTCGCACTGAAATGAAATAAACGCTCTTTGTTTGTTCCATAATATGCAGGAATAGACTAACACGGAACGCTCTGTTCTGTTACTGTACATTTGTATTCTGTATGACTTCAATGCACATTTATGGAACATATAATGCTCGTAGAATGGTAGTACTTATTGACCTATTTCGAATTTTCGATAACGGGAAAAATTATAAATTATTAGGTATATTTTGGAGCGCAAACCGCCAAGTGGCTTCTAGTTTCTAAACAGAAATTCGATGACCATCAATTTTGAAATAAATCGTATAAATATGTACAAGGAATGGATCGCAATCATATAGCACATATAGTCTTTTTCCAGCAATATATATTTTGTGTTATATAGGCTGCACATCTCGGATCGAACATATTATATTATAGCCTCAAAAAATAGAAAAACTATGAAAGCAATTAAGACAGTTCGCAAATATTATTTTGGAACACAATATTACATCTTTAAAGGGACGTTCAACCTTTAAATCTCAACAAATACCTAATCATACATTGCACGCCTTCGGTATATGGTTAATGGGCCCTGATACTACAATGTATACCTCTGGTATAGGCTTACATTCGCACATAACTGAGACAGTGATATCACTGACTGAGACGAACGAGCTTTATATTGTATCCTGTCGGGAACAAATTGGCAGAGAACGCTCTTTATTTTTACATATTGCATTTTGATAATTTATCTCATTCCACTAAGTCTTATCGGTACATGGACAGTCCGTATATAAATATATCACATACAAAACGTCCTACTGAGTTGCCGCAAAATGTCCAAAGAGCCTTTTTATTATTATTTTGTTACCCATTAAAGGTAAATGTTAAAGAGCTTTTTTATTATTATCTTGTTACCCATTAACGGTAAATGTTAAAGAGCCTTCTTAGTTCAATGCTCTATACTTGTTCTTATTGTCCTCCGAAATATTTAGTTTTGGGGGACTATAGAAACGGGTTCCGTCCGTTCGTCCGTCCGTCACACTTTTGAGTACCTTCATGGTGTAATCATCTCGTCCTACAGTTTTTATCCCAGAGATTTGAAACTTCAGAATAGTGTTGCCCATATATTGAAGTTGTGCAACTTGTATATAGAAAAAAATATTTGTTGACGGAGTTATTAACCATTTTCGACTTAGAATATTTCAACATTTTTTAAAATTTTCTGTATGAGGGTACCTTCATGGTGTAATCAACTCCTCCTACAGTTTTCATCCTAGAGATTTGAGACTACATAATATTGTTACCCACATATTGGAGATGTGCAACATGCATATAGATGACGGAAAAAATATTTCTTTACGGAGTTATTAACCCGTTTCAACTTAGAAAATTTCAACATTTTTTTTTAATTTCTTCAACAAAGCGGCATCGACTTGCCACGTTTTCGGGGGACACTGTGGTCTGATGACCTTTTATTGAATTATGATCACGGTTAGGGGTGTATTGACACCGCGTGCTATGAATTGCGACGATTGCAAGCAATTTTAATTGTTTTATTTACCTGGTTATCGTAAGATTGGTTCGTGGAATTCTGACCATTTTGGTACCAAATCAAATGAATAATTTTAAACTTTAAGAAACTGGCCTGAAAGTATCTGAATTAAAACAAACTAATCTGAACAGCAAAATTAAAAATATTATATACGATTGTGGTGGATATTACTATTTCAAACTATACTGCAATAGATGTATGGCCATGTCAAAAATAAACCGAGATTGAGCCAGTGATATAAATTGTTTAATTATTTGATATTTGTTAAATCCAAAAGCAGCCTTTTCGATCTCATAATTGAGATATAATACCCATTAAAATTGTCACCGCGTATGCAAGCGTATATATTGCGATGAATTCGCGACCCTCTAAAATTTACATGTTATGTGACCATGTGGGGAAAAACGAAAAATCAACATATTACTGCCAAAAAATAAACCCAGATTAAAGTAATTCTTCAAGTCTTTATTCGAAAATTTCACTAAATAAGACGATCAGGTTCATCACTGTTTTGTATAAATACTGACACCCACTAAGTATACAACACAGATGCCATTCGAAATTACGTAAGTTTAACATAACATCGGACATATCTGTTGAAAGTGCATCAGCTAAAGTATTAGCAGTGGTGATAATTGTAAAGACAAAGAGTAAATAGCTCAGAACGAAACGTTTCGCTAACAGTGACTTCCATTTCATTCGAACATGTGTCCTTTTCTCGCCAAAATGCGAAACGCAAAGAAATGCTTAAAAAATATTCACACGTTACTAAGTACTGTTTGTAATCCCTGGTTCGCCATATAAGCTATAGTATCTCACATGTATCTGTTGAGTAAGCTGGCGTACAAACGATCCCCCGCGGGCAGTTGCTAAATTCATTCATACTCTGGGGTCAACAGTAAATTTAATAGGCGTGGCTTACGAAAACTGTTCTGCAGTAAATGCCGCGCGGAGATTGGCTCGCTGTAAACCTGTTGCTCTGATTGACAGCAGCAGATTTTCTGTATGTTCATTCATAAGCACCGTAGATTTCTTAATAGCATCACATTCGTGACCCATCAGTGCTTGTGTGTTTGTGAGACTGCTAGTTAGTTTTAAACAAATTTGCGGGGAGCCGAGAGTTTCCAGACGTCGCGTTGAAATTGTGTTTACACATGAGAATTAATCCACCGGGACATCAGCCCTTCCTTGCTTCATCTTGCACTTCACTAGCACCAATCCTCCACATGTTCATAACAACTGCATCCTGAAATCTGTAAAACCATGACAACAGATTAAGGGATCCGCTCGATTCGCTGTTCGTTTCTGTGTTTCTTCATTGCATTCCGGACCGTTCTGTGATTTTTTTCCCTGGACAATGATCACGAGCGGCCCTCCACCTATTACCTTAGGATCTCTAGCCAATGATTCATGGCACCTACCCGGACCGTATCCTTCCAGCACTCTAAAATTAGGTGAGTCACTCAGTTTATACAATAGTGCTCTAATTAATCGACTCCTTAACCACAGCTGAATTATGGGTAACTTTTCAGGATTTAGTCGGAAATATGGCTTGTTGCCATTCATTGGAAAGCTCTCGCCGAGAGCTTTCCGATGAATGGCAACAAGCCATATTTCCGACTAAATCCTGAAAAGTTACCCATAATTCTGCTGTGGTTAAGGAGTCGATTCCTTAGGGCATTACTGTACTTATGATGCATGCTGATGATAAATATAATTCACTGTTCGTAAGAGATGACTGTAACTGCGTAAAATTAGTACTTTCAGATTATTCCATGCGCCAAAATACCAACCCACTGAAAAGTATATATATTATATCGCAACCTGTTTAATATTTCATTTAGCCAAATAACCTGCGGAGAGCATCTGAGCATTTATGGATAATGTCATCGGGTTTAACCCTTTACCCAACAAACCGGCCAAAACCGGCCAAATAAAGCTTCAACAGCCTAAATTATCTTCGGTCTGTCTCAATAGAACCATACAAATATGGATATCATTGGAACCGGCTCATTGACCACATTGTGATGGTTATAGTTATGCCCTGTGCCAATGCATTCTCTTATATATGCGAGTCGACCATAGGTCGCCTCGCATATATAAGAGAATGCATTGGTCTAAAAAACATCTTTTTTTAACACTTTTTACCATTTTTTCTTACATTCTTTAACAATTTTATAATTTTTAATGTGTTAAGAACAATGCATTCTCTTATATATGCGAGGCGACCTATGGTCGACCCGTATATATAAGAGAATGCATTGGCACAGGGCCGTTCTGTTGGGTAAAGGGTTAACCAAATAACCTCGGTTTAGAGTTGTCATCCGATTGTATCATCCTCTAACATATTTAAAGCCCAAGTTTTCTGGAAAACGTACGTTTTGCTCATAAAATGAAAAATAAGCTAGTTCTCTCAGCTACATGTACCTGTTGCCATTTTGGAAGCATTGGCCATAGACTTCAGAAATATTAGTACATGCCCTCCTACCAAAATGGACGTCACAATCTACTCGTGCGCATAACATTGAATCGCATGTAGACTCTAACAGGATCGCCCATAGCACATCTAACAGAATAGTAAGCATTATAATGAATTTTGAGACCCCAAGATTCCCCATTCTACCTGGAACTATAAAACCAATATATGTGCATCACAGTACGTAATTAACCATAGAGAATACGACGAACCTTGTACATGTATATTCGCTCATTAGACCAATATATAAGATGCTGTACCAGGTGTCGCTTTTTGCCTGGCGCCCAAATTCAAAAGATCACCAATTGTAAAGAGCGTTTAATGATATACTAATAATAATTGAAGAGCGTTCATGTTTATGTGTTTTATAATTACTCTTTTCGTATTATGTTATATGTTCTTGTGTTTTTTTTTTCTCTGTACGAATGACGTCCATTTCATGTACTCATCATGTTGTGTGCCTGGTTAGCAGAAAACTTAGAGTAGGACATTTTTATTAATTTATTGTCAAATCGGATGAGACAATGATAACAGGGCCTATAAGTTTATTATATGATTTGCTGGAAATATAAATTCATTATACTACGGATATATAAGTTTAAATTATAAGTGCAAATTTGGTGCCACGATTTAAAAAAAAAATCGCCATTCATGATATACACTCGTTTTAGCACTAGTTTTGGGAGGACCATCGCTTGCTTTAGCTATTAATGAATCAAGAATATTTGGAACCCCTTCGATGCACAAACAGTATCATTCTGAAAGTTTGTAACAGTCAACTTCTTTTCTGCATTACCAACAGCTCTTGCTTGTCACACCATAGGGATGTACAATCGCTACTCCTTTACGAGCCTCCCTGTGCATACGATATTGAGCGATTGCATGTGAGTTACCGGTGTATGTGTCCCTATCGATACCTATACGCGATGCCCGTGCGATAGTGCTAGATACAGCGGTACACATGTGTAAACTTTAAAGATTACGTGTGGAGTTTATAGCCGTAGATAAGATATGCACGTTTATTGAAGCCATTTGCCAGTCTGGGTGACGGCACAAAAATACTCGAGTTTGATTTTATAATAAATTTCATATCATCACGTAGCTTAGAATTCGTTGAGTTTGAAATCCCACTGGATCAATATTCAATCCTAAACAAACATTGATATCAGCGTGTTGAGTGTTGATGGTCATCTTAAGGTTAATTATAATCTCCAAATGCCCGCGCTGCTCCATATACTATATCCACCACCAAACACAAGGAATTTATAATATGATTTAGCAGCCAAATAAGTCCAATATAAGTCCAATATGCTGTGAATATCTAGGTTCGATATGAACTTATTTGCACCAGGATGTTGGATTTAGCGGGCCACAACGAAATTTTAATATCTAAATTTTTATGTATGTATGTTGTATGTGGATCATATGTGTATAGAACTGTTCCGTCTTGTGGAAATATACTGTGATATATCACCGACATAATTTTATAGTATAGTTTTAATAGGCCGATGGATATATCAACCACCAAACATAAGGAACGCTTCAAATTAATTATATCTCACTACTTTGGGAAATAGAGGATAAACAACTCGTTCCCAGTTTATATAGAAATTCACAAAACTCGTCCAGTAAATTAGGAGGTCTGGATCGACCATTCGTCCCCAGTTTATAACGATATTTACAAAACTCGTCCAGTATTTTAAGCTAATTAATCCAGACCTAATTTACTTGACGAGTTTTGTAAATTTCACTATAAACTTGGGAACAGTTGTAGATCCTATTTGTTACTTGATCCAAGACCTCCACAGAACAAACTTAAATCAATAAATGGGACGTGAAACTGACATCGGCTTCTATATATAAGACTTGCGATGACGTTTTACGTAACTCTGCGTTGTTTGCTGGCGTAAAGAAAGAGTTTCTAGATAAATAAGATTATTGACTTATTTAATGGCGTAAAATTAATTTTTTTTTAAATTCAAAATACCGGTATATTAATATATATGGGGCAGTTATATACACATATATGACCCGAATACATATATACAGAAAAATTTAGATATTTACAATTTCGTTGTGGCCCGCTAAATCCAACATATCCTCGCGCAAATAGTTCATATTGGACCTAAATATTCACATAGGTTCATATTGGACCTAAATATTCACATAGGTTCATATTTGACCTAAATATTCACATAGGTTCATATTGGACCTAAATATTCACATAGGTTCATATTGGACCTAAATATTCACATAGGTTCATATTGGACCTAAATATTCACATAGGTTCATATTGGACTTATTTGGGTGCTAAATCGGGGTAGTGCTATTTCATAAAACATATAATACTAAACACAAATACAAAACCGATATTTCACTCCTAGTGAACATTACCAGTCATTCATATCTTTAGCGGAAGCCGAAAATTAAAGTAGCATCGCGGGATATATTTATATATCGAGTGTGTGGTTTTAACCTTGACATGGAAGCATGGCTCCCTTGTTTATACACATCTATGACTTAAATTAAGACTTTTGGTGAGGGACAACCATATACATTCCCTGAATGTTTCAGTTCAACAAGAAAAATATATCACACAACAAACCGAGAACACAATGTGTCTCTTTTACGAATTTCTGGTTTGCATACATTCTGTAAAGCCCTTTCTCTTCTTGCTCTTTGTAGAAAAAAAATAATAAAGATTTAAGTCCAACCTATGCTGGGTTATCAGCTTGTCTTTAGCGTACTTCAACATTCTATAAGACGTCGCGACAATACATCCTTCAGTTAATTGCTATAATTTTTGCGTGGGCGGAAAGCCTTGTCCAGCATTACCCTATTCTTCATGAAAAGTTAATTGTTGCTAATTCTTACTTCCATCGTTCTCTCTTGACCGAACCACTATAAAGCATAACATCAGCTTCCGCTGGCGACAACATGGGAGTGACAATAGCGCGAACTAAACCGCGCACTATCTGGCTTCCATATAATTTTAAAAACATTTTTTTTCACCCATGTCCAAATTATTTCCGTTTTCGCATGTAGTCTCGAAAGGATAAGGTATCGCTTTCGCGAGATTGATGGGAAACTTTCACTATATTCTCGTCTAGGAAAATCACCGTGATTGTAACCAATCGGAATCGACTTTGCCTTCGCGCTTTAATTGGGCATGACCTACTTGAACCCTAAACGTCTACGTAATTTCGAAGAAAGGACTATCAATATATAGACAGTATATATATACCCTGAATTTTATATACTAATTTTCCAGCTGTTTTCAATATATTTAAGACATCAGGAATAGAATAACAAGTAACGCTCAGGACCGATATTGCTACATATATTACTTGAATAATAACTCTTTTATGCATGGTGCTGAATCGACCAATACTCCAAAAGCCGCATAATTATCATTGAATACCTTATATGCACAGTTGGCAAATCCAAAGATTTGATGCCAATGGTTTGCATATATTAACAATGAACAATGTATATGTCATAGAACTCATGGGTGTATATGGGTGACAAGTTTGTTTTTGATCTGAACAAACATTTCTAATAAGAGCATAATAATATAAAGAGAGTATAGTTGGGCGCGAAGCGCCCGGGATGGTCGATTGTTCCATTGTCTGTTACCCATAATAAGAGCATCGCTAGGGCATGGCCTATTAAACCCGTGGTCATTCCAACAAAGGGTCATAACTCTTATGAAAATTGGCTGGCGGAACCCAAGTTCGAACTTGACTTCTATATTGGGCTATAGTAAACTCACATATCAATTTACCAAATATCATTCCATTCGATTCAGACTTACTAAAGTTATCATCCGGAAACGAAAATTGACTACAAATTCCAACAAAAAGGGCCATAACTCTGGTGAAAATTGGCGGGCGGAACCCGATTTATAACTTGTATTGTGAGATAGTAAACCTACATACCAAATTTCATTCCATTCAGTTGAAATCTAAATTTACCAACCGGAAGCCAAAAGCGAACGGACGGACGGACGGTTGGATGAACAGACCAATTACAGAATACGTTCCATTGTTTAAAGCAGGCGTGTATAATACCTATAGATAATATACTCGATCGGTATCTCGCACGGAAACAAAATATTGAATAACCTTGTGAACCCAGGTGGGTAAATTAAACTTCCTGTGATGATCTCGTTTATCTCTTTATTTTCCATGAATATACTTAACTTCCTCAAATATAATGAGTTTAATGGCCAAATAGAGCGGGAAATACACATGAATGAACGCACGTGGTTTGAAATATACACCACAGACAATGGAACAATACTTAACCTGCTTTTCAGCGCATGTATTTTGGCCTGAGATTATGAAAAGGCTTGGGATAAATGAGTATGAATGGGGATCCCACATAATGTTTCTTTTGTGGTGTCAAGCGCGGGCGTCAAAGAAGAATCGCTTCCTTACGCGAACTGCTAATCGCGGGAATAGTAATTTACGATGGAAATGAATACGTTTTAAATTCATTCAAGCTTCGAGGTCGCTGATTCATTCAAGTTTTTTGTAGCTATGTAGTCATCGGAAGCGAATATTACCTTGGTGTGAAGGTTACAACGCACCGAGCGACATTCATCAACCTTTTGTTTGAAAATTGACAGCGCGTTCGCTATCTTTTATAATCTTCCCGCGGAAGTAAATGTGTATAATTTTAACGAAACGACAGGGCAAAGTAAGAAATAATATTCGATGAATTAGAAAATGTTCTCAGTATGTTCTATGGCCAATTACACACGTATTTAGCGGCAGAGTGGTATGGTCGCAGACAGATTTTTTTAGGAAACATCTCATAATTATGACGATATATAATCAAAGCCATATACACCATATATTGTTCTAAAATATAGCATTATGTTCTCCCACCAATTTTACCATAACCGGGTTTGTGAAGATCGAAACAGGATACAAACGTGATCATGTATCCATACAACTTCAGTTCCAAATTTCACATTTTTATTGGTTTTAAACCTATATAAGGAACCAACAGCAAAGTTAATACAATGAAATATAGATAAACATAGTGTCATAGATTACAACACATTGACAATAGGACTAGAAAATCTTCAGTTCCAAGAGAACTCAAGAAAAATTATTTTTGTCAATATATATATAGGTTCCACTTTGCATCTTGTTAATATCACACGAAACAAAATACCAACATATATAATTGAAATTGGCTGTATAAAGTCCAATTCTTACGAACAAAATATACAGATGGGTGTCACGCATATACTTTAATTATATATGGGAATAGATGTGCTTAAAATCCATCGACCAATAACACTTCGCTGAATGAGTAACGGATCTGTGAAACCCCTTTAAGAATTTTAAAAGGTAGAAGTTTGCATAAAACTAAATTTCGTATATAAATTATATGTATCAATGTATCAACATCATCTAATGCGATGAGCGTTGGATAATGGACTGAACATAGTCGTAACCCTATATGATAAATTGACACTAAGATCTTGGTTCTTTCAAGAAAGAATTGCAGATGTAATTCCAGTCTTACTTTGTCCATCTTTCTAATTTACACCAACAAGATACCACCGGGTCGGCCGCCACGTGAATTAGCGCCCTTATGAAAGGGGCCGTTCACACCCTGGGCATGCGATGGTCATTATGTGTGTGGTCCCACTGAGGGCCCATTGGAATGAAAATCACCGTAGCAGATATGAGTCTTTGAAGTTGAGTCGTTTGTCATTACTCGCTAGCCTAAGCATGATCAGTGAAATTGAAAGTTGTCAATTTTATTAACGCTAATTGCATATCAAAGCCCCACAGTAACGCCCCCAATAAGCATTCTGTAAACGGTATCTGATTCGCTGTAATTTATTATTGGACCGTTGGTGATTTATGTCAGCGACCGATATTGAACGATCGGGATCAAACGATGTCCGGTAAGTCAGTTTCTCTTCTTTCGTCACGTTGTGGTGTGTGTTTCACGGGTGTCACGGTTTTGTTTGGTGCACCCCGGTGATATTTACGACCATTTGTGACCTTTTCGTTCGTGCCACAAACCCGGGCCGAAAGTTGTTCGTGCCAAGACTTATAACCACAGAGATGATTTGTTTGTACAGAATTGAATATCCCCAAATAAGTATCATTTCCAGGAAGTTGTCTAAATAATTTACAGTTCAGCAACTAATAAAACAAGTCTACACATTATTCGGAGTTTAGCGCCGTTATGAGAAATTTGTATGTTTTACATTCTTCCACTAACAGTTTCAGATATCAACCGGAATTTGTTCCAATAGACAATGGAGTTTTATAACACATTTTCCTTCAAATTTAGTGTTGCGGAAGTAGTGTATGTATCTTGTGACGATGCATGGAGAATTTTATGTTTAAAAAATATAATTTACCAAACCATGCACCGATAGTAGCTCCGATGGATTGTATGATGCAAATATAAATTTGTTTCATAATACTCAAGTTATGTCTGCATGCTTTTATATGCATAGCAATATGGAATAATTCATATATGTGGTTCATACAAAGCTAAGACATATTATTATTTCTCGCTTTCACATAATTTTTATGAGAAACACACAAAAAAACCA
This sequence comes from Siphonodentalium dalli, assembly GCA_032622095.1. NCBI lineage: Eukaryota > Metazoa > Mollusca > Scaphopoda > Gadilida > Siphonodentaliidae > Siphonodentalium > Siphonodentalium dalli. The sequence continues at coordinate 139,034,519 of CP136068.1, read as the reverse complement.
AAATCATCCATCCTTTAAAATATGGCTGTTCTGATCGCTTCGTAAGTTACCAAAGCCCAATTCCTGTTCAAACTTTTTATATATGCAAATAAAATATGTTTTAAGTCAAGGCATCTAGAACAGTTGGGGGATATATTTTCATAGTTCGCCATGTCCAGTCGAATGCACTTAACTAGTATATACCCAAGAATAAGACAAATATCGCATTTCATTAATAACTTGCACTAATAAACGCAAATGGTCCATGTAAACTCATCTGTTGATATCAGACACATGGCGTCGGGGGATAAATTATATGAACTCGTGGGTCAACATAATTCGCGAGAAATGATATCGATGCATGGCAATCCACTTGCAGAAGTATAAATAGTTCGACAGACCCACAAAACCATGAAAAATCGGGAACCCATTCGAGGCAGAATCGCCGGACTGTCTTTTATATGAATAAACATGTTGAGCAAAACATCAAATTTCATGAGAGCAGAAAACTTACAAAACCGGTGCATTGTTGTGTGTCGAGATATCTTAACCCTTTGAGTGCCAGGGGGCCGATATTATCGGCCCTAAACCTACACAATAAGTCTGTTAAAATATATTAAAATTGTAAAACAAAACAAAACAAAAAAACAACAAAAATGTTAAGCCAATGCATTCTCTTATATATGCGAGGCGACCTATGGTCGACTCGCATATATAAGAGAATGCATTGGCACAGGGTATATGGGTTGATACAAAAATCGGACCTGGCACTCAAAGGGTTAATTTAATTTAAAATAAGTGAATTGTTATATTTTTTCGAATAATATTGTCCACGTGAATGTCCAAATAACTGCACGGCTCAGTGTGAGATGCATATCGCTTCCAATTAGTTTATGTATATACTGTCTGTCACAACATGTGTATGAATACATATGCAGCATTGTATATCGTTTTACAAAATGGAAAATTATATATCTAAAACACAACTATATGTTCTACATTTTTTGTGGAATATAGTCGAAACACAGGTCCCTGTGAAAATATACTCATATATCAATATAGACCATATATATATATATATAGTCACTGGTATAGTCTATATTGGTATTTTATTAGTATTTCCCCCAGCAGCCTGTGAGTCGAAAAACACGGTATATATTTGGTTGGGCGTCATAAACCCCTTATATTGTCAATGATTTATCCCATTTAATTATAAAATTATACTTTGGAATGGTCTATTATTCATTTAGAGGGGTGTTCAAGTTAAATTAGCTGACGACAGTCAGACGAAAATATAATACAAGTGTTGAAGGATTCATATTCATTGGTGGGAAATGTTCAGATAATAAGTTCAACAAACGCTCAATGGTTTGTTGAACATATTATCTGAACATTTCTCATGGGAACTACTCACCAATGATTATTTATTATAGAAAAGGCTAAAGGTATATCTGAAACCGAAATTATGAATACCCTCAATTATGAAAATGTAACTATACAACGTTGGTATTCAAATTCAATTCATGGTGGATCTGTATTTTGATTTTAATATCCCATGCATGGACGCATATTTCTTATATACTTTGTACAAATTAATCTATCATGTAATTGTGTTTGTTGTGTATATGTGACCCGCCATATCAAATCCAGTCGTAAGTCGGGATTTTTTTTACCCTGTGCCAATGCATTCTCTTATATATGCGAGTCGAACATAGGTCGCCTCGCATATATAAGAGAATGCATTGGCCTAACAATTTTTTACAATTTTAATAATTTTTTCTTGTATTCTTTAACAATTTTATAATTTGACCCATACAGAGCCCCAGACAAACATGAGCAGACGACACTCTTCTATATGCTTCTATATATGTGTGGGGCTCCCTGCAGGGTAGTGGATGTTTTTTATTTTATGTCCTAAAAAATGTAAGAAACATTTATTTTAAAAAAAGAAAAAATAATTGTTAGGCCAATGCATTATCTTATATATGCGAGGCGACCTATGGTCCACTCGCATATATAAGAGAATGCATTGGCACAGGGTAAAACAAATCCCGACTTACGACTTGATTTGATATGGCGGTTAACATATATTGTACACTATACTGTCTCAATACATGTAAGCATCATCTATAGCTTCGAATTGATGTCGCATGTGGAAAGTGTAGGACACCTCATGCAAGCAATCTATTTTACCCTCTTTATACCACCCGTAAGTCACTCACACCAGTAATTTTTTTTATCTAGAACAGGGATCCACTCTATATGCATGCATGTTCGTGCGCTGCCCTTGGACTGCTATGGTAGAAACGTTTATTGGATGTTTGACATTCATAAAATACGAGTGTAATTTGTAAATGTTCTGCTGTGGCATTGAGGCGTACATGATGTCTGAGAATTTTGGCACCACTGTGTAAACAATGGAACGAGAGAAGCTCAGAGAATGCTAAAGGCAGGAGTTCATTTCCAGAGTACGTGCGAATCAGAGATGAATGTTTTCAGGGAATTCCCTGAATTCAGTGCTTTCAATTAATTTTTATGACATTTTCAGGGTTAGAAATATTAAAATTTCCAAGGATTTTCCCATTAACCCTTTCTTTAGTATATACTAATTGAAAAGCAGCTCCTTTAGAAAATGTTCACATTCCGTTTATTGAACTGCTTACGCAAATTATGCATACTATAGCAACGTGCACATATAAGAATATAATATGTCTAATATATATATATAGTTTATACATACTGATCCGAGTAGCAACAATTTTCAGTTATATGCCTTCATCACAAAATATCATTGTTGTATGTAACCTTATTATAATATTATTATACTTCAAGTTTATAACTATTAACTTCTGGATTCGCTGATTATTTGACTATACAGATGTACCCACAGACCAGCCTGTTATCCTGAAAATATCCTTATATTGAACTTATTACAAAATCACAAATAAGCCCATATCGGTATTATTTGAAAACAATTACGCTCTATATGAACCGATATCGACTAACCAGATGTACACACCTTATAATGTGTTTTAACTGAGGCCCGCACCATAATACGGAATAGCGGATATAAACCCACTATATGGCCTCATTTAATAAGTCCAATATGAACATATGTGAATATCTGGGTCCAATATTAACCTATTTGCACATTCATTTTGTTTTTAAATATCATTCTTCACTTTAATGTATATGTTCTCGTTTAACCGACCCATGTGTATATATAGCACGGCATTCACAGCCCATGCAGCCACCAAATACTAAAACCTATATTATTCGCATGAGTACATAACTGTTGTCATAGCTTAACCAGACTAACTACCGCAATTAGTTGAAAATTTCTACAATTCAATATAATTGTCTCTAATATATCAACAATTGGGGTCAGTTTTGTAAACGCCCCGTTTACTTGACACGAATATAAGTCCTACACATGTGTGTACCGAATCAGCTTCAGACCGCACGAAAGGTGGTGAGCATTTAAATTGGGGCGAATAAGGCTAAGTTCACACACTTTGTAAATTGGCATGGAACATTTTCTGGCAATTAGTTTAAAATTACTATATATTGCAATGTTTGGAGAGATAAACTTCGGGATAGCACATACAAGCTACAGTAATGTCCAAAATAATCGACTCCTTAACCACAGCAGAATTATGGGTAATTTATCAGGATTTAGTCGAAAATATGGCTTGTTGCCATTCATCGGAAAGCTCTCAGTGAGAGCAACAAGCCATATTTCCGACTAAATCCTGAAAAATTACCCATAATTCTGCTGTGGTTAAGGAGTCGATTATTTAGGGCATTACTGCGTGTGCCTCCGATTGCTCTCTGTGATGATCGTTATGAAATGCCACGAGTGATTACACGATTGATTTTTGTCAGATATTTAAATGCTGACTCCTGTCAAATGGTATGGTTTTTCAAGATGCCCGTCCTCTATAGCTGGAAAACACTACTTGTTACCGCATACAACATTACACCACAACATATAATATATACAACATATAATATATAGTATATACACCTTGCTCATAAAATATACATATATGAGGGACGTGGATGACCAAATATCAGCATAAACCTGACATAGTCGATTATCTATCGGATATGGAGAACTCTTACGTGGTATTCTAAAATCAGATATCCATCTAGTAATGATCACATGCGTAAGTGATAGATGATCGTTGAATAATATGCTAATAATATGCAATCGCACGCGCTAATCAGACGACACTTAGCCGCCATCTTGTTCAGTACAGATCATCTCTATTTATACAATTTTTTACGCGTAATATGCGTAATCGGGCGGATCGATGCAGCCGATAAATCACAATTCCGGTTGACTGGTTCCCCCTTTAGCCAGAAAATGTACGACTTCTTCAAGAGATCAGAAACAGATATCGGATAAATAAGCTAGCGTACCCACGGGGCGCATTCTTTTCTGGTGACGAATTTGTACCGAATCGAATGATGTTAACTGGCATGTTCAAACTGACACGTTATACGATGCCATGCGTGTATATACGCGGGGTTGCGCGTTCATTACATCGCATATATTAGACCTGAGATATGTTGTACAAAATATAAATGTCTGTTCACCTATACATTAAATTTCAGCATGACGCAATGTTCAAGATAGTGAAGATAGTAGCCCCCCCCCCCCAACTTTGACAAAATATCAAATAAGTCAAATATGTTGTTTTTAGTCGAATGTTTTCCCTATACTTTTGATGAAATTGTTTTGGACTGAGATGGCAATCAGTTGAACATGTCCAACCATAGGGAGTGCTGCGTTACAAATTCAGAACAGTTGCATAGTTTGAGATCAGTAAAATATAATTTCTCGGTCTTCATTACTGGGGAGGGTGCATTTGTAAATGCCAAGGTGGATACCCCCCCCCCCCAATTGGTGGCTCTAGCCAAGTCTCTGTAAACTGCATGCATTTTCACTCATCCATCGCTCAACCTGACACCTATATGCGTTTTACATTACGATAATAGTGGATTCATTTCGGCAGCACGCTATTTATAAGATGAATATTAAGAACGATTTTAGCCATTCTCTCATAGCTCAAATGTGCGCACGGACAATGGTTCGTTTCACCCGGCGCTTCGGAAAATACATCCAACCGCCCACGCCGCATCAGAAGTCGACCATCTTAACACAGCTTTGATGAGACCCGCTTGAATGAAGCATGTTGTCCTAGTTATCTGTGTGCGTTTGCATGCACCGCTTTGTGGTCTGTGTCTTGCTTTTCCAAGCCTTCTGATATGACGTTTGATTATCTAATCTGAGGATAAAATATATCTTCAAGCTATATCTTATGGCAGCTATATAGACAGTGATTGCTTTTGTCATTCACCTTTGACTATCCCCAAAATATCAATTATCTTATATCACAGAAAATATCCGGGGTCAGTTACACGCAGCGACGCCCTATGTATGTTGCTATGGTAACGCCCTAAGTGATCGACCCCTTAACCACAGCAGAATTATGGGTAACTTTTCAGTATTTAGTCGGAAATATGGCTTGTTGCCATTCATCGGAAAGCTCTCACAGAGAGCTTTCCGGTGAATGGCAACAAGCCATATTTCTGACTAAATCCTGAAAAGTTACCCATAATTCTTCTGTGGTTAAGGGGTCGATTACTTAGGGCATTACAGTATGGTACTGCAATAACGGTGTATATGTGGCATGATTTAGTGTCGGAAAATATAGAGGCAATACGTGTATATCGATTATGTAGAGAGCGTAATCTGATGGTCAAATTTTGACCGATTCTGGACTTATCGATGTTGGATCTATGTACAAGTAAATAGCATCCTTAAATTGGCCGAATAATCTTGTGAAATTTTATTATATATCACTTTCTAGACGTTTAGTTACTCGACACATAACAATGCATATATCTAAATTTGTGACTCACGTAAATCGTCTGCACTAAAACCACACGTCGTACTGTACCTGGTTATTGATTGGTCTCAGTATAGATCATTGGCTCAATGGTGCATGGCCACTTTTATTCGCTATTTCAATATTGATGACGTAGTCCGCAGAGATTACACATCTTTCAAAGATCACCCAATGATGCCTGAGTGTAGTGTGTCTGTCGTTTGCAGAATGAGGTCCCCAGAGGGTGAATTTAGTGACGCTATCCCACACAGTGGGCTAGCATCACCAAATTCACCCTCTTGGGACCTATTTTCTGCATGGCCTCATCTGCTATGGGAGGGACATAGACTAAGATTGAAGTTCCAAAATGGTGAATACTGTGGTGTATACCCATTGGGAACCTCGATTGTGTAATATGTCGTCTGCCAATTTGGGGGTATAGGGAAACTAAACTAAAAAGATAGAGAATCTATGTTTCTTTAGAAATTTGATAACAAAGAAACTGTCCAGAGAAGACGAGGCCTAAGCAGAATGAGGTCCACAGAGGGTGAATTTAGTTATGCTAGCCCGCTGTTAAATTCACCTTCCGTGGACCTTATTCTGTAAATGACAGATACACTAAACTCAGACTTACACATCATGATGTTTCCACGCCTGCTCAAGTGTTGGAGATATTTAATTCATACTTAATAGTCGTTGGACGTGGGATGATATGTGCCAAAGACTCGATTGTAAGACCCTCTTTATTAACACTAAAGTGTTTATTGAAATAACAGATTCAAGTGCTCCCGTGGATATTTCCCGAGCAACGCACGTGCACATTCTCCGGCTCTCAACCCTCGCAGAAGTCAGAACAAAAACAAGTACTAACCCGTCAGTTTATGTGGCATATTAACCAAATCAAATTTCCCAATTATCCAAAACCTCAATTTGGCTGCCACTTCGCTGCGGGCATAGATACATATTATTATAATGAAAATAAATTTCTAACACTAAAGGTCGTCACTTTCACACCGGCTGCATCTCTCGGTGCATCTACAAGGGTTCCTTCCGACCTTTCTGAGCGCAAATTACCCAGCATTTCGTATATGATGCCGTTGTTAGCCTCTATCACGTGCTATACGGGCCGTTAAAGCATGACGACTCTCGCCCATCAGTGTCGAATGCGATTAGCAACCTGATCATTTATGCACTATGACCTTTCTATTTTGACCTCTCGGGTGATGGGATGAGGGTTTTTTTTCCTATAATAATTTAATAGAGGTGGGGTTTTTTTCTTCAAATAAATAGGGTGAAAAGAAACTGTTCATGGCCAATCGTGGGAAATTGTGAACTCCTAAATGTATGAAAAGGATAGAATACAGCGAATACTTGTATCGTGATACTTTCATAATTCAATACCTGGTGGCCCTGCATGGTTCTCTTTGTATTTCTTCGACGTTCTTAGTGTCTTGCTCCCAGTTGCAAGACTATATTGTGTTGTGTGTAGAGCCTGTTCTCCCAAAAATCCGCACATTATCTGCTTATAATATATCTTGTTTTATGCAGATTAACTGCTTAGAATCAATCGCCTCATTTTGAGTTGATAATGTTCTGGAAATGAGAGTATTTTAGTCACATTATCGACACATAATGAGGCGATTCTAATCATATTATGTGCGGATACTGACACAAATAAGCCACGTTTTCATTGCGGCCCGCGTCATAAAACGAAATAACGGATATGACTCGAATATGTGCGTATTTCAGAATCAAATAATCACATTATTTACCTATTTCACATTATTGGTCGATTATGTTCGTATTTGAGCGATGATATGTTGGTGTGTAACCAACGTTCAGTATTTTGCATGTGAACGTAAATATGGACTTTACTTTTCAGCTCATATAAACATGAAATACATCCGACATCAAGGGACCAGCGTAGAGCTAGTTTTAAATTGAGAGAAGTCACTTCTCCTTGTTAAGTTATTAGGAAGAAGTCACAATGGCCTCAGTTCAATTGTCACCCATAACAGCACCATTATATGATCCAAAAACCCATTTATAAAAACATAGTGGATAAGAACACAATGCATTATAATCAGAAAATATGCTTTAAATTTGGACATATGCATAATGTTATCTGAAATATAATTCACTTCTCTCTGGGACAAGAATAGGGAGAAGTGACACTTTTTAGGGAGAAGATGCTGTTGGGACATATTAATAATAATTGTATATCAGAGAGGTCATTTCTCTCTGGGACAAGACATAGGGAGAAGTGACAAATTTTAGGGAGAAGATGTCGCCCTCTATAGGCTGGACATGTGGACACCAGTCATCGTTTATGTATGTCCGATCACCAAAATACAGAGGTAATGCCTTACACACGTTGAATTGTGGTCCCATGTCTGCCACATGAGCTCCAATTTCAATCCAAGAAATATAAATTGCCCTCTTCGGTCGGTTTGCTAAAATCTGGCGTTGTTTCTTTAACCTAACGTCGCACTGAAGCAAACATAATGACGACGCCTTATTGTGTCCTATCGGCTTATATAACCTTCGAGAGTTGTGCCACCCACAATAATCACAATTGTTACTGATTCTGTTTAATATTCTTCAGATGTCTCCAGCACGCAAGTGCCACCTCTTACACCTGGAACCAATCAGAAAATGTGTCAAGTCCTCAACGAAAGCTTCAAAAGTTTCAACAAAGAGCGTCAAATTCTCAATATTCCCAAGGGTATGTATCACACCGTATACACAACTTTGATAACACTTTACAAGATCAATTTTAACAATGCCTGTGGCAAATGAAGTGTATATAAACTGCATATATAACGTATAAAGATACATCTGTCGTAAATCTGGTGTGGATATATAGGCCAAAGAGTTCCGATTCTAGTTGTATTCACACGTCCAGAGACTGACATTCTTTTGACGAAAGCACAGCACCAGTGAACTGTTATATAATATGTAATATTATAGTATGCACTCAAAGAGAGACTAAGATTTGGAAGACAATGGAGCATGAAACAGTGATATAAACATACAGTTCGGTTGAAATGAGTATGGCAATCAGAGTTGGCAATGCTTTCTATATATATGTGATGCAAGAAAGGAAGGCTAACATAAATGGAGAAATGGAATCATCGTTTCACTGTTTGCGGGCAAGATCCTCTCTATAAACTAAGCGGGTGGTTTGGCCATATATGATCATTTTTGGGTACGATAACAACAGGAAATCATATAATCTAGTATAACTATGCAAATTAACCTTAACTGACCCTTGTGTTACGAATAGAACGAAGCCTGGGTAACCATACCAGAAATCGGCACATTTAGCTTATTTTTGTGACCACAAGCACTGGTATGGTGAAATAGTGCTGGAGCACTGGGCGATGGGAGCCAATTTAACACTCGTTCACTATGAAACAGTATCTTCAGAGAGAAAACAGTCTCATGTATATATCCATTGCTTGTGCTGAGAGCCGTGATAATTTGTTGTGAGTCCATCACTTTGATGAACAGGTGGCGGTTGCGTATGAGTTTTCTGTGGCACCGACGTTGAGCCAACCAGACGGCGAGACTCCAATCATCACTCAATCAAACTAATAGCTCAGTCCAGCAAAGATAACAAATTAGAAACATGTTGTTAAATTCAATTTAAATCAGAAACTTCCAGGTGGGGTCGGATGATTTATGTATTTTTCACATTGATAAGGTACAAACAGGTACGATTATGTCCCTTTGATGTTAGTAATTGATTGGAATTGTTACGTGATTCCCTCAGTGCGCAGGAAGTCATGAAACCCACGAGAGAGCGAGATGCATTATAGGTATTGATACATTTGGTAGCCGCTTTCACCTCCCACTGTGTAATATTTGTGAAACTCCTCACCACACTTTTTGAATGGGGAAACATTGGAAAAATTAAATCTGGGTGCCATTGTATCAATAATTTGTATCATGCAATATGTGGCGACATTATTTATATATAAATATTTAAGTTATTTAGTTATTATTACTATTTTTAGTACATAATTTCCCTTGACCTACAATCTGGAATTCACAGCAATTACATAGAAATTATATTTATTGCATGGTGGATATTTTCGTTGCTAATATATACGTTGATTCGGGTGTTGTAATTGGTTAAGCAATCAGCACATGGGCTCCCCGCCAGCCTGTGCCACCATCGCCTCATATTGCGTGATTTGTCCAATTGTCCCAGCCCTCGTCTCTGATGACTTCCAATCATATAAAACTGCGAAGCGGATGAACATAATACTCAAACTAATGGAGTCTTCGTGTGGTTTCTGTAATTTGAAATACTTATCGTGATTATACAAATTCTCGGACTATGCAAGGTAAATGGCAACTATTGAAACCCTTGTATAATATGTGTGCTTCGAAGAATGATGCTTTTCTCATTGCATAGTTACAAGAACGTAAATGTATCTATTCGTACTGCTCAATTATGGAAAAAACAAACCACAAAAGTATCGTTGTCTACACTACTACAGATACAACCTTGTATCACCAACGTACGCTGTCACATAGGCTCAGAGTCGGAATATGATTATCTAAGTTTGGGAGTGTGCAGGAAGACGACCAGTAGGTCATGCCATCTCCCAGAAATATATACTATATTTTGTTTGAGTTTTGTATTATACATTATCATGTTTGTTATATATTACTAAATAAAATTGAATTGAATTGGAATAAGACAGCAGAAGCTGGGAATTGTCTCTGATTACATGTTCGTGTATATACAGATATTGGTTGCTTGTCGTCGAATAATATAGTCATAATGCCATAATATCACATTGAGAAAGTGCTCAGACCTTATCAGAAATCCATAGCAAAGAGGAATAGAAAAATTGCCGTTTTCTCCGCTCTTTTTGATTCGAATATCCAAGCAGCATTTCAATTTGTTGTGATTATATATGGACGTTGAATGTTTGAACATAAAACAATTTATGTACGTATTCGGATAACAGGGACACTAGTTTGTATATGACTTGAATAAGTCGGTCATTGGTATATCATGATATCAAGTCAGTGAATGCTGTACATTTCGGCACCTGGGGTTGCCGTTCGGCATCTGGACGTTTCGGCACCTGACTTCGGCTCTTTGGACTTTTCGGCACCTGCTAATTTTCGGACCAACGAAATTATGAGTGAATACTAAATTAGTTTTGTTTATCCTTTATTTCCATAAAATGTGATAAAACATGTAACATGGTAACAAAAATAAACACTTGGTGGAACGAATGGTAACGATGGTGAACATATAAAGAGCACAAGTCATCAAATGCTAAGGAAATAATGCTGATCGGAATAGCAACGGCGAAGACAATATTATATATGAAAAGAAAAGAAAATGAAATAAGTTCCGAAACGTCTTCGATGAAGTGCCGAAACGTCAAAGTACCTGGGCCTAAACAACCAAGTGCCGAAATCCAGGTGCCGAAACGTCCAGGTGCCGAAACGTCCTGCACCCAAGTCAGTCCATCTAAAACGTGACACACGCTAACATTAGCAGATTTAATTTGGGGCTATGAGGATTTAAAATAAAATTAATGGTGATGTCTGTCTCAAGACTAGACATGACTCGACACATACTTAGATTGCGCAAAAAAACTACAAATATAAATTATCGTTTGTGCAGTAGTTTACATGATAATATTTCACCCAGTCTATATCTGTCGTTGTGGCATGTCACTATGAGCAAACCATCTTGTTCTGTGTCTGAATTACATATAATGCATTTAGTACATGTCCCACACTTACCATATATATAGCAGCAAACATTCGACTTGTGCGAGTTCAAACGATTAAAAAATAACATTTAAGTTAGTTAGTATATATCATGAAAAATGACAGTAAAAATAACGGAATCAATGGTGGCTGGTCAAACTTACAACGATTGATACCCACCAGTGAGATTTCCAGAAATTCGCGATTTTTGTAAATCGAGCCTTACTTATTTGTTGTGACATTAGAGTTACTACATCGTACCATATATCTACTTGAAAGTGAAACATTGTTTTTTTTTTTGCTTTAAAATCTTTCTTTTTCACGGAATTTGTTTTTTCAAACATTACCAATCAAACGAATACCCTGTATTGCCAAACTATTTAATGAGGTGGATATTACTATTCCATTTTATCTTAAACTGTTTGGATCATCGAATAAAAAAGAACCGACAAAACTGTCATTTCAGATTCTTTGCGGTCTTTCTTTTTGTCATTCCTATCAATTTCGTAAAACTTTCCACACAATACATATAATTAGGATTCGCAGGGGCTTCATGTCAATTTATGACACTTTGATTATCTCCGGAAGGTGGAAAAGTTGGGGGTAGAGATATTCAGGCCTGGACACTTGAAAAAAAATATAAAACAAATTTTTAATCTAAAAAAAAATAAGTTCTACCGATTTCATGATCAAACTATACATTTTTATATTTATTTTGAAATATATATATATATATATATATGTGCGGATCGAAAGTTAACCTTGAACTGTATTTAAGTCACTTTGATCCTAAAGCGAATCCTTGGCCGTGAATATGATGGTTGGTGCACATTGATTTCATTCGTCATTCGACATTTTGACGGCTGACGCTTCTAACGAGCTGACTGAGCGAGCCATATCTTACGTGTAAACTCATTACCGACATTTGTAAACATCGGAACACGGGGGTTACGTTCATAATTAACGATTACGCCACTTTGGACGATTGACACGAGTCATTAGTATAAATCAATTCAATATATCATTATAACGTAAATTATTTATAAAATACACAGGCAATACACTACTGTTTACATAACATATGCATATGATTGAGTATGTAGGGCAATTGAAGTGCTGCGCGAGCTATAACCCTTTCTATATATAAATGGATGCTCTCAGTCAGTTAAATGGTCTATTATTCATTTGGAGGGATGTTAAGGTTATAAAAGCAGACGACAGATAAATAAAAGTGCAGAAGGTGCCCCCAATGAGAGACTCGCATAATATCAGGGAATGCATTAATTAGCACAGGATTTTCGCAAAATTTCAGGAAGCTCCATTCGTGGAAGGGTTTTAAGTACAGTAATGCTCTAATTAATCGACATATTAACCACAGCAGACGAGAGCTTTCCGATGAATGGCAACAAGCCATATTTCCGACTAAATCCTGAAAAGTTACCCATAATTCTGCTGTGGTTAAGAAGTCGATTAATTATAGCATTATTGTATGAGTATATAACACGTAAATTTATAGTAGGTTTATGGAATCAACTGGGATTTTCCATCTTTAAACGCCCCATCTGCATCTAAAGATAATATATCGACAACCGAGCGAATTAACTCAAAAATCATGAAACGTGTGTCTCTTTTCAGATCCCAAACAGTGGACCGACGTCAATGTAATGCAGTGGTTGACCTGGGCTATGAGAGAGTTCAGTTTACAAGGGGTTAACTTCGGAAATCTAAACATGAATGGAACGGAGTTGAGTAAACTGGAGAAGGAACGATTCTTGGATCTGACGCCTCCATTTATGGGAGATATTATGTGGGAGCATCTAGAAATCCTCAGGAAAGGTAAATAGCACTTCCCATAATTTTAATAAAGAATGGGTGTCTCTTCATTGAACTCTTTGTAATTTTCAGGCAGAGAAACCGTTCATTAGAAGCTTCTGTCACTATGAAATAATTTTCCCTATTTAGTGCACTAACTGGGAGGGAAATGTCACTATTTTTAGAACATAACGACGTCTTTGATTGAAAATCTATCTGTTAAAAAACTTTTAATTGAATTGTTGTTATTGATGTTTTGTTGTTGTTGTTGTAATTGTTCCGAGAAGAGATGGATCGTTCTTATAGTTACTTAATGATTAAAACTCCCCTTATTATATATAGCAATATGGGAATGGAAGCACAAACGATCTCTATTTCTATATCGTATAGTTGATCTTTATGAGCAGCTATATAACAAAAACAAATTAAAATCCTGAAAACTGCCTCTTCAAAGTAGATATTTGATCATCAAAACCTCCTGTACATGCAAGGTCCGATAACAATATTACCGAGTGAAAAAACGGAAAACAAGTAGTTTCACGGTGAAAATCGTCTAAAAATCAAATATGAAAATCTGGATGAAAATAAGAATTATTGTTCGCACCTGATTTCGCGCCATCACTTGCTTTCTTCTCTCTGACTCTCCAGATGTTAGCAGCTCTGGTATGTCATGCCACATTCATGTTGCACTGAAGCGTTCGCACGCTACACGCATGAATACTAAATTTCGACATATATAACAGAAAATTGCACGGAATATCTCATCTCACCCATTGATTAACTTGAAAGATGGCTTAGATGGGCACTGCATATGATGTCAGGTGCCTCAATATACAAATCATCTTGACCTAAATACTCATCCCAAGGCATTTGGCACTTCGTATATCACATGCGCTGTTTTTTATGTCCCTCTTTTCGTCGACATTTCAATATAACATTAGACACCAGCTGGCAACACGAATATAAACATTATAGATGCATCGTAATTTCTTTTATTCTACGATGGTTTTGTTTGGTTTATCGTCTCAGCTGTTATGCCATATCACATCGCAAACTACATGTACAAACAAGAGCTCAGACGTCGCTATACGCTGGTCTGACCATTACCACCACGTGTACACATAATATAAGAACATCTTACATTTTACGTTTGTCGGTTACAATTCATTCTGCATTATTGAGAGAAACTGAAATCTCCATATCCATTTAGAATTTGGCCTGGTCAAATAAAAATGAATTTTAACCGACAACATGCAGTCTCGAATAAAAAAAATGGAATACTCTCATAGAATCTGTATATACATGTTGTCAGTGGCCAGACCAGTGCATCGAGAGGACCGACGTCTACATTGTAGTCTGAACAGGACGTTCGGTTTTTATAGGTTGATGAATGCCCACATCAATTGGTTAGTTTGTGCATGGTTACCTCTCTGCACTGAGTCAGCGCATGGCCTATACATAATATAATTATATAGATGCATCATAATTTCTCCGATGCTACCATTTACTTCCTGTCTTCCTATTTCCGCTGAAACAAATGCCTCTCGTGTTGAACGTGCACTATTTAATTGCGCTTGGCGACGATGTGGACATTAATTGTCGTAGTCAGAGCATTAATTGCAAAAACAAATTCCTAATTTCAGATGCAAAGGACGATAACTCACTGTGTAACGCTCCGTCAAATTACAGC
The DNA here is from genome assembly GCA_032622095.1 of Siphonodentalium dalli. NCBI lineage: Eukaryota > Metazoa > Mollusca > Scaphopoda > Gadilida > Siphonodentaliidae > Siphonodentalium > Siphonodentalium dalli. The sequence continues at coordinate 139,019,396 of CP136068.1, read as the reverse complement.
GAACCACTGTGTGTTCCTGAATTCGACGACAGATTCATATCGCAAGGTAGGTGCATCGCTACTATAAACTATAATGAATTCGAGTATTTTATAATATTTTTACAGATATCATTGACTTAATATCCAATTTGTTTCCCCATCTATACCAGTATATATTTAATTGTATATCTGCTGCATGATGACGCCATGCATTTCATTTTCACCATCGTATTCTTCTATATATATGCATGTGCCACCAAATAGTCTGCTAACATGGAATTGCAAATGTCAGTGTCTTAATTATTTCTTTAATGTTCCTCAATTAAAATAATTCTACCTACTTGATGCACGCGTTTGCGCACCGATATTGGGTCTGAACCAACTGCGTTCATTGTTGTGCCATCAATGTCGGCGCAGTCTGTGCAATTAGCTTTCATAATATGCACACACGAGAAAAGGTCAAAACTATTGGAGGCACAGCGGCGGACATGCTCAAAAGAACTGAGCTTTTGGTGTTCAAAACTTCATCCGAGAAAAATGCGCTATTAAACCGCTTCACCCCGAAATGATCCGGTTCGTTCTTGCATTGATAAAACATAATGACGCGCCAGTATACCAATCATATACCGGTGGCTGTATGTATGCATGATCATCAAAAACATGCAAATGGTCCAGAGATGCACAACTATATATGTTGTTGAGAGCTATTAATATGAATTGGTTCAGTTAGCCGTTGATTGATTGATTGTTTCGAATGTTGATGATCTACTTCGAGTTTGCTGTCATCTCGTCTGCCATTTTGAACAATCTCCTCGTTTCTTGTCATTACAAACTAATAATTATCAACCCAGCGGGGTCAAAACGCCAGACTACAAAGGAAATAAAACATCTGAATCATTTCAGATTTAACACATTTTTATATGTTTTTAAAAGTTTAAAAACTGGATCGGGCAAATGGCGCGTTTTCAGATTGTGTTCATGGCTGATAATATGGTGCAGTTTTATATTGATCAATCTCACAGCAAATTGAACCCTTTCTAGTGTCCATGTTATGTATTTTGCAACGTTTTGTAAATTTCGAAACAATTAATTTGTAAGATGCTATTTCTTTTCAGTTAGCATCGCATAATGAATGATTCAACCGTCTTCTATTTTCAGGTTTTAATGGAAATTCTGAAAGCACAAACCAGCCACATTCTAACCATGGGTTCGTAGAAGGTATGTTATGTATAGATAATTCAATCTACTTGTATTTACTTGCCTTAATTTGTCCATGTTGGCATGGAATGGCACTATAATTACATACTGAGAAACACATGTATCCACTTGTCGGGAAAATGTATTGTAATTTTTTACATTTGAAGATTTGGTTGCAATTATTGCTATGGAATATTGCCCAACACAATTTTATAATAGTATATGTAAACCAAAAGTGCCACTGGAATGGAGTAAATTGGCTCTATCTATATTGTCCAGTTTAACTTTGCTTATATTATAACAATTCATGTTAGTTTGCATGACCCCACTTCGAAGGGCATGAGTCCCTGTAATCAAGATATTGGGTGGTCGACTCGACTGCAGTGAAATACGGAATAAAGGTTCGATCGTGTGAATTATTTATGCGCGATTTGGTTATATTTCTTGAAGGACACACGGTTGACCTGATCGTAAGAATCTTATCTGTCCCGATAAGGTCATTAGGTTGTGTCCCTTGTTGTACCTACGATCAGCATCCCTGTGATGTGTACTTGAAATAGATATTATACATCTTCACCATGAAAGCAGACGACTTTCGTTACGTCATCTTTTCGCGCGGAAACTTAACGGCGTATGGCACCCGCGGTGACTACCGTTTCATTATCATAAATTATGCAAGATGGTCGGAATGGCCAATCATTAACACGTTTGAAATCTACAAATGAATAAACATCAAAGAGATGAACATATTTACACACCAAACTGTATGTTACAGGTAGATAAATATGTTATATAGCGTCGATTTTATTGAATTTTGATTGTTTGTTTTGATACTAAAGTTTATTTATATCGTGTTTGAGGTGTGATACGAGGGTACTTAGACAGCTTAGTGATGGGAACATTTTATACAAATTAATGGACATAAGATGCATGATATATGGGAAAAATTATAACACGGTATATCACGTGGATCTTTTGATACAACGCTCGGGTTTATTTCCACTGAAAAGCCGAAAAGAATTTAAGTGTATGTCACTCTTTTGTTTTATTTAAACATATTTCATGTAAAATAATGTATGGATAAATACATAAATATAAGGGATAGGTGGACAACTTCTGAAAAACTTAGGTGGACCTCCGCTCCCTACAACAAATATATATTCAAACATAAATTTCAAATTAATATAACATACTTTATATATATGACGGGCATGAGGAGTCATGATGACATCTCCATTGTTTAAGTTTCTAACCAGATTTTATGCTACGGACCCACTAAATTATCTATATACACGAAAATAGTAAGGCTATTCTTTGGAGATTCTGATGGTCGGATATCAACCAATGCAGTGTTATCACGATTTAACTTTTTGTTTGAAGCATCAAAAAGTTAAATTATCGTCAACGTTAAACATAGTTTGTGCTTTCGCTGAAAGAGCGTCATTATACTTGAAGAACTGTTATACTTATCGCGTATACTATTCTGGATACCTATATTGGGGGGGGGGGTCTTCGCTGTGTTTGTTTTCCATCAGGTCCAACATGAAGCTTGGCGAACTTGGTCTAAAAGCTGATAGGGAATCTTCAAACACGGAGTTGCAATGACTTGTGTTCTTGCCGACATGTCGACGTGCCTATTGTGAAGTCTCGGCCACCACTATATTTTGTACGTCTTCTTTCAGACCCGTGTCACGTTGCGAGCAAACAGCGGGACTCACCAGTCATGAGTGGCTCAAGCTTCGACGATTCGTCAGATTATCAGTGTTTGGAAAGCATGCACGGGCCACCTTACTTCTACGACCACAGTCCGACCACAGAATTCTACCCAGTATTATCACAAGATCTCAAATTCCGACCACACATCTCTCCACAAAATTTCTATCGAGGTGAGTTTTCATGAAGTTAGTCTTTATCTTTTTATATTTTGCGATCGAATTGTGACTAACTAACTGAATCCACCATTCCATATTTATAGCTTGTTGTAGAAAAATTAAACGTATCTAAATTTGAATTTCTACATGTTTTCCCGATAAAAAAATGCATACATATGACGTCCATCAAGAGTTTTGTTATCTCTTTCCAGGGGACCATTATTTACCAGAAACACCACCACATGAGCATTTCAGCGACTCATACCAAACAGTTCCGAATATAAAAACGGAGATGCCGTGGTCGCCCCAGGATTACGGGCCCTGTGATGGCTGGTCGTTCGCCTCGCATCGACATGGCTTCCACCACAATGGTGTTCATCATATGTCTCACATCGCCGGTGATGGTGTCCCGTCGCCGCATGAGATCAAGCAGAATGTCATGTCGTCGCATGCCGCAACGTTGGCGGGCTACTCCGGTAAGTTAGATTGTCAATTGAATCTATAAACCTCACATACATGTATAACCAAACTGCAAGGCCGAGTTCAATCCCTTGCTACGCTAGACTCTCAGAGAGAGAGAGAGAGAGAGAGAGAGAGAGAGAGAGTTCACCCTTGCTACGCTAGACGCTCAGAGAGAGAGATTCAATCCCTTGCTACGCTAGACTCTCAAAGAGAGAGAGAGAGATAGAGAGAGAGATAGAGAGAGAGAGAGTTCAATCCCTTGCTACGCTGGACTGAACACTGACATCTCGTACACAGATTGAAAGGAAATCACTCATTTTTTTTATTTAAGACTCTTGTCAGTTACAATTCATTCTGCATTATTCTGAGAAAACGAACATATGCATTTGGAAAATGGCTATAGATCAAGCCAGAAAGACTTGTAACTGACAAAACAGTTAAATAAAACATGTTAGATTTAATTACGAAAATATACATGATGGCATCGGTCAGATCAGCATGGCAAGGGGACTGAACTCCGGCTTGCAGCTTGACAGGTAACTCCCCTTACAACATATTTATGTTAGGGGAGCAAACTTAACACACGCGCTTGGAATTATGTTGGTTACATTTCTTTCTGATTAGATTTGGTCAATAACTAGAGTGTCAGGTATATTTTCTGAGTTTTAAACTCAAATTTAATCATTGAGTTTTAATGTTTCACTTTATGTCTAATTGCGGTGATCATGATGTCTTGGTAAAGGGGTCCGTATAGCATTTTATAAATCGATTGTTATCCACAGCCAAAGCATGAGAATGTCACCCCAATCCCCATGAATCTTGAATACCAATTTGCTGTAATGTCTTCAAATTCAACACATCAAGATCTCTATATGAGACTGAATTACATACAAAAAAAGATGTCATTTTGGCTAATATTTTACATAATACAAACTTAAATACTAAAAACTTGTTGAATCGTGCATATCGGTTAAAATGGGCATATCAACCCTGTAACCAGTTAACAGACGGGTATGCATCCCCCGGGGGTGACACCTTTATGAATTGGTTCGTACATGAACAATATTTCTTGTTTAGATATGTATTTTGTTTGGGAAATTCAATATATAATGTCAACTTGAAGGTTAGGATTTCTTCGCATTTGTCCCGTTCCCATGAATGGAACAGAATATGCCCCTTTAACCGTGTGGTCATTTAAAGTTCATATTCATCTTTTGTTGGTTACGATTTGCAATCAGCGGAGGTAGCCATGACACTGTAAGCGGAACATGTGTTATCATCATTGATAGCATGAGTGCATGAACCTATCATGAGAAAAATCTCAGCAAGAAATTTTAATTATCGGTCAGAGTGATATTTTATGATGACCTGTCAAAAATAAAACATGTACTGCAGTAGCTCACTGACAAGAAGCCAGCGTTAACATATGAGCCAAAAAAAAATACCGACGCGTCAGCGCTTTTTGGAACAAAAATACACCAAAACAAATACTTTATCTGGCTCTTAAACATTCACTAATATTCTTGAAGTGCTATTAACATTCTGACCCTTTCACATTCACGACGTTTACGGCTATTATTAAAAATATGGCATGTCTGCAATGACGTGGTGTAGATACTAAGCATGTCCATATTTAACTTTTGCATATGGAGCATTGTCACGCAGGGAATATACTTTAACCATTAAATACGACTAAAGCCCTTTAAACAAAAGTAATACATTTTAAGATTGTGTAAAACCTTCACCATCAAGATACAGTAATTTATTACGAGATTTTACCGTAATAAATGAGAAATTTATGGCGCAACACCACATCGTGTCACCTGCATTTTTATATTTATAATGCGGTTACGGCTTTTATATACTACACCTTACTGATTGATGGCTTGATGTGGTAGCCATGGGGGGAACGAACTGAAGATGGCAACAGTGACATTATGTTTGACGCGGCACATGATCTATAAAGACACAGAAACCCCCATAATAAAAACATGGCAGAAATTTGGGGGTACAAATTTGTTAACGGGGTTTATTTATGTGATCATAATTGTACACCCATATTTAACCGGGATTCACCAACCCGCGTAATCAACTGAGTTGGGGGATTGCTCACACAAAGAAATACTCCAGCGGGGATGGTGGTTAAAGGCATACCTTTCATCGGAAAGTTCGTTATGTTTGGAGCCTAGAATAGAAAGGACATCACAATTCAGACAAAAAGTGAACAATATTTTCAAATTGTCAGAAGAAGCAGTAAATGTTGGCAATTTCAGTCTAAAATATAGGTTGAATTGTTGTTTTTAAACAAAGAATTCAACGTTTGCTACTTTTGATTAAATAATATGTTTTTTTTAATAATTTGTATTTCACAAAATAAAACTGAACATTGCCCATCAGAGGGTTTCAAAGTGAACAAAATATGTATATTAACAAAACATATCGAAAAAGTCAACTGACAAAAAAAAATTAACAACAGTATAGACACTTTATATTTATAAACTGTTAGTCTGTGCTATCTTTTTTTTATTGAGGTTAGTTAGTCAAGTAATGCCCACACAAAAAAGGGTCCAACCACCAACCGAATAATGTATTGTTTTGGTTAATTAAAAAAAAAAATTAAATCATCAAATAACATAAAAGCACTTGTCGGAGTTTCTGAAGTTGCGCATTTTATCTGATCCAGGGTGTTGTGATAAGGTCAACAACAACATCTAAAAATCTCTAGCACATTAATAGAATTACGATGGTATCAACTAACAAGCTATATACGTTTACGTTTGTTTTATTTTCATTTTCTTTCCTTTTTTTTTAACAGGGAGTGGACCAATTCAATTGTGGCAGTTTCTTCTGGAACTTCTAACGGACAAATCATGTCAACATTTCATTTGCTGGACTGGTAACGGGTGGGAATTCAAAATTTCCGATCCCGACGAAGTTGCGCGCCGATGGGGACTCAGGAAAAACAAACCTAAAATGAACTATGAGAAATTGAGCAGAGGACTTCGATATTATTACGACAAAAACATTATTCACAAAACTGCCGGAAAACGGTACGTGTATCGGTTCGTCTGTGATCTCCAAGGACTCCTTGGTTACACACCGGAAGAACTCTTCGACGCATGCGGAGTGAAACCACAAAAGGATAGCGACGAATAATGGTAGCACCAGGCAGTTGTGATCTCGAAGTTAGAAGCCTGATTTTCCTCGAGGGTTTTGTTCTTTCAACTCGCGTGTTTCTTCCGGACAAGTGGTTGGGATAAGGACAATTGAGGAAGATTATGGTTTATATCTTAAAGGCCAAGTTTCCACTCACGTTATCATTCCGCTATATAAAGTCCTAAAATCAGAGAAAAAGAGTTCAAGTGTATAGAGGCGGGTTCTTATTAACTTTGAGAGAAGTATGGTGACGTACGGAGTTGCTTGATTAATAAATTCGTAAATTTCAAACTGGCTATACTGTTTCCGAGAACATTATACCATTACCATTTCATAAATCTGTCTATAGCATTTTATAAAATATGTTTGCTTTCTACGAGTCCAAATAATGCCGTGAATTAAATTAGCTCACAGACGTGATATCATTATTATGCTTTCTTTTAAAATATTTCTTGTGTCATTTACAAAAATAAAATGAGGTTCTGCATGATTATTCGTCAACGTGCTCATACTATTTTTCTATATATGGAGGAATTCGCAAGGAACCGCGTGAGAGGAAACTTGGTCCATATTTTTGTTGATTCTTTGTTGATATTTTATGGTTATATATAGATTATAAATGGCGTTTTTATTGGGCGAACGTTGGCGGCAAGCGTGTTATCACATTTCAGAAAAGGAACATTGACATGGGAACAGGTTGAAACCAAGTCTGTATATAGTGTGTCTGACATTTGCAGAACGAGGTCCCAGTGGGTGAATTTAGTGACGCCTATCCCACACGGCGGACTAGCGTCACCAAATTCACCCTCTAAATGGCCTCTATGTACCTCATTCTGCTCAGTCATCAAATGATATATGGGAGACCTAGGATCAGATTGAAGTTCTCCAGTTTATGTTGGTGATATTCACCCATTAGTCTCTTAGAACAAATGTGTATAAATACTACACAATATGTGTTACATTTGATCTTAAACAAAATTGTGTAGAAATACAACATGACATAAATGTGTCGGTGGAATTTTCTCAACTTTGAATATGAGTGAGTATATTATCTTTAATAGATGAGATATGTTCTATTTGAGACATAAACCTCGAAAAAGCTACCATAATAACAAATTGGCAGCTGCTTTAAAACTTTGTGCTACACAATTATGTGTTGTTCAGTTTTTACACAAATATAGTGTATAACAAAGTTTAAAGCTGCTGCCAATTGTTTGTTCTGTTATAGCCTTTACGAGTTTTGTGTCTCCAATAGAACACATTTCATCTAATAACTATGATACACTCACATATTCAATTATATTCAACGTTGATGATATTCCACCGACACATTTAATAATTATATGTCATGTGTCATTTCTACACAATTTTGTTTAAGATCAAATGTAACACATTTTGTGTAGTATTTATGCACATTTGTTCTAAGAGTGTAGTCTCCTCGATTATGCCATTTATCTTCTGCGTATTAGGGGAAACTAAACAGAAGGGGAAAAGTAACTAAAACAAGAATGGCAAAAGTAACTAAAATAATTTGAGACTATAGATACTTCCCAGAAGATGAGGCTAAGCAGAATGAGGTCCGCGGATGATGAATTTAGAGATGCTAGCCCACTGTGTGCGTTAGCATAACTAATTTCACCCCCTGGGGACCTCATTCCTAGTCCGACACACTATATCCAGACTTGGTCGAAACCATATAACTTTTCACATATTAATTACTCGGACCCAACATAGTGATAAATAGTTCACAACTCAGTGAAATTAAATCTATTTACCTATATAACTTCCACTTCGTTCTAAGTAACTGAACTCGTTTGCCGCCAAAATTCGCCATAGTATTCATCAGATTGTCTCAGTGCTATTGTCAACTTGCTAGAAGCAAGTTATATTATCTCTTTCATATATACCGGTATTTCTTGAAGAAGAATTGTTTGTTCACCTATGCACCCCATTCACAAGATTCATCTTCACATTCAGCACATATACTTAGAAGAATTTTTTTGATAGTTTGCTTAGATCTAAATCTATATACATACTAATATCTTATATCAATGAGTATATAACAACCACCTTGACCTTGTAAATATCAGAAACATCGGACTTGATCACGAAGTATAGTTCAAATATTTTAGTATGCACTTAATTAACAGCTGCAAGGAGTATTCCATATAGGAACATGCCTATCAGGTGATTACATTATTTGCCGAATGTTATAACTCCGCACATTGATCTCGTTGCAAGTGTGTACGAACCTTAAGTTGTAGTACTTCCATACTATCACTGATTGTCATCCTTATTTCAAAGTTTTTGGTGCTGAAATGTTATGTGTTCAACCTTTTTGGGAATCATATTGTTGTTATTTTTACAGTTCACATTGCGAACTTATCATTTTTAAGCTTCCAGTTTTAAATTTTAAGACCACCATGTTACATGTACAAGCCATTCACCGCGTTGCCTTTTAGTTATACACGTGTTAGTGAAATAGTTTAGTATCTGTATGGGGTTTACACAAATTATGCCATAAATGTGTCTCATATGTGCCTTGAGTTTGTTAAAACAAATGATATACACCTCATATGGCGTTTCTATGTCAGTCGTCTGTGTACGTATCATCTGAGAATCCTCACAAATGTATTACAATATAATATTTTTTTGAAATTCCAATGGGAAACAATTCAGTAATAAAACGTCCCATAACCTCTGTCTGAATCTGCGGCTGCGTTCACACTCTGGCGAATTTGCCTGGAATTTTTCACACATTGTATAGTCTGCTTGAATAGGAACGACACATCATAAAAAAAATGCATGTATCATGCACCATATATAGTATAGACAAATGTATGTAACTTGGCCGCAGTTATGATCAAATATCAAATAATCAGCCGTGTCTAACAGACACTTCACACTCAAATCACGTATCTAGGATCGATAACACATTATAGTCCGTATTTCTTAAATGTATCAATCACAAATATTATGCTTTAGAAACGAATTTCATGAAAATTTGCTGTATTAAAATTGCCAGCATGTGATTGCAAACTGCCCAACACGTCGTGCCTGTCCACCTGGTGGTGAATATGCATGTATATTATCTCTATACGGACTTGAAATATAGAAGCTCTTGTTATCCTCATCTAGTTTGCATGTTTGTGCTGCCAGTAGACTCGTACATGTATGACGCCCGTCCTGTTTAAGTATACGGACCAATTTCCGATCAGATTCATACATGAAACTATATAATGTCCAGACGGTAACCGCTCTATACTGTGCTGATTATGTACGACATAACTATTCCCTCCCTGTTACCTCCCCATTAAGCAATCTCAGAGTTTGACTAGTCGACATTTTGTGTTCATAAAGTGCAAGAATATACCACACCTGTGTTCAAAATAAAGGTATCAGAGTTATTTCTTGTGCCTTTATTGTATATAAAAATAAATGTATTAAAAATGTTATAACTGTTTCTGTAAATATCGCATAAATTGTTTAAAACATTATAGAAGAAAACAATAAAATATTATTTTTCACATTCCTGCTTTTGTCTATACTTACATGGTTATTTCCAAAGTGCAATGCAGAGTTGGTCAGAACTCTGTAAAGAAATATTATATTCTGTTATATATGACACTGAAAGGAAATCTTATATTCTGTTATATATAACATTGTAAGGAAATATGATATTCTGTTATATATGACACTGAAAGGAAATCTTATATTCTGTTATATATGACACTGAAAGGAAATCTTATATTCTGTTATATTTGACACTGTAAGGAAATCTTATATTCTGTTATATTTGACACTGTAAGGAAATCTTATATTCTGTTATATTTGACACTGTAAGGAAATCTTATATTCTGTTATATTTGACACTGTAAGGAAATCTTATATTCTGTTATATATGACACTGAAAGGAAATCTTATATTCTGTTATATATGACACTGAAAGGAAATCTTATATTCTGTTATATTTGACACTGTAAGGAAATCTTATATTCTGTTATATTTGACACTGTAAGGAAATCTTATATTCTGTTATATTTGACACTGTAAGGAAATCTTATATTCTGTTATATTTGACACTGTAAGGAAATCTTATATTCTGTTATATATGACACTGAAAGGAAATCTTATATTCTGTTATATTTGACACTGTAAGGAAATCTTATATTCTGTTAACCCTTTACCCAACAAACCGGCCAAATAAAGCTTCAACAGCCTAAAATATCTTCGGTCTGTCTCAATAGAACTATACAAATATGGATATCATTGGAACCGGCTCCTTGACCACATTGTGATAGTTACAGTTATGCCCTGTGCCAATGCATTCTCTTATATATGCGAGTCGACCATAGGTCGCCTCGCATATATAAGAGAATGCATTGGCCTAAAAAAAAAAAAAATTTAACACTTTTTACCATTTTTTCTTACATTCTTTAACAATTTTACAATTTTTAATGTGTTAAGCCAATGCATTCTCTTATATATGCGAGGCGACCTATGGTCGACTCGCATATATAAGAGAATGCATTGGCACAGGGCCCTTCTGTTGGGTAAAGGGTTAATATATGTAAGACTTTTCAATTCATTCTGCATTTATTCTAAGAAACTGAATTGTCCAAATTCATTTGGAAATTGGATAGATCAAATCAGAATGAATTGTTACCGACACAATTATTATACATGTATATATAACACTGTTATAAATTTATTTGCATTCTGTATACGTGGTGTCAGTGGACAGATTAGCGTAGCGAGGGGTGCACTTTGTCTTTTCGTGTGGTATATATTGCATGCACGAATTCGAAACTCTATAACATCACGCAGCTATACATATACTATATATATGATGGGAGGCTATTCTATTGTATCGCATGGATTTCACAGAAAACCCCCGGTTCTTTAGATCATGCCACGAATATCTAATCCCGCTACGGGCGTAGCTGGGGTAAAGATTAATTGCATGATCTACTGTTTCTTGGGCCACTTTACAAGAATATACATTGTCAGAGCTGGTTGGGGTGAATAAACGACTCATCTCCGCCTATATATGGTGCGATAAATGAGAATTTTTCCTGAATCGTTGTGTAGAAGAGTAAAATATTTATTTTTTAGTGAACAAATTCTCCAACTTTCCGAAATATTTAACATTTTATTTCACCAATGATGGCATCCAATATGGCTGCCAAAAAAAATGACATTTGATCACAGAATGATTATTTTCCGAGCACGCCTCTGAGGAACGAATTGAGAAGAAACTCAGAGAATAAAACTCACAAGAAAAACTGTATTTGTATTAGTGGATGTAAATCGCGGGAAAAACAATTCTTGGTAAAAAAAATACCACCCTGTTGATCGTACAATTTCAAAATACGTCAGAGCTACGCAGAAATGTATGTATTTTACAGCCATTACTTGTCAAGCCTCGGGCAATTATCCTCAATTGACGTTGTGCGTAAGTCAGGGTTAATTGACGAGCTACTGGATATTCGGAAACTAGATTGTTGAGCCTGAATGGCGAAACTATTTAGTTTTCGAATGTCCATGCAGTCGCGAGTTCATAAACCGACATAAAACACAGTTTTATAATGTACAAGGAGATTTTTACCTTTCTACAGATGGAAAATTCCGATGAATCTCGATAAATGAGACGTATAAGAACGTTATTCTGCATAAAAAATAGTCCTTGGCTGACAACAAAACCACGCCCCTTAAAACGGTTCGTGTTGATGAGGGCTGCACGTGGACTTATTCGGATGTGCATGTGGATATATATTTATATACCAGAACAACTCATTTCGAAACCAAACGTCGATGTCCGTAAAGATATAATATAATAGTTGTTTTGTGCTGTACATAGCGTAATATAAATATACGCAATATATCTTGTCGATGCAATTAGCTGTATTTTGGGCACGTGTGCATTTTATGATATTTTTGACTCGGAAAACTCCATTCTTATTGTTGTTTCCAGAAGAACCGTAACTCTATTACTGTAGCATCGCATGCGCAATGTGATATATACCACCTGGTATGCAAATGAGCAGCACATCTTTACCGAAGAGGAAATGGATTACGTGGGGTTCGTGGATTACGTGGGGTTCATTAGCACTATGCATATATTTATTTTGTAAGCGGTGTAGAAGCGAACTATTTCTTTGTTTGCTCATTGTGCAAAACGTGGGAGACATGAACGTTCTATATTACGAATGTCGACATGTGGTATAAAGCACGGGCGAGGTAGAACAAAGGGCCTGGGTTTTAATCTGGTATATCGTACAAAGCGAAAATATCATTGCGCATGAATAGCCAATAATAATTCATGGTTGTATTCAGGAATCATAATCATCGTCGATGTTTATTGTGAAATGATTTGTTTGCCCTGTATGAAATTTACGACTACGAATAACTAAACGTAGTCGTAACTATATCCGTCAGTTGCGAAACCAGGATCGTGTTTAGAGGGGTGTCCACCTTGAAATGTCCAACTTCACCCCCGCCCCTTTGAATACCCGCATGCACACACGGTGTCTCAAAGATCAAAATGTGCTATAATATAATGTATAGTATGCAATATATGCAGATATCTAGTTAAAATAACATAAATATGTCAGATCTAATTTAGTTTCAACTTTTTACGCGCAATTGAACAAGCACCGTTTTCATGGACAGGTTAACCCTTAGGTGGGAGAGCACGTCTTACAATCTGCGAAATATTCAGAATAAAATGATTCTTCAGAGCAATTTTATCCTTCAGAACCAACGGGGAATATAATTTAGAGAACCAACCCAGAAATTTGATTATCTGGCAGTGTCTCAAACAAACTCCTGGCAGAGTTATCTTCCATCGCTCCGCTGAGATACCACTGCCACAAGGACATTTGGTAAGGATTTCTGACATGATCTTAGTTCTTATGTTTTAGGTTTAAAATTATCTATTTCTGGCTCAGTTCATATTGTTCTTATCAATATACCGAAAGAATTACCATTATTGCAAACTTTGGTGGTCAAAATAAGATAATTGGTGACTAAATATAGTTCCGACGATACGTAAAAATAGATGTATCGGTCCGCAAAGTACCATCCTTCTGGCAGTGATCTATCGCAGTGATAACGGAGAGGGCGCTGCATAGAGTTTGTGTCTAAATACACACATTAAAACACACAACTGGCTCAAGAATAGAGTTACAGTACCTGACTGAAGGCGTAGCTCTAAACCGCAAGCGAAAAGCTCGTACAAGAGTGAAAGCCGCCACTTTCCATATTCTTCTGATTTTGCCAATTATTTGTTCAGTTATGTCAATTTTTTAGCAATTTGTATTGAAAATGTGCGGTGCCCAGTATGGAATTATCTTTGTGGAACAAAGAAGAAAGAGATGCAGCGGTAGCTGATAACTATTCATCGTTTGATTTCCTGTATGTTTCGACGAAGAACAAAACAATTGAGAGGAGAACCTACTGATTCTGAAATGGTTCTGAGAGTTGGTTCCAAATGAAGAATCATTTGATATCTCTTGGTTGTCCACCAAGAACCAATGTTAGTGTCCAGAACCATCGGTTCTGAGATTTGGGTTCGAATGAGGAATCATTTGATATCTCTTGGTTGTCCACCAAGAACCAATGTTAGTGTCCAGAACCATCGGTTCTGAGATTTGGGTTCGAATGAAGAATCATTTGATATCTCTTGGTTGTCCACCAAGAACCAATGTTAGTGTCCAGAACCATCGGTTCTGAGATTTGGGTTCGAATGAAGAATCATTTGATATCTCTTGGTTGTCCACCAAGAACCAATGTTAGTGTCCAGAACCATCGGTTCTGAGATTTGGGTTCGAATGAAGAATCATTTGATATCTCTTGGTTGTCCACCAAGAACCAATGTTAGTGTCCAGAACCATCGGTTCTGAGATTTGGGTTCGAATTCGGTTCTGAGATTTGGGTTCGAATGAGGAATCATTTGATTCTCGGTTTGGTTCTTCACCTAGAACCAAAAGTCAGTGTCCAGAACCTATATATTCACTCTAAGAGAAAAGTTCCCCGGATAACCAAATACCAGAATTAGAACCAAGCACGTTTTGGTTCCACTTCAATCATTGTAATACTGGTGGGGGTAACTCTATTGCTCATATCACAAATAGGAGAAACAAAATATGAAACATTAACTGTATAAATATAATTCGACATGTCCTTGAGACATCAGCATGTCTTCGGTGTCTATTCGGTGTACCAATATTGTGTCATATAAATTTAACCCTTTACCCAACAAACCGGCCAAAATCGCCCAAATAAAGCTTCAACGGCCTAAAATATCTTTGGTCTGTCTCAATAACACCATACTAATATGGATATCATTGGAACCGGCTCATTGACCACATTGTGACAGTTACAGTTATGCCCTGTGCCAATGCATTCTCTTATATATGCGAGTCGACCATAGGTCGCCTCGCATATATAAGAGAATGCATTGGCCTAAAAAAACAATTTTTATAATATTTTTCTATATTCTTTGACAATTTTATCATTTTTAATATGTGTTAAGCCAATGCATTCTCTTATATATGCGAGGCGACCTATGGTCGACTCGCATATATAAGAGAATGCATTGGCACAGGGCCGTTCTGTTGGGTAAAGGGGTTAAACAGTATAACGTATATACGAACTAATAGAACATTCCGGAACAACGTCACCTCAGACCCGCTTATAATTATAGCTTACTATTTCGGCATAATATAATTGTTTCCTAGAAGACATTTTGTGAACGAAATGGGGAAACCAAAGGAACTATTGGTTCCATTTTCTGATTCTAGCTTGAACCAAATTTAGTATTCAGAACCTAATGGTTCCAAATACGGGACACAATTACGGAACCATTGGCTTTGAGATTAATTTTGGTTCCGTAAGACGAATCATTCAATTCTCTGTTGGTTCTCTACAAAGAACCAAATTTAATTGTCCGAACCAAATGGTTCCCTATCCGGGACAAGATATGATTCCGACTGGTTCCTAGCTTATGGTTCTAAAATTTGGTTCTAAAATTATGCGGGACAAATTTGTATTCTAACTGATAATGAACTTTTGTTTCTAAAAAAAAATTCCGAATATGAATCATTTGATTCTATTTTGGTTCTCTACCAAAATTTAGTGTTCAGAACCTAATGATTCTAAAACGGGACAAAATAATGAAACAATTGGTTCTTTGTTGGTTCCAATTGGTCCTCTCGCTTTTCTACGTTGGTTCCACACACGGGACAAGGTGAAAACCCGATGGAAAAACCACATGATTCCAAATATTTATAAGAATGTATATACATGTATACATGACGTCATATCAATGAGTGAATATATTTTTTGCAAATAAACCGAGTAATATCGCTTATTGCAACAACTACTTCATACAAACAACATTATTAAAAACACTAATCATGTAAATAGTACAACTAATATCCATTCACATTATATCCATGAAATGTTTCCTTATACGAGATGGTTTTTCGAAGTTATGTACATCTGCGAGAAACCTATATACCGAAGTATTACTGGGAAAACCCTAACAGAAATAAATTCTACAGACTGCTGTCACTGCTTAACATAAGTATATTGAAAAGAGTGAGCATTTTCTTAAAATTAGCATTTATAAAGTTACCATGAAGCAAGTATTACATTATATTATATATATAATGTAAATATTATATGAATTATAACCATTTCAGATATTTGTATTTATTATCAATATCATATAATATGATGAACTCATTTATTGATGTATATGTATGTTGTGTATTGTTTGTATAATGTTGTGTAAATAAGTTGTATGGCATGTTGCAACTTAGATGTTGACTTTGCTAATAAACAATTCAATTCAATTCAACATAATACATACTAATAAAACTAAATGTTGTGTCTGTCTCTCTGTCTGTCGGGCCACGGGCGACCAAACGGCTGGACCATAGAGCTGTTTTTTTTTAAACACAGGGGTCAATAGATTCGGGAAGTGTCATGGGATAGGTGATCTTGGTGGCAGATGTTTTAAAAGGGCACCGATCATTAACTTAACTAAATAATTAATTATATATTCAAAAGGTTAACCCCAAACGTCAGAACCATCGGAGCTGGATATGTGTACACAGGGTTCAATTGGCCCTGGAGTGTCATAGGATGTGTGCCGTTGATATAAGATGTCTTGAAGGACACTCATACTTAATTTAACTACATAATTAATTATTTACCCAAAATGGAATCTGGTCATTGAAAATTGATTCACATGGGTAAATTGACCCGGGAAGTGTTATGGGGTAGGTACCTTTAGCCCACACGACTTAAAGGGACACTAATAAACCATTTTGATTAAATAATTGATCATATACCCCAAATGGTTGGACCCTGGTCACCGGAAATTGGTATGCAGGGGTAAATTGACCCGGTCGAGGAGTGTCATTGGATAGGTGCCGTTGACCTCACACGACTTAAAGTGGCACTAATAAACAATTTTAATTAAAGAATTAATCATGTACCCAAAATGGTTTGACCCTGGTCAATAGAAATTGGGATGAATTGACCCGTGGAGTACCATTTGATATAGGTACCATTAACCTTCAAGTGGAACATAACATTATATTGTCATATATGAGCAATAAAGAGCGTTCCTTATCAGATTAGACGATGTGTAGGGAAATAGGTACACATGGCTCGCCTATCCAGGGGAATATCGCGGGATATGTGCCTTTGACACCAGATGACTTAAATATGGACTAATAACTTATATTATCATAGATAGCCAACGAAGGGTGTCTATTATCAGCTCAGAACTTCAGAAGATATGGGACAATTGGCTCACATAGGTAATTTGACACGAGGAGTGGCATGCGATAGTTGCCGTTGACCTAAGATGACTTAAAGGGGCTTAAAGATTTGTTCAAATGAGGTCACTGGGTCGAATGTGTGCGGAGCCAGTGACATAAGGGCGACCTTGCTCAATTTAACCAAAAACATGTTATAAAATTTGAAAGAAGTGACACCATTATAACATCTGCAGAGTTATGAAACTACACTCCTTAATGAAATTATGGAAACATTCCATTACCCATCCCCCTCTCCCACGTGACCCAGACCCACCCCACCCTGCCATCAACCAACATCCCTTCCAACCCATATCATCTCCCAATTTAATACCTCTTCTCTCCACAGAAGCAGATATATCTGCAAAGACACAGGTCATTAATTTAGATTAGAATAGTAGATGTCATCTGGCAGGCTTGTGTAAACATAACTGCTAGCAAATTCAAAACAAACTGCTGTTCCCAAGGTTAAGTTATGGCTGATGGGAATTGGTTTCCATGCCATGCAATGGTACTGTGAATGGCTTAGATTTCTTCAAGCCTGGAAATAGTGTGTCTGACATTTGCAGAATGAGGTCACCAGAGGGTGAATTTAGTGTTGCTACCCCGTACAGCAGGCTAGCATAACCAAATACACCCTCCAGGGAACTAATTTTGCTTAGGCCTCATCTTCTGGGAAGTACGTTTTGACTTTTTCCCACCTGTTCAGTTTCAATGTCCCCCTAATTTGCAGAAGATAAAATGCATAATTGAGGTGCTCAATGGGTGTGCATCACCAACTTCAACTGTAGAACTTCAATCTGTTCCTAGGTTTTTATTGGCCGTTGAGGCCTAATCAGACTGAGGATGAATTCGGTGATGCTAGCCCGCCTTGCGGAATAGTGTCATTAAATTCACATTTTGGGGACCTCATTCTGCAAATGTCAGACACACTAAATTCAGGCTTGGCGGTTTCATATTATTTTCTTAATCATACCCTGATTTTTCAAAGAAAAATTGGGGGGTATATATTGGATTGAATTTGTCTTCTGTCTGTCAGGCTTCCATCCGTCTGCCTGTTGGGATGTCTATCCATCCGCCTTGGGTGACCGGGGTTCAGATTTGTTCAAATGGGGTACATTTTAGGAAATGAGGTCCCCAGAGGGTGAATTCGGTGATGCTAGTCCACCTTGCGGAATGGTGTCATTAAATTCACCTGCAAAGGTCAGACACACTAAATACAGACTTGGCTGTTCCAATATTATTTTCTTAACCACCACTTCAAAGAAAAATTGGGGGTATATTGGATATTGGGGGGTATATTGATATCATGATTACTAGATGAATGGGTCTCATAGATGGGGATTCACATTTGTTCTAATAGGGGCAGAGATAAGAGATTTAACTCTCCTCTATGCTGTTTGGTACTGGTATAATAATAATATTGATTTCTATGCAGACTGGGTGGAGGCAATGTTTGAGGCAATGGGGAGGGAGGGGAGGGAGTGTAGATGGTGGAGGTTTCACCCCCTACTTTGATCAAAATTTAACCCTTTACCCAACAAACCGGCCAAAACCGGCCAAATAAAGCTTCAACAGCCTAAAATATCTTCGGTCTGTCTCAATAGAACCATACACATATGGATATCATTTGAACCGGCTCCTTGACCACATTGTGATAGTTACAGTTATGCCCTGTGCCAATGCATTCTCTTATATATGCGAGTCGACCATAGGTCGCCTCGCATATATAAGAGAATGCATTGGCCTAAAAAAATATCTTTTTTTAACACTTTTTACCATTTTTTCTTACATTCTTTAACAATTTTATAATTTTTAATGTGTTAAGCCAATGCATTCTCTTATATATGCGAGGCGACCTATGGTCGACTCGCATATATAAGAGAATGCATTGGCACAGGGCCCTTCTGTTGGGTAAAGGGTTAAACAGTTGAATATTTCATGGCTGATACTACATTAGTTGTAGATTAGATGTTCACACCAAAAATAGGTTAGAATTGTTCTCATAGTTTGGTTTGATTTTCCAACATGTATGTTTTTAAACCATCAGTCCATATGTTCCTACTTCAGGTTAAACTGTTGGACCGAATTGGCCACACATTTTAACTTTATGGGGGTGTCAGGTTGGTCATTTTCAAACGTTTGTGAGCTTGAAGTACTGGTACCAGTCGTAAAATTCAACCTAAGAGGGATGTACAAAAGGATTTTTGTGAACTTAGTACTGTGGTATGGTTGTCTTCTTTAAAAGGTAAGAGGTTGGAGATTTGTCAGTGGTGTGCAATTAGAAATGTCAAGGTGAAGAGCCCTGCTCATCTGAGAACTTCCAGCTATGTCCATGTTTAGAACTACTTGTCTTAAGTGAATTTGTCAAGTACTGACTCGTGTAGTCTTCAGAGTCCCCGTCTTCTCAGTCTTTACAGTCTGGTGCACGAGCGACCCACAGTCATTGACTGTCTTGTTTATATCGTTATCGGTGATGACGACAGTTTCCCGCATGTCTTGTTTACACCCGTCATTTTGTTTTACCTCAGACGACTTGTCAGCTTATAGCATATATGTAGAAAAATCGGTACACATTGGCCAGTATAATGTCATGGGATATGCACATTCGATGACTTAAGAAGCTGTTTTAATTGAAAAAAAATGTTTTATAAATTGCTGATCATCTGTAAACCTAGGTCATTGTGCAGAATACACAAAATTTCATAATTTCTAACTATTTCCTGATTAGTCTGTCAACCAGCCCATTATCTAACATATTCCATACCACTTATATTAGTCTACTGGAGCAACTTATACTTCTATTATACTAAACTATATAGGTGAAACAGGCTCCTTTGGGAGCCTATATTCAGCATCGGAGATACCTGTGGCCCCCTTTGTGGGACTTCGCAAACATTTTGATCTGACAGAGACTTCATTTCGCGGCGGCCCCTTTGTGAGCTTCAAGCACATTTGGTCATTGAAACATTTTGATATATATATATGTTTTAATATTTTTGTTTTAAAGATTGAATTCCTTGTTCAATTTAACAAAACCAATTTAAAAAACTAACACCATTAGAACATCCGCCGGGGTACCCAGAGTCACCACACCGAATTTGGTTGAACTCGGTCCAGGTGTCTGAGAGATAAAACCGGACATATCTTACTCGTTTATATATATATATTTATAGATGACAAGCAGTCACAGCACTATACCAGACTTGGATACGTTCGGTCTTGTGAGAGATCATCTGATGACATGCAAATAATTCACCAATTGGCTTGATGCACTGATGACAAAGATATTTTCTACCCATTGATAGTCACAATATTTGAGACAGTTGCTTGCCCGCTCTTTTCACATGCACACACTGATCTAGGCATTAGTTACATCAGGACAAGTTTACTTATATATGCAAACTTAGGTCAAAAGTACAGGATACACAAATTCCATAATTTCTAACAATTTCCCGATTAGTCTGTCAACCAGGCCAATATCTAGCATTATGCCTTAACACTTTTGTTAGTCTACTGGAGCAACCTCTGTTATAATAAATGATAAACAGTCACTATGCCAGACTTGGATATTTTAGGTGTTGTGAGAGTAACAGATCATATGAGTTGATATACATGTAAATATTTCACTGACAGTGTGATGACAGTTATAGTCTAGCCATTGATAGTCACATTAATGTTTGAGACAGTTGCTCGCTCTTTTTCCATGCACACAATGATCTTGGCTTTAGTTACATCAAGACAAGTCTATTTATGTCAGTTTTCAGTTCTCGAATCTACTTTCCGAAGGGTGTCTGGAAGGAATTTTTTTCAACCCACCGCCCATATGCAACATGCCATATCCCATATGAGGTCCCAGTAACATAAATATGGTGTTTTGCAGTTATAAATTCTTATAATATGTTTTAAACTGTTACAAATGTCATATAATGGCACAAAAGGTCTTTAGTAACAAATTTGCAGAAGGGTGTAAAAAACGCGTCCCCCCCCCCCCCCCCCCGCGGGCCACCCACCACCCCGGCATACCTTCCTGCAAATTGTGTACAACCCCCCCCCCCCCCTCCTGGCACCAGCCGTTACTCGGAGGCCGAGACTGCATAACTAATCAGACTCGCACGCGCCGACATGGCGAAATATATATAAAGAAGAAAAGTCGACCAGAGTCGCGGCGGCTGAAGTGTTATTACCACCACTAACAACAACAACAACAACAAAAGAAGATGCACTTCAACGGGAAAAAAAAGAAAGAAAATAGATCATTTTCATTCATGTCACCTCATTTCATGATTATGTTGTACCATGTCATGTACTTTAAATAAATTCAAAAGTGGGTTGTGGGGAAGGGGTTCCGCCCCTTCCAAATCCTCCCGGGTTAAATCACAACCCCATATAATAAAAAAACGATTTCGCCACCGAGAGTCACTGAATTCAATTAATATATAATAATGACGGTGTGTGTTATCAGTTTGGATTTAATATTTGGAAAAATAACAAATCTGAGCAAAATTATCCTCCATTTCTATTTGATCACCCTACCGGAGTGTTTCACGTCACTTTAAAGGGACTGTTAATAAGCAACCATGCATGCAAGAGCGTTAATTGTCAGCTTCAGTTTATAGACTAATTCTTCACAAGATGACCCGCATGTCATATTTGTCATCCGTCATTTTAATGGGCATTAAATTCCCCTAGTAACCACATAAATGTCATTCCACTCAGTTCCACTTGCAAATTCTACGACGACATATAACTGAATGTCGTTCTACCCGCCAAATTACGGGTCAGAAATCAGTAAATATACAGTAATGCCCTAAATAATCGACTCCTTAACCACAGCAGAATTATGGGCAATTTTTCAGGATTTTGTCGGAAATGTGGCTTGTTGCCATTCATCGGAAAGCTCTCAATGAGAGCTTTCCGATTAATGGCAACAAGCCATATTTCCGACTAAATCCTGAAAAGTTACCCATAATTATGTTGTGTTTAAGGAGTCGATTATTTAGGGCATTACCAGGCATTACTGTAGTTATGTTCCAGCTCCATCTTACATGCATCTAGTACGTGGAAGTACCCCACTGCATCATTGCAATTTGGGCCAGTGACCGCGTGTGTGACATAATATCAGATTGTGTCAAATGTGTTGCTTAAAATATAAATGTCACTGTCGATTTGTTTAGTATAGTGACTTCATTCATGTAGGTCAGTAAGTTGATCGTGTTAAGATAGACATGCCATGTTTTCGAATTAGCGTTTATATTATGACAGTGAAGAAATACGAGTATATGCATGGACTATATATATATCATGCCTTGAATCTCTACTCTGGCTATGCCCGTATAGAGATCACATTATTGTACATCCGTCTTTAAAATCTGTGAATTGTTTGATGTTCTGACCTGGAACTTTATATATAACGTTGTACAGACAACGACAGACAGGGTCTGGAACATAATCCGTTGTTAATAGTTGTTCCTTAATATTGTATTCCACAATACAAAAATGTCCAAGCGCTCTCTCTCTCTCTCTATCTTTCTCTCTCTCTCTCTCTCTATTCTTGATTTGAACGCTCCTCCCTGCTATGCATATATATAACACGCACGTCTGGAAAATTTTAAACTGCGAACACCATGTGTCGCTTTAAGAACTTTCATGTGGACGAGATGACCTATATGGAATATAAAATATCAGATTGTAAGATTCGTTGTGCTATCTGTGTATACATGACTGTCCCGCGGCAAAGTCGTCCCGTGACTGTAATGCACAGGAGCAACACTGCAATATATCTTCAAATGCACACAACCGTAAGCGACCGTAAGCGTTTAATACCGCATTAAAAGTATCAAAACGTATAAAATATTACAATTAAATGCGCATTCGATACAATCGCGATCATTATCACATGAGAATAGATCCCAGGCATTGTTCACACGGCGGCTTTATTCCGTTTTTGAAACTTTCCGGCAATTCGGTTGTCATTTTATTACTGAGATGACATCTCGTGACCTGTCAGAAGCCGAAGTAGGGTCTATGCGGCGATAATCGCACAAATAATCAGCTCCATTATTCCATAATTCTAGCCTAAATTCACTCCATTTATCCCAGCTATACCATCTAAGTGCATATCAATGAGAAGGGTATATACAGTACCAAGCTATAAATTATTGCTCCATGCACGACCCTTTATATATACGAAATGTACGATGCATGCTATATATATATATAGGCAGAAACCAAGTTGGGAGTTAATTTTAAGTTTACCGATTATGAACAATATAATTAGGAAGGAAGGGACAACTTAGTTCGAGTACTAATCGCCCCAGAAGTGACCCTTATATATAGGCAGTATCTTATAGTCAGAATTAAACCATGTTCAGAACTATATATATATATATTCAGAACTATATATTATGATCTCAAACTATATGAGCTGAGACATTCAGGGCCCCGCGACAGAGGGTTGTGTTTGTCCAATCAACGTTTCGATTATGTTTTAATTGTGTGGGTTTTGACCAATTCATTGAATATTTTCCTATTGTGGATAACAAAAAATTGACTCATGCAACGGGTCCTCAATTTGGTATTGTTCTACTATGGAGGGGGGAGTTTGTTTGATATTTATTCCGTGTTTGTGAACTTTTCTAGAAATTCGGTTGTCATTTTATTCCGCTATTAATTTTAAGATAATTTAAGATAACCTGTTAACCTGAACGTTTACAGAAGACATCTTTTACTCAAATTTATTGTTCTATATATTATCAATATATTTGACCGCGTTGTTATTACCGGGAATTTATTTAGCACAATATCCTGTATCAGGCTAGCATACAAAACGCCACGAACAGAGGCAACAATCTCGAAAACAGATATACTTAAAGGGGTACTGTACCCAAGATGTTGTTGTTGGTTTCTATAATCCCCGAGTCGGAGAATAAGGTAACAACTTTTCCATTTTTTGAAAGTCTGTTGAGTACGAAGTATTGTTACGGATGGCAAATTTACCGGAATGCAAAAATACAAATTGTCGTTGTCGAGTAATTTTTGTACAGTTTTCAACCAAATGAATCAAATAAACATTATATTATATGCTTAGTAGTCCCATATACTCATTTAAGTTAGTGTATGGTCACTAGTCAATGAGTGGCTTGGGTTTTCTCCCCGTATAAGCATAATGTTTAAAACGATCGTGTGTGCAATTGTTTTATTAATCCAGTATCCCTCAATTATAATTTGATTACGTTTTGTACACGGAAATTCCAATTTTAAGAGACGCCATTTTATGGCTGGAGCCATAAAATCAATTTATATTAAATTATTAACTTTTAAATTATTAAATTTTAAGATAGCCTATTAACCTGAGCGTTTACAGAATACATCTTCGACTCAAATTACTTATATTTCTATATAGTATCGATACTAGATCGTTGTTATCACCGGGAATTTATTGAAAATGGCGTACAGTACCCCTTTAAATGTGTCCAGTAATTAACTAAGACGTGTCCAAATGAAACTAAAACAATACTGTGAACATTGTTTTCACAACAACGACATCAACTTGCGAAGTGGCAACATTCGGTTGAGTTCACCTTAATACAGTTTCGGTTTTTCAACTTTTCATGCATTCAAAAAAAAACCTCGTTACTGCGCGTTTCGGTTTATTGAACTTGATTTCAACACATTCTTGCGACGATCGATAATCAAACAATGCATTTGTTCTCAGTACAAATAGTTGTACATGAATTCTTTTAAAGTCGCTATATAATAGTCGATTAAACAATCGAAGACGCATATTCCGCAATTCCAAAATATGCATACTGTGTATGCCTTCCTTATACATAATGTGTGTGCCTTCCTTATACATAATGTGTGCCCATTCCTTATACATATATATATATATATATATATATACTGTGTGTGCGTTCCTTATACAAAGTGTGTGTGCCCCTTCCTGATATATATACATACTGAGTTATTCACATTCACATATACATCGATTGTTGTACAAATATATCATGCAATAGATGTCCGTCAGTGGAGAATTTGATCAAAATTTGTCGGACAATTTTGCCAACTGTGGACGCAGCCTTATTATATATAACCATTGAACTCAAAATCCCGAAAGGTCAGACGCAAGTTTTGCACAAATTTCCTGGTATTTCAAATCGGTATTTCTAAATCTGTCAAGAAATTCATTGTGATATTTGGTACAAGCGATTATTGTGAAACAATATTTAAGAACAATCGACCCATTGGGTATTATAACCTCATTTACTTCACTGTTATGGCATGAAAGTGTCAATGACACTATAGCTCAACTTGGGAACGAGTGTATGTTTTGCTGAACAACGAATAGAGTGATAAAGAAGAAGGGAGGCCAAAAAGTTACAGTAAAAGTCTTGTATTGTGTAGATGAAATATTTTCATTTGAAACATTTCACCAATAAATGTGGGCTGCAGGGTGGGCGGATGGGTTCAAATTTGAATTCCAAGATGGCTGCTGGCGGCCATGTTTGTAAACGAAATTCGGTCAAAACGGGAGGCTCCCATCTAGAGGTCACCCGAAGTTCCATATATGAAGTTTGGTGACTGTCAGATGAGAGATGTGGCCTGTATAGATGGCTGCCGGCGGCCATGTTTTTCATCGAACATTGTTCAAATTTGATAGCTCCCAACTAGAGGTTATTCCAAACATGCCTCTAGATTTTCAAAACAATTCTCCAAAAGATGCGGGCTGCGGGGTTGGCCGATGGATTCAAATTTGAAATCCAAGGTGACTGCTGGCGGCCATGTTTTTTATAACAAATTTCGGTCAAAATAGTAAGCTCCCATCTAGAGGTCGCCCCGAAGATCCATATGAATTTTAGTGATGATCGGATGAGAGATGTCGTCTGTATTGTGCGCCAAAGTCATACAAAGAGTAAATTACAAGATGGCCACTGGCGGCATGCGGCATTGTTTTTCAAGGAATGTTGGTCAAGATAGGAGGTTCCCATCTAGAGGTCAACCTGAAGATCCATATGAAGTTTTGTGATGATCGCATGAGGGATGTGGTCTGTTTGGCGTGCCAAAGGATTTAGCCATACAAAGAGTAAAATCCAAGATGGCTGCCGGCGGTCATATATTTTATCGAAAATTGTTCAAATTCGATAGCTCCCATCTACAGGTGATCACAATCGTGCCCGCATAATAAAAAAATTATACGGCGGTATTATGTGCCGATGGATTAAAATGTTAAATCCAAGATAGCTGCTGGCGGCCATGTGTTATTCGCAAAAAATCGATAGCTCACATCTATAATAGGTCACCCTGAAGCCACATATGAAGTTTGGTGAAGATCGGATAAGGGATGTGGCCTGTAGTGCGAGCCGAAAGAAATTATTTACGCATGGCAATAGCTCAAACTTTACTTTGCAGAGTTGAGATAAAAATGTAACGGTTTTCAGGTACCAAGAACTTCCGTAAAATAATTTTTTTTCAAAAGTGCAGTTTATATATCCATGATATCATATCTGAAGATCATGAGATGAGACATAATTATTCTTGACTCGTGAAATGTAATGATCATTTTCATTTTGAAAAACAACTACCCATAAATAATGTTTTATACTTGAGAATTTTAGTTTCATGCCTGTTGATCAATGAAAAATTCATCTGAGATGAGTGCTGAGTCATGGGTTCATAACCAAGTTAATGCTGACCACCATATCTCTTAACCCTTTACCCAACAAACCGGCCAAATAAAGCTTCAACAGCCTAAAATATCTTCGGTCTGTCTCAATAGAACCATACAAATATGGATATCATTGGAACCGGCTCCTTGACCACATTGTGATAGTTACAGTTAGCCCTGTGCCAATGCATTCTCTTATATATGCGAGTCGGCCATAGGTCGCCTCGCATATATAAGAGAATGCATTGGCCTAAAAAAAATCTTTTTTTAACACTTTTTACCATTTTTTCTTACATTCTTTAACAATTTTATAATTTTTAATGTGTTAAGCCAATGCATTCTCTTATATATGCGAGGCGACCTATGGTCGACTCGCATATATAAGAGAATGCATTGGCACAGGGCCCTTCAGTTGGGTAAAGGGTTAACACTGTGGCATAATTTCAGTTGATTGCTCCCTACTTGAGTGGGTCACACCGTATATCAACATTTCTTTTCATTTGGCTGGAACATTTGTTACTGCTGTATTCTTGATTATAATATATGGGGTATGATGCTATATAAGAGGGTATCACCCCCTCCACCCTGAGTCCTGAATACCAGTTAATTTTGGGGGGTGAATCCTGAATACATGTTAAAAAATAATATGCGATAAATGACAAACAAATTGACTGTTTTAATATACCGGTTAATTAAAAGTTTGGAATTGGAACACAAATCAAATATAGTTTCCGGACGCTTTCCGGTTAACGACTGAAGAGACGCCGGTCGCGTTATGGGCGTTATGAGGCCGTTATGGTACGATTAATGATACTTTATGATGGCATGGTGGTCGAATATGCACAAGATGCTATTCTACCCACTCATTCATACAGATAACTAGCACAAATATTATTTTGCGCCATCAAAACCTGCGTCCAAGATGTTTTGCTTGAATCCGAATACCAGTTAATTCGGGGGTATGAATCCCGCGTACGGCTTCAAAACACCCTGAATCCCGCATACCGAAGGGGGGGGTGATACCCTCATATAACGCAATTAAAAAAACTCAATATTATGATACAAATTAAGCCTCCTATCAAAGAGCTAATAAAATAAGCCATTTGGTAGTTGGAGTTTTGTGTGAAATAATCAATTATTCTAGCAATTCTTGGCGCCGAAAGAGACAAAAAATTAAATAATATTTTCAAAATCTCAAATGAATTAAAATCCGTTGTTTTTGTCTCTCTTAATAATTGCTCAGATTTTATATTCCGTGAAGATAGTGATTTGTGAAATTCAAGATTTTTTCGCCACGTAGATCCAGAGATATTCTTTGTTGAAAATCTCTTGCCATTTTAGCTGGATGTATGTAAAACGTGCGTCTCCTCCTTAATATAATATGATTGGATTGAACAAGTACATTGTATATATACTGGTAACCCCCCACACCGTGCAGCCCTGCTGTCTCCCAAGTACATCTTCATATTATTTAATTCACGATATACTGTCTGATTCCCATCAAGAGTCGCCCTCGTGTCTGCTGAGCAATGGATTGTTATGTTTTGATTTTCTTCGATCATTGTTGCACTTGATCACGTGTGTTAAATTTTGACTCTCGTTTTGGGTCAAACTACACCCAGCGCCCTCTCCGTTATCACCGCGATAGATCACTGTCATATTCATTCATTGTGGGGAAATTGGGGTGGACTCAGGGGGGGGGGGGTCGGAAACAAAATTCAGGCACGTATGGCATTTTTTCCCTTTCGATCATTTTTTGTACCCACCCACCCCCACCGCCAAATTTTTGTCAGTTTTCGGCAGTTTTTTCCGACCATTTTGTTACCCCCACCCCCCCCCCCCCTTTTAACACTAAAACAGAGATTTGCGGGGGGAAATTCACTGTAAACAGCTGTATATGAATTTCTGTGCATGCTATTTATCATGGATGTTAACATGGACATGTAAATAGGAATGAGTCATTTTGAGGTCATTCGGCCAAAAAAACATGGCTGCCAGCGGCCATCTTGGATTTCAAAATTTGCAACAAAATACAACACGATAACTGCCTGCAGTCAGTTTACCAGTTAGAATTACATTATTTCTCTCATTCAAACTGATTCAAAGTGGTTTTGAAGCCCAACTCATTGCCAAAACACTAAAAAAACAAGCAGGAAATTTTTTTTTTTAGTTGCGGAAAAAATTGCTTGTTGGTGGCTTTGACCACCCACCCACCCCGGCATATTTGCCCGAAGAAATGTTTTCACCCCCCCCCCCGGTGGACTTGGCATTTTTTTTCCCAGGGCTCATAACTCAACAGTTGATACATACCAAAGTGTTGTTTATGCACAGTGTATAATATACTTATGGTACTCATGGACTAAAATTATTTCAACTATAGAGCTACACATGCCTCATATCAACTTGCCAGATTGCCCATATTGGCAGCTCTTGAACACCATTAAGGTATCCAAATGTCCTACACTCCCCATGATCATCAGGTACAATGGGTCATCGCTGATAATAAATATAGTATACACCATAACAGTCAAAATAGTTTGTCTTTAAAATAGGGAAATTTATTTTATGATAACATAGAGTATACGATATAAATAAAATGCATTATGGATCCGTCCACTTAACCGAGGTGGTGTGGAACATCTTCTGCACTGAAGAAAAAAAGTTATTCAGTATGACTAACTTAGATTAGTCAATTGTCTGTCCACATGACTAACCTAGATTAGTCATAATGACTAACGCGGAAATTTAGGCACAATGACTACATGTAAATAGGGTGATGTTAGTAATAACGACTAATTTATAATAGTTTCGTGTTTTAAGATAACGCAATATACCCTAGCTTCTTGAAAACAACAGGTATTTATCTGGTGGGTCCGCTTGGAACATGTTCCATTATAATGTTGGTGTATTTATTTTTTAATTGTATATTGATTTTTTTAAATATAGGTCAAGTGACACTTATATAATTCCAGAAAAAAAGCGGACCCGCCAGATAAATACCTGTTGTTTCCAATACCACATCAAGTCACACTCAGAAGTATGTGCAACTCTGTAACTTTTGCTCCGTAGATTTGCATGTAAATCCCCATTCAAAATTGATCACTTGACCTCCCCCTTAATCTGAAATTACCTCTGACAGCTATACGATATTTTTTTTATATAACATTGCGCGTCCTGAAATAAATAATCGTCTCGGACTCATCAAAAAGTACTTTTTTTTCCATAAAACTTGAATATGTATATAGGCTATACCTGCTGCGCACTTTATAAATTCATGTCGCATGCATGTGCATGGAAATGCTCTTTTTTGTATCGCTGATCTCGAACACGGATAATAACTATAATTAGGATGATACTCGTGAGATCAACCAGCGCGTGAATGTTTCACAGAGAATACCGTACTTCCAAATTTAACCATTTCAGTGCCAGGGGCCGATCTCATCGGCCCTAATATACGGTCTGTAAAATCGGCCCTAAAAAATAAAAATAAAAATGATTATTATTTTTTTTTTTTTTTTATTATATATTTTGAATTTTTTTTGGGTATGTTTAAGCATGCTATAGCGAATTAAAAACAAACTGGTTAAAACCTTAGGGGCATGTTATAACTCAAAACTATCATCAAGTATTCATAGTAATAATTTTGATGCCCATGAAAAACGTAAGATTCCCTGGCACTAAACCTACAAAATAAGTCTGGCACTGAAAGAGAGTGAAATATAAGAACAAATTGTAAAAAATAATAACAAATGACGAAAATTTGTTAGGCCAATGCATTCTCTTATATATGCGAGGCGAAATATGGTCGACTCGCATATATAAGAGAATGCATTGGCACAGGGTATATGGGTTGATACAAAAATCGGACTTGACACTGAAAGGGTTAAAGATTCACGGTTCGATTTGATACCAATTTTCCTATACCGATATGCCAATGTTCTTCTTAGTATACCATATATGCAGCCATTGCGAAAATGAAAATACTTGAAATCACCGCCATTCTTGTCACATGCATGGCATTACGAAAATTCACAAAATCACCCACACATATAAGCAATACGTCGGAAAAGGTCACAAAATCACAGGCCTAATTTAAAACGCTCTTTTGTATATATACCGCTTTTGTGCGACTTAAAGGGGTACTGTACCCAAGATGTTGTTGTTGGTTTCTATAATCCCCGAGTCGGAGAATAAGGTAACAACTTTTCCATTTTTTGAAAGTCTGTTGAGTACGAAGTATTGTTACGGATGGCAAATTTACCGGAATGCAAAAATACAAATTGTCGTTGTCGAGTAATTTTTGTACAGTTTTCAACCAAATGAATCAAATAAACATTATATTATATGCTTAGTAGTCCCATATACTCATTTAAGTTAGTGTATGGTCACTAGTCAATGAGTGGCTTGGGTTTTCTCCCCGTATAAGCATAATGTTTCAAACGATCGTGTGTGCAATTGTTTTATTAATCCAGTATCCCTCAATTATAATTTGATTACGTTTTGTACACGGAAATTCCAATTTTAAGAGACGCCATTTTATGGCTGGAGCCATAAAATCAATTTATATTAAATTATTAACTTTTAAATTATTAAATTATAAGATAGCCTATTAACCTGAGCGTTTACAGAATACATCTTCGACTCAAATTACTTATATTTCTATATAGTATCGATAATAGATCGTTGTTATCACCGGGAATTTATACAAATGGCGTACTGTACCCCTTTAAGCGAGGACGCTCTTTATAAGAGGCGATCATCAAAAATATAAACGTGTTAAAACTTCACCTTTTGAAAGTCAATAACAAGTCATCAAAACCTAGCTCCTACTAATTAATGGGCTGATCCGATCTACGCTAATTATTTTCTGATACAGCAAACTTATTTAAAGATCGTGGTTTAAACTTTATGGTGTGAAATTACTCAAATCGGACACCTGGGGGACATCTTTAAAACACACAGAACCATGATAGCTGTCGGTGCTGAGGGGCAGTGGAGAGCATTAAAATTAAAAATTGTGTGCCAATAATTCACCTACCATATAGGCATATAGATGGTTACACCATGGTTCGTGCGACAATTAAAAAAAGAAGATTATATATCTATATAAACCTAATAATCACGAGGGGGGGGGCGGCTAAAAATAAATTTCCATACTAATTAATTACGATATATATCGTGCTACATTTTAAATTTAAATCACAATTAAACAAAAAACAAACAAACAACGAAAACTGTGAATAATAAATAGTTTAAATAAAATCTCTACTTAATTCTTGAATTATATTTTAACTAAAGAAAAAAAAACCCACCTCTCATGGGCGCAAGATATATGATTTGTAGGCACATCGTTATCGATATATTGACCCTTAAATCTGATTTATCACTCATATTTACAAAGGCCGGGAGTGCTGCATGGTCCACATAATAAAAAAAAATCTTAAAAATAAAATAAGAAATATATAAGACTTATATAATCACATTTATTTGAACAAGTCTGGTGCTTGCAAACCTAAAGTTTGAATCCTTTGTTGTTCCACGCTGTGCAGTATTCAATCACCGATAAGCCTCTTTGCCCTCTGACTTCAAAGTTTTACGGTCGGGAACAACTGCTTTAGTGTACTATTTTTAGAATATTTGGTCCATTCATAAAATATGAATGAAACTAGTAATTTGCCATATAAGGAAAAAATGACGTCATGTGAGAAAGTTCGCTAATTCATTACATATGCACCGCCTCGCATGTAATTACCAGTCGAAGTTTGATGCACTGTGGGTAAACATTGCAATATATAAACTTATATCGAATACGTTTCAATATAATGCGAAAAGTACTGCAAAAGTTATATTGCAATCTAAAAACGCAATTCTCGGAACTCGGAACATTAACACTCTGACCAATCAGATTGCAGGTCAGAGGTCAGGCAACAGGTTTCTGGGATCTAAAAAAGTTGAGGCGAATTCTGGAGCTGCAGCAAATGTTTTGATGAAATTTTGAATGCGCTCCAAACGATTTTCGCGTTTCTCCAGAGGTAAGTGAAATATGTATATATAAACCACGTCTTCAATCGAATTTTCAGTGCATGTCATTCATTCCAGACAGCTTTTAAACCGAGAATAACATCCATTTAAACCACAATGAAGCACGCTTTAATGACCCCATTCTTCCATTCAATCGATTAGTGGTGAGGTTCACAACGGGTGCAGCCAACTGCTTTGATGTAACAGTAAAAAGTTGTGTAGAGTTATGGCTGTTCTTGTGGTAAGCATGCTTATTGTAATTTATAAAGCAAGTTGCATCTTAAATATGTGCACAAACTGCACAGACTTGATCTTGAAGAAATAAGTGATTTTGTATGTGTTTAGTTATTTCCGTGTACAGCACATGTATGTATGTCATGTATTGTAATACTAAATAGTCTACTGGTAGTGGTACATCACTACATGTGTGTGGTAGGGCTAAATTGTTCTATACTCTGCACTATTATGGTACACATGTACTAATGCTGACTTCATAGACGTGGCTAGAGGGTATCTGCTGTTGGTGTGTCCAACTTTCCACCCCCCCCCCCCCCCACTTCAGAACAAAATCATGTTGGAATTTTCCAAATTTTATTTCAAGGTTTCTAACTGTTGGAATTTTTATTTGTTTACCTAAAATTGGTAAAAGTAGGAAAATATTCAAATTTGTGTCAACTAATTTCACATAATTAATTTTTTTTTTTTTTTTTTTAATTAAATTTACCTAGAAGTAGGTGCAGGTGTGAATCAAACAGTCAATGTCAGCCATATTCTACTCCCTGCTACTGGCAACTGGTCATTTTACAGTGTAAAGTAAAACATGCTGTGTCCATTTGAATAGGCTAAACTGACCACAGGAAATGATCACTGGGCATGATAACTATCAACAAAAGCCTTTAACCCTTTCAGTGCCAGGTCCGATTTTTGTATCAACCCATATTTCCTTGATCATTTTTCAAATGATCAGGGAAATATGGGTTGATACAAAAATCGAACTTGGCACTGAAAGGGTTAAAGGCTTTTGTTGATATAACTGGCCAGTGGATTGTGTCCACTCACTATTCCTGTCAACCATGTGAAGTGTTGAAATGGACACAGCACTTGCACTCTGTAAAATGACCAGTTTCCAGTAGCAGGGAGTAGAATATGGCTAACACCGGCAGTGCTGTTTGATTCATACCTGTACCTACTTTATATACATGTAGATAAATATTAATACTAAAAAAATATTATAATTATTTATCACTCACTGTTCAGAAGGCCTGTGATTAATTTCACTCTAAATACTGACTTGAAAATCTGACGACCACAACAATTTCAACCTATATTCCGATATTTCGGACAGCTGTCAGGAAAATACATTGCAACTTAGGTCATACTCTTAGGTGCCTAACACAGGGTCCGGGAACTTTTTATTTTATTTTATTTTATTATACTCAAAATAAAATTGAAAAAAAAGTTCCCTGTGATGCCTAATAACCGTGATGGCCTATTAATAATGATGGGTGGGGATTTAAGCTGAAATTAATAATAGTGATGGCAAGGTGGTTGAGAGGTCTCGGTCCCAGCAATATCCTCACATGACATAATAACACCAAAGAACCCGGGAAAGAGGAAAATCGAAGCAACAAAATTCCCAGAATATCAATCGGTGATGAACGTCATCAGCTCTCAAGAGTGTATCAACTCAAATTCAATAGGGCAAGTAAGAGCAAACACCGAACAATATACAGTAATGCCCTAAATAATCGACCCCTTAACCACAGAAGAATTATGGGTAACTTATCAGGATTTAGTCGGAAATATGGCTTGTTGCCATTCATCAGAAAGCTCTCAGCAATTGACAGGGAACCTTATAAAGTCGAAAAAATCCAAAATAAATAATCATGCTGACACTATTATTAGGCACATGAAAGTATGAAGATAGTGTTATTGGCAAGGAATATATAACATCGGTCAATTTGGCGGAGATGTCGGGCAAGGATACATTACACCCCCCCTAATAATTTATGGAAGTTATGGCATTTAGAGTTGATTAGGCCAAAAAAAAAAGATTGTATGTTTCCGCTAACAGAGCGAAAAAATTAGGGTAGGTAGGTAGGGAATTTTTGTTTTTAATTTTATTTTGATATTTTTTATCCAGCTGCAGAAATATTGAACTACCTCGACCGAAGTGACATAAAATGCCAACTCGTGTTGTAGGGAAAGTATTACTTGATCAACACAGTGGAAATATACATTAAGATTGATAAAATTTCAAACTTACTTCATGCTTTAAAAAGTTGGCTTTTAAAAACTTGGTACGAAATTGATGTCACTAACTTTTTATAACAATTTTACCCATAATACTGCCATTATACCGTACTTGTATTGTGACGACTACATCCCATTGTCTGGAGGTAGCCAGTACACCCAACCTAGCATGCCTGGTTTTTGGAAACAGTAGCTATATACCCCTAACATATGTGGTGATAACCTCTATACATGTATATATATACAGATACACACCCATCATGGCTGTTGATAATGTTGATAGTGTTCCTATGTTCCATAAGTCCCAAACAAGGCATAAAGCAGGCATGAGATCCACTCTCAGGAAATTAAAATTGCAAAATTCTACATCATGCCCATCAATCCACAACCCATCACACACTTGGGGCTTTTGAAACAACTGTGACTTCATGGTCACTTTTCACAGGGATATGTTAGAAACCATGTGTTTTGTACACTAATGATCAATATTTATGAGCATTAGTGGTAAAAACATTAAAACATTTTTTTTAGAAAATTTGGACTTTTTCTCAAAATATCATTAAAAACTTTAGGGTCGGCGGGTTATTTTTAGGGTCGGTCGATGTGCGGACACATAAGCATCTTCTTTTTTTTTTGGCCTTATCTTTCAATATGTTCATAAAATTAATTTTTTAATGATGAATACAGCCCTCAAAATTAGCTTCGAAAAAGGCAATATCATAGTAAAAAGCTGTTAAAGCCAATTTATAGAATTTCATAATACAATTCTAAGCAATGTCGTAGAAGAAAGATGACAATTTCAAGGGCTGTCAATATTGTATAATGCTCTTTCCTCACAGGTCGACATTGAATTCCTCAAAGCTATTATCTATTAATATTTTTTCTTTACAGGAGATGGACCTTGAGTTTTATCCCCGAGATCCTAACCCTGAAAACATGGCGTTCTATAGTGTACAGCCGCAGAAGAAAATTAAGTTCCGGCCCGCTCCTCTTACTATTCCATCTTCAGTAAGTGTTCTAATAAATAATGTATTCAAGATTAAAGATGACCCATCATACATGTAGATGCTGAACATACAGTAATGCTCTAATTAATCGACCTCTTAACCAAAGCAGAATTATGGGTAACTTTTCAGGATTTAGTCGGAAATATGGCTTGTTGCCATTCATCGGAAAGCTCTCGGGGAGAGCTTTCCGATGAATGGCAACAAGCCATATTTCCGACTAAATCCTGAAAAGTTACCCATACTTCTGCTTTGGTTAAGAGGTCGATTAATTAGAGCATTACTGTACGTGTATAATGTTTTATATACAGAAAATTATGTCATTGAAGTTGTCTCGTTGAACCCATGAATCCATTCATGGTAGAGCATGCCATGAATCTCTACTCTGTCACAACTCAATATGACAATGAAAACTTTATTTTCATCTATTGTTGTTCCATGTCACCAGTAACATGTTGAAAAGCATCTTTGTTTGCTCTGAATCAAAGTAGCACAATTTCATCATTCATGGTAGTGGTGGAAGATAACCATGCATGAATTCTACCTCTCACCCAACTGACTTGACAAATCTTTTCGTCTTAATTTGCGGATAACAAATGTGATATTTTGGCCAGTGTTGGCCGATTTAAATCATGATCAAACAATATACAAAATTGGATAATAGATATGAAATTGTACAGTAATTGTCAATCCTATAGAAACTACAGGCATGCTGCATACATAAGATAAGATAAGATTTGAATATTGCACCAGCAATGACCTGTTTGTCTTAAAGTCATATTATGTACTTGTTTGGGTGCGTGAAACTGATGTTAATATTCAGGCGCTATGACAACTGGAGGAATGTTACCATTCTACTAACATCGCCGAAAATTTGAAGCAAATCGACCGTACCACTCCATAGAAAACATCGCCAGAACTACGCTCAATTGTAAATATTTACTACTTGATTCGGGACGCATCTATCGGCGATAAACTAACGAAAATGATTTCGCCATCGAGAGTCACTGCATTTAATTGATATATAAGAATGACGGTATGTGTTGTCAATTTGGATATACTATTTGTAAAACTTACTACTTTGCACAAGATTATTTTCCATTTATATTTGGTCATACCGGAGTGTTTCACATCACTTTAACATAGTTAGTATTATTTGTAACTACACTCAGAGATTCAGCACTCCTCATTACACTTTTGAATTTCCTTTCCTTTTCTGATTGCAGTACATGTAAATGCGAGTAACTCTACCATATTCTCTGCCATGATAGTGCCATCTAAACTACTCTAGTTGTCTAATGTCGATACTTGATATATCATGTGATTATGTCCTCAAGTCACCGAAGAGTAGACACGATTGATAATATTTCCATAAATATTTAGAAATTTCATTGAATTTATCATCTATGAACAAGAGAAAAGACTTGTCAGTGGGCACCAATATAGAATAATTAGATGTCATCATAGTCATGGTAATACCAGATCAATCTAAGCATGTACGCAGAATTTCTATTTATGATTTATCAAAGTCACTTTCCATGGCACATGGTTATGCATTCCCATTTAAATTCAGAATTTTCCGACAGAAATATATGGATGGATTAACAGATGATTGATTTATTGTACAGTAGTCAGTACATACCAGAGGATAGTTAAGTTCAATCCTGCCTGTGCACATCATCATGCCAATGTTTTCCCACATGTCAGCCACATGGTCTTTCTCGCCAAAATCATACTTTTGATATGGAAAGTTAAAGCCAAAAAAAAAAAGACCTGTATTTCTGGTAACCCACCCGCCCCTCTTCGAATGGCCCCCGTCGGTTTTCATTGTCCCCCGAAAAAAAAATTCGGGGCACTATTAAAATAGCCGGTGTGTGTCCGTGTGTCCGTCCGGAAATGGTTTCCGGATGATAACTTTAGTTTCGGTTATTAGATCAAAAGCAAATTTCATAGGTGAGTTTATCAGACCAAAATACAGGTCAAGTTCGAATATGGGTTTGCTCCGCCCATTTTTGAGAGAGTTATGGCCCTTTTTTTACTTAGAAACTGATAATTTTCTGGTTTCCGGATGATAACTTCAGTTTGTGTGATCATATCTGAACCAAATTTGGTATGTAAGTTTATCAGACCTATGTACAGGTCAAGTTCGAATATAGGTATGCTCCGCCCATTTTTGCGAGAGTTGTGGCCCTGTTTCGACTTTTTTTACTTAGAAAATTTCTCACTTTTTCGGTTTCCGGATGATATCTCAAGTTTGGATCCTTTAATTGCAAATTCCGTTTTTATGTGGATCAGTCATATCAAGATACAGGTCAAGTACGAATTTGAGTTTGATCCGATGATTTTTCTCAGAGTTATGCGCTTTTCGACTTAGAAAATTCAATTTTTCTTGTAATTTTGTGCCAATTTGAGGTTATATTTTGACTTTAAGAGTTTTTTTAAGATTTGGTTATTTGTATGCATGTCAGTAATGAGACAATGCACAAGTGTCTTATCCATATAGTATACTTCTACAAAGCCTCCGCTCCAAATGAAGCCACCAGTTCGGGGGACACTGTGGCCGAGCGGCCTTTTATTTTATTTTATTTTGTTTACAAAATATAAAAAAAAAATTCTCCACCCACAAAAAAAAACATGTCCATCCGTATTGATCAATGGTGAGCAAAATACATGAGCCCTAACATTCCAGTTATAGTAATGCCATAAATAATCGACTCCTTAACCACAGCAGAATTATGGGTAATTTTTTAGGATTTATTCGGAAATATGGCTTGTTGCCATTCATCGGAAAGCTCTCACAGAGCTTTCCGATGAATTGCAACAAGCCATATTTCCGACTAAATCCTGAAAAATTACCCATAATTCTGCTGTGGTTAAGGAGTCGATTATTTTGGCCCTTTTTGGGCATTACTGTATTTGCTGAATGCTGAATGCTGATCCTCATGCTATACATTGGAATGGTCTGTTCTTCATTTCTAGGGATGTTCTGATAATATGAGCAGACATTAGGCAGAAAAAATAACACTGAGATTTCTCCCTGGATTCCCATTCATTCATTTGTAGTGATGTTCAAAAATAAGTTCATTAGTTCAACAAATGGCCAATCAAGTAACTACTCATCAGCTAGTATCCAGTTAGCAAAGGGTTAAGTAATATCTTGAATATTCTATAGCCATTATTTAAATAGTCAATTACATTTACTTTACAATATACAAGGGATAGCTATGTTTGGAGGTTAATTCAAGACCAATAGTAAATAAAATAAAATTAAAATGCCCGCCCCTATTTTTTTCATGTGCGTTACCAGAAACACAGGTATATATTTCTGTGACCTAAGAAGGCTTTAAAAATAGAATGTGTTTTGGATTTTTTCTTTTTAAAGATGCTTTATAGATCTCTTCCTGCCAACACTTTCAACACATTTTTCTATGAAACTCTTTTTGAGACATATTTCATTTGGTATGCCAAAGAAAAAAGGTACTATGTTTCCACACATCGACCGACCCTAAAAATAACGGCTGACCCTAATCTTTTTATTGATATTTTGAGAAAGTCGAGAATTTCAACAACAACAACAACAACAAAAAACAAAATGTAATTTTTTTCACCACCAATGCACATACATAATGATGTTCATTAGTGTTCAAAACAGATGGTTTCTAACATATCCCTGTGTAACGTGACCATAAAGTGACAGCTAGACCTCAACAGGTGTGGATCAATGGTTTTATGGATTGATGGGCATGATTTTGCAATTTTAATTTCCTGAGAGTGGATCTCAGGCCTGCTTTAATTAACCCTTTCAGTGCAAAGTCCGATATTTGTATCAACCCATATTTCCTTGATCATTTATCACATTTATTGATTATAATAATGTGATACATTGAGCTCTTTCCATCAGTGTATCAAATTATTATAATCAATAAATTTGAAAAATGATCAAGGAAATATGGGTTGATACAAATATCGGACTTGGCACTGAAAGGGTTAACCCTTTACCCAACAGAAGGGCCCTGTGCCAATGCATTCTCTTATATATGCGAGTCGACCATAGGTCGCCTCGCATATATAAGAGAATGCATTGGCTTAACACATTAAAAATTATAAAATTGTTTAAGAATGTAAGAAAAAATGGTAAAAAGTGTTAAAAAAAAGATTTTTTTTAGGCCAATGCATTCTCTTATATATGCGAGGCGACCTATGGTCGAATCGCATATATAAGAGAATGCATTGGCACAGGGCATAACTGTAACTATCACAATGTGGTCAAGGAGCCGGTTCCAATGATATCTATATTTGTATGGTTCTATTGAGACAGACCGAAGATATTTTAGGCTATTGAAGCTTTATTTGGCCGGTTTGTTGGGTAAAGGGTTAAGCCTTGTTTGGGAACTATCAACAGACATGGTGGGTGTGTATTGGTATATATATATATAGGGGTTATCACCACACATGGTAGGAGTATAGCTACTGTTTCCAAAAACCAGGCATGCTACCAGTAGGTTAGATGTACATGTACTTGCTTAGTCTGGCTACCTCCAGACAATGGGATGTAGTCATCACATGAATACAAGTACCGGTGTAATGGTCGTAATATGGGTGAAATTCTCATAAAACAGTGAAATCAATTTCATACTAGTACCAAGTAATAATATAGCTAAAATTATGACAATGCGGTATGTGAATAACAAATCACACACTTAAGCATAAATCAACTTTTATCATTTATTCAATCTTAATGTATATTCCACTGTGTTGTTCTAGTAATACTTTCCCCCAACATGAGTTGGCATTTTATGTCACTTCGGCCGAGGTAGTTCAATATTTCTGCAGCTGGATAAAAAATAAAAAAATAAAATAAAAAAAATATTCCGTACCTACCCTTACCTACCTACCCTAATTTTTCAAACCGTTAGCGGAAACATACTAATGATACTATCTTCTTTTTTTTTGGCCTTATTCCCAAAACATCTGTTTTTACACATACCAGCCCTGTTAATTTAATAGTAGAAATTTGCCTGGGCTAAAAAATTGCCTGCTGTACATGTACCCCGCTGGACAAAACAAGTGTCCATTGGCACCGCGGTGTATTTGCCGTTCGGCCGCGGTGTCAGAGTTTGTAACTGCAGTTGAGCACCGCGGCCGAACGGCAAGTACACTGTGGCCCAACAGCAAGTACACTGCGGCCGAAAGGCAACTACACCGCAGCTGAATGGCATGTACACCGTGGTTAGATTTCTGGTTAGTATCGTCTTTTTTCAGTTTAGTGAACGTACACCGTGACAACTACACCATGGCCTAACGGCAAGTACACCGCGGCCCAACTGTAGTTAGCCGGTGTAGCCGCGGTGTAGTTGCATTTCAGCCGCGGTGGTAACGCTAACTGCACCGCGGTTAGGTGGACAGTTGTTTTGTCAAGCAGGGTAGGCCAGAAAAGGATCTGCTTAGTTGTATGCTTTACACATAACTTCAGTTTACATTTGGATTTTTTTCCATTATCACAGCAGACTTCGGTTTATTCTGGTTTAAAATTGCTGATTATCAGGATAGTTCTTGTTATCTCAGTCATCCTGGCAATCAACAATGAATTTTCGCTGTCTGTAGACTTCCATAGTGCAACTTTAAGAAAATGTTTTCAGCAAATTGTTTCAATTTTGCACAAACATTGACAGGCTCTGAAATTTGTCTCAGTTTAAAAAAAAGCAGACCAAATTTCTTTTGCCTGTGCAATGTGTGCATTTGCCTGAGCCGTTAGCCAACTCTATAATTGGGCTGCACACACTGTACTTTTATTTCATTTAAAAGATAGATTTTCAATCATTACTGCTGTAATCTTCTAAAAATTGACAATTCCTGTCCCAGTTCATCAAAATATCACGGGAAAAATTATTTGCTTGTGGCAGAAGTAGGGCACTGCGAATCAATTAGATTCGAAATCTTTCATCTGATTCGATTTGATCAAAATCGGCTGTCCTGATTCGAATTGTATGAACATGAAAAAACATGAGTATTTCCCATTGGGAATGGGTCCTTATTTGTGGCCCCTGTCAATGCGTAAAACAATCCCGGTACTTATTATAATTTAGAGCTGGGTGGTACTAGTACACGGTATATACTGTGCGGTATCGGGGAAAATTACCGATTTACTGTATGCGATATTCTGTTAAATTTAATGATAATTCGCGTGGCTTCAAGATTTTCCCAC
This sequence comes from Siphonodentalium dalli, assembly GCA_032622095.1. Lineage (NCBI taxonomy): Eukaryota > Metazoa > Mollusca > Scaphopoda > Gadilida > Siphonodentaliidae > Siphonodentalium > Siphonodentalium dalli. Next base: position 138,976,749 of record CP136068.1, on the reverse strand, counting down.
CAAAAATGAATCGCATGACTTGGTATTTCCAAGTACTTAACCCTTTACCCAACAAACCGGCCAAAACCGGCCAAATAAAGCTTCAACAGCCTAAAATATCTTCGGTCTGTCTCAATAAAACCATACAAATATGGATATCATTGGAACCGGCTCATTGACCACATTGTGATGGTTATAGTTATACCCTGTGCCAATGCATTCTCTTATATATGCGAGTCGACCATAGGTCGCCTCGCATATATAAGAGAATGCATTGGCCTAAAAAAAAACTTTTTTTAACACTTTTTACCATTTTTTCTTACATTCTTTAACAATTTTATAATTTTTAATGTGTTAAGCCAATGCATTCTCTTATATATGCGAGGCGACCTATGGTCGACTCGCATATATAAGAGAATGCATTGGCACAGGGCCCTTCTGTTGGGTAAAGGGTTAAATAGTATTGTAAACTTGATTTAGTGTCATTGAAATACAGTAATGGGGGGGGGGCTGGATTCAACTCAAGTGATAAATGCAAGGGGGCAAACATAAAATATAATTAAGAGCCAATTCCAAGTACCAAACTAAACCAATGGAAATTTACCGATAACGTACTAAGATTGAAATTTCAATACTGTTCAGCTCGGTATAATCCCTGATTGGACTATCCTTCTTATAGTCATTGTACGACGGTGATTAATATAATCCCTCATTGGACTATCCTTCTTAGTCATTGTACGACTGAGCTTAGTATAACCGCTGATTGGACTTTCCTTCTTACAGTCATTGTACGACGGTGATTAGTATAATCCCTCATTGGACTTTCCTTCTTACAGTCGTTGTACGACGGTGATATTAGTCGGGATGGGGACAGGTATCCATCACTTACTCCGGAATCTTCAGAAGATCACCAGGTACCTACGATGCGCAAAGTGCCTTCAATGTCAGACCTCTCTGATGAAAGCTTAGGTGAGTACTGAGTAGTCTATTAAATTGATAATAGTATACAAAAAAAGTCTGGATATGGTACAAACAGATGAACATTAATAATTGCTCAAAACAATGTCATAATATCTCGTAGATCATGCCATGAATCTCTACTCTGGCTTATGTGTCTGTAGAGATCATATTCCATCAGTACAAAATCTGGGAACTTTTTGATGTTGTGACAGGGAAGTGTATAACATTGAAAAATAGTACAGGTAATATATTTCTTATTTATTACCTGTTCCTTAATAATATATTTCTTAGTTATTATCTGTTCCTTATTACTGTATTTCACTGTAAGTGAAGTCCCAACTTGAAATTGCATGTTTTAAATGATTTTGTGAGCGATTTTGCTTCGCATTGCTTACCATTATGGAATTTCTCCCATGTAATTAATCAATGTTTATTGAAATATCGGGTCACAAAAAAGCATGCATTCTCGAGCTGGAACTATCCCCAGACCTGAAGTTGATTATCGAGGAACACGTATTATCATAGAAATATATTCCCTGCCTTGTTTGTTCAATGTTATAAAGTTATAAAGAACATCAAACAGTTCCCAGGTTTTGTACTCGTGGAATATGATCTCTACCGGCGTTAGCCAGAGAAGAGATTCATGGCATGATCTAACTATCTCGTTGATAATAACTTTATTTCAGGTTAAAATTGATAGTTTAACCCTTTGAGTGCCAGGTCCGATTTTTGTATCAACCCATATACCCTGTGCCAATGCATTCTCTTATATATGCGAGTCGACCATAGGTCGCCTCTCATATATAAGAGAATGCATTGGCCTAACAATTTTTCATCATTTGTTATTATTTTTTACAATTTTAATAATTGTTTCTTATATTCTTTAACAGACGTATTTTGTAGGTTTAGTGCCAGGGAATCTCATGTTTTTCATGGGCATCAAAATTATTACTATGAATACTTGGTGATAGTTTTGAGTTATGACATGCCCCTAAGGTTTTATCCAGTTTGTTTTTAAATTCGCTATAGCATGCCTAAGCATATCCAAAAAAAAAAATCTTTAAAAAAAAAAAAAAATCTAAAAAAATCTAAAAAAAATTAAATTTGTTTTAGGGCCGATTTTACAAACCATAAATTAGGGCCGATGAGATCGGCCCCTGGCACTGAAAGGGTTAATCCTTTCTATACTAAATAGATTCTCACACTGAGTTTAAATATACATATACGTTGGATTGGTCTTTTATTCATCTGGAGGGGTTTCCAGGGAAATTAAGCAGATGACAGATAATACAAATAGAAGGATTCCTATTTATTGCAGGGAATTTTTCAGCAAATAAGTTACAGTAATGCCATAAATAATCGACTCCTTAACCACAGCAGAATTATGGGTAATTTTTCAGGATTTAGTCAGAAATATGGCTTGTTACCATTCATCAGAAAGCTCTCAGTGAGAGCTTTCCGATGAATGGCAACAAGCCATATTTCTGACTCAGTGAAAGCTTTCCGATGAATGGCAACAAGCCATATTTCCGACTAAATCCTGAAAAATTAGCCATAATTCTCCTGTGGTTAAGGAGTCGATTATTTAGGGCATTACTGTAGGTAGCTTCTTGAACTTATTATCTTAACAGTTCCTAAGTGATAACTACTCGTCAATGAGTATTTAGTATAGAAAGATTTAATATACTAGTTATATAAGTATTTGGGAGAATATGGTCATGAAGAATGTAGAACCTGAAGTTGGTAAAATGTAGATATTTAGCCCTTTATATATATGGCCCTTTGAATGTGTTTGCGAACGTCCTAATATTGGAACCCAATATTGAATCGATTATGAGTTAATTTAATATCATGAATAACATATTGAAACACAAACATTTATAAACAAAGGTCATGCATGACTTGAATGATGTATTATACTCAACTCAAAAACTGAGTACTTTCAAGCGAAGATTAAGTTTTATAACACAGTTAACCCTTTACCCAACAGAAGGGCCCTGTGCCAATGCATTCTCTTATATATGCGAGTCGACCATAGGTCGCCTCGCATATATAAGAGAATGCATTGGCTTAACACATTACAAATTATAAAATTGTTAAAGAATGTAAGAAAAAATGGTAAAAAGTTTTAAAAAAAGATTTTGTTTAGGCCAATGCATTCTCTTATATATGCGAGGCGACCTATGGTCGACTCGCATATATAAGAGAATGAATTGGCACAGGGCATAACTGTAACTATCACAATGTGGTCAAGGAGCCGGTTCCAATGATATCCATATTTGTATGGTTCTATTGAGACAGACCGAAGATATTTTAGGCTGTTGAAGCTTTATTTGGCCGGTTTTGGCCGGTTTGTTGGGTAAAGGGTTAATAGTCAAATGAGCACTTCAGGGTCCAGTCTGGAAGGCAAAATGTGCCACTTCTCCATATTTTAGTCCCAAGGCAGAAGTGACTTCTCTCACATATACCAGTATGCATATGTGACCCGCCATATCAAATCCAGTCGGTGGTCGGGATTTTTTTACCCTGTGCCAATGCATTCTCTTATATATGCGAGTCGACCATAGGTCGCCTCGCATATATAAGAGAATGCATTGGCTTAACAATTTTTTATCATGTTTTTTAAATAAATGTTTCTTACAATTTTTAGGACATAAAATAAAAAAACACCCATTACCCTGCAGGGAGCCCCACACATATATAGAAGCACATAGAAGAGTGTGGTCTCCTCATGTTTGTCTGGGGCTCTGTATGGGTGAAATTATAAAATTGTTAAAGAATACAACAACGAATTATTAAAATTGTAAAAAATTGTTAGGCCAATGCATTCTCTTATATATGCGAGGCGACCTATGGTCGACTCGCATATATAAGAGAATGCATTGGCACAGGGTTTGATATGGCGGGTCACATATGTCCAAACAGTGTATTTAAAGTGTATTTACTTATCATAATGGAGTACTTACTCACTATAATAGTTTTAGCAATGTGCTTTTGTATTGCATATTACTTATTGGATCTTAGAAGGCTGATGTTGAGTTAATTTATCTTCAACCTTTATGACTTCTCCCTGATAACTGTCCACTACTCCCAATTTGAAACCCTTAGGCTGGTCCCCGGAGGACTTGATTCCACTGGAATTAGTGACTGCGTGGAGTAAGTTACAGTTTCAAAAAATTAATTTTACATTGATATAAAGTAGAATCAAATGTCAATTCAGTTTTGGCTTTTATTTTCTCATAGAATAGTCTATACTTATTTTTAAATCAGGTTTTTATAAAAACTAATATTGTTTTAACTTCTGATATAGAAAGACTCTATATTTAAGAAATTCATATTTGCTAATCTCAAGTTATAAGAATAATGAATTTCACAGGTACAGTAATGCTCTAAGTAATCGACTTCTTAACCACAACAGAATTATGGGTAACTTTTCAGGATTTAGTCGGAGAGCTTTCCGATGAATGGCAACTAGCCATATTTCCGACTAAATCCTGAAAAGTTACCCATAATTCTACTGGGGTTAAGAAGTCGATTACTTGGAGCATTACTGTACTAACTAGTGCAAAGGAAAACTTTTCGACAAATTAATATCTTTTAGCATTTCCTTCCGAGAGAGGGCATTTAGTACAACATCTTTGCTCACTAAGTCGATGTATGGAGAACACCTGATATCTCACTTCCTCCTGCGTAGAGACCATGCAAAGCCTTTATGATGAAATAGTACCCCAATTAAATTCACCAAAGCTTAAGCATAGGTGAGAGATATACAGCCTTTATTCCGGAAACATAACCCAATCAGCATTTTGTAAATAGGGTCTCGTCCAGGTGTGTTTGTCTGTGCTTCGGAGCATGGTTAATGCCCAGAATTATCGTCACCCAACATTGAATTGTGTTCGGCAATGTATATTAGCCATTGTCCCCTTTCAAGGCAGCCCAGTGATTCATCAATTGTGTCAAGAAGTTTCTCGTCAACCGATAAGAGCTTTGACAGGAGTAAACATTGGCCGCTCCATGAATGAACTTAACCTATTAACGCCATGTTAACATTTATCATTGGTGACGTGACTTTTGAGCACACTCCAGAGGTTCCGTGTAAGGTCTTTATTCATATGTCCAGGTTGATATCTTATGCAAATTGACATAGTGAATAATTAGCATTTTTTTCAATTAATTAATGAAGCAATTGCTTTTGAAAACATCAAAGGTGACATGATGGGTGATTTTTTTATCCTGTTTTTCAAGTACCCCAATATTTCATCATATTGATAGTGACATATTCCTAAGTTCATGTTTTGATGAGAAATTGTTGAGACGTGGAGGCAATTTAAACCTTGAAGTGGCATTATTATCTGCTGTACTTAGAAGTTAAACCTAGTATTTCTCTTTTGTCGCATGTTACAAAGTTTGAAAATAGGTTGATAAATAAATTGCAAGTAAATATACAGACTTGGTATACTCCGAATAGACTTAATAAAGTAATAGAAGTTTATTAGCTCTTGAACTTTCTGCTAAAAAATGAAGGAAACACACTTATTTGGTCAAGTTTGAGTTATTGCCATAGGTTTATGTCCTTTGGCCGTCTGTCATCAACAATTTCTTCAGCAAACCCTACATGCCACCTTTCTCATCTGATCATCAACAAACTTCAAATGGATCTTTGGGGGTGACCTCTAGATGGGCACATAGATTTTTTTCTCCAGATTTCGTTGAAAAACATGGCTGCCAGCAGCCATCTTGGATTTTGCATTTAAATTCATCAGCATATCCTGCAGCCCACATTTATTGGAGAATTGATTTGAAAATGTACAGGTACATGTATGTTAGGATCATCTTTAGATGGGTGCTGAAAAAGAGTAAGGGTGGTCAGGGTGGTAACTTAATATTTTTCGGAAATATTCACATTGTGAATCTGTATGCCCATAATAGGATACACACTAAGCACATTACTGGAGGTATTGGAAGTGATAATGAAGCGTTGGTAGTATTTTTAATTAGAATCAGATCGTAGAATCAACCGCCTGGTTGAACTGGCCTGTACACACAAGGGTGCTGCCATCTTAAACACTGAGTTCACATGTAAATAATACAGATTGGCGACTGATCAGCTCAGTTTTACTACGGTATGATCAGAGACCGATAAACCTGATTTTTTCTCTCTCATTTTTTGAGTTATTTTCCATGGAGTAGATAAAATTAGTAGGGATTGAGGTCTGGACCAGGCGGGGCTTGCGGGACATCACTATTTTTTTAAGACCTAAATCATATCTTATATTTACAAGCATTCGTTGCTCAGCATCAACATGGAATTTTCAACTGTTACTACATATCTACATGCACTACTGGTTTCGTTGTGTCAATCCACCCCCTATTAATCATCCCATCCCAGTTGTTTGACATGATCCTGGATGGATCTCCCATTGCTTGGGGAAATACAATATTCAGTTTGCTTTGCAGATAAGGGTGGACAGGCAATGGTACAGTAATGCCCTAAATAATCGACTCCTTAACCACAGCAGGATTATGGGTCATTTTTCAGGATTTAGTCGGAAATATGGCTTGATGTCATTCATCGGAAAGCTCTCAGTGAGTAATATCACTGATTAAATCCTGACAAATTACCCATAATTCTGATGTGGTTAAGGAGTGGATTATTTAGAGCATTACTGTACAATGTTCGGTTTGCTTTGCAGACAAGGGTGGACAGGCAATGGTAAATTAGTTTGATAATCCCCACTGAACAAATATTTATCCATGGTAAAAAACCCTCCAAGATTAACCAGTTTATTTATCAAACTCTGACTGAGACTGAGATGTTGACAGGCCGAGAGCTTACAGATGTTCGGGAACGGAGAAACAAGCTATAGGCGATCTTTACCTAACCACAAATCCACTGATAAAAAGCTAGTTTAGCCCCAATGTGTTTGATATTCATTCACTGAGGTTAGCTACTAGGACTGGTGTTCCATTACATTCATTCATAAATATCTTCTCCTTGACTCGGGGGTTCCATAAGGGGGGAAAACTTTTGTTGTGCCCTGTGTTTAAACATACTGGTAGCCAGTTATACACCTGGCTGTTGAGTGGTATCATACTGTGGGAATATTTCAATGAGCGTAGCTTTGACATCTTTGTGGTGTTTGCCTAACAGGTCAGGTTTTGTTATCGTCCTTTTTGTGTTGTAAATCCTTCATATATCAGGTTTTTACCTCAGCCTTGAAATCTTTATGATAGTGTCTCACGCAGCATTTAAAATAGATTGTTTCCATGGGGAAGTTTTCCTTATTGCTTGAATCGGCTCCATAAATTTATACTTCCTATTTGAGAAGCTCTTCTTGGGGTCATTCCCTCTGAGCGAGTTCAAACAGTATATCACTATTTATTGATAAAACGGAGCAATTTTTACGCAAGATATGGCTTTTATTAAAGACGCTCATCGAGATCAAGCTCATTATATTATGTAATCACCAGAAGCATTCAACTCATCACAAGATACCAGAAGATTAGATGTATCCGGTTGTGATTAATCTGAACTCCTATAGCAATAGTAGGTGGGGGGGGGGGGGGGGGGTGGGTGTATTGTAATAATTTGAGGAAATGCAACTATTAAAAATGTAAAAAATTGTGAAGTTCACGTTGGAATCAAAGTTATTGCAATGATTTTTGCCAGATTTATTTTTCATGTTTCAGAAAAGCTCACCTTTTCATGTGATATGTGACATTTTTTAACTATAATGTTTTTTCTGCTATAAAGGCAGAATGTCCTAACAAGGTACATTTCTCTAACTTCCCAATAACCCACTCATGGCATTATGAATGTTATAGATTGGGAAAGAAAATTTGAATTGAACTTTCCAACGAAACATAGACTTATGACTGAAGCCAATACCAATGCCAAATATCTAATGCAACTTGATTTGAATATCAGTCTTACCCAGTATTTTATGAATATATTATTAAAATAGCAGATTGATTCCATACAAAGTGTTCCTTATTTTGTCTGAATTTGCTCCATAAATTTATACTTTTGTTTGAGAGGTTTTTCTTGGATCTCCCGTTTTACAGATATTAAGCAGGTTTTGTTATTGTCCTTTTTGTGTTGTAAATCCTTCATATGTCAGATTTTTACCTCAGGCTTGAAATCTTTATATGTCTTTTGCAGCATTTAAAATAGATTGTTTCTATGGGGAATTTCTTCCTTATTGCTCGAATCTGCTTCAAAAATATATTTTTTTTATTCCCCTTTAAAGGACTTCAATTGTCTGTACTTTATACACAAATATATATGGAATATAATATGGGTATAATAATTATGGAAGTATATTGCATGCACCAATGATTGTTAACTATGAAATTATAACTTAGCCTTTCTGAGAAAGATGGCTATTAGTCGACTAGGAGATTGTTAATTGATTATCGCCGAAATTGTACTAGTAGTTGACTAATCGTTTCCACTCTACAGTATATCACTATATATTGATAACAGATTAATATTTTTGATTAATATTTTTGAAAAATACAGTAATGCCCTAAGTAATCGACCTCTTAACCACAGAAGAATTATGGGTAACTTTCAGGATTTAGTCGGAAATGTGGCTTGTTGTCATTCATCGGAAAGCTCACGGGAGAGCTTTCCGATGAATAGCAACAAGCCATATTTCCGACTAAATCATGAAAAGTTACCCATAATTCTGCTGTGGTTAAGAAGTCGATTACTTAGAGCATTACTGTATAAGACACATATTAAAGGTCCAGGGGTTCCGGATGAACTCAAAGGCACGGGAGCCATAACTCCAAAAATGGTACTTTTCCCTATATAAGTTATGCATTTGTACATGAATCAGTTGAGGCTAAGGGGGGACTGGACCCCTGCATTCACCCTTGCTCCGCCGCCCCATGTTAAAGGCACATTTAAAGTTCAAGATTATTATGTTATGTATTCATGTATACCAACAGTGTAGGGGGGGGGGGGGGGGGGGGCTATCATCTCAAACTATGGTATAACAAATGAAGCAAATACCATTGTCAAGCATGATGGCAAAATAAAAAATTCCAAGTTGGAATCAAAATAAAAGTTGGAGCAAAGACTTTTTGCCAGAATTTAATTTCTGTGTTTCTAAAAAAAGCCACCTATCATGTGATGTGTCAGTCCTTTAATCTCTGTTGCTTTTTTAGTGAAAAGGTGGAAGATCTTAAGGTACATGTACTAGTGGCTTTAAATAGAGATATCCCAAACCACTCATAATATCATGGCATTTGATATTACTGTACAGTGTATACACCTCAGAAGCCCATCCCTGAGGATAAAACCAGTCTTATGTTTTTGCTTGAAGGCAAGCCCAGTACCAAGTTTTTGTTTCAAAAGATTCATGGCACCCCACCGCCCCCCAAGCTTACTGATGGGTGTATACTGTAGATTGGGGAAGAAAATACATCTACATCTACTTGATACTCCATCACCCTCAATGTGATGAGGATTATGTGGAGGTCCAGGTGCTACCACGGCCGAGTAACTTTATAACCATGTGGTGACTCCAGTAGCATTCTTTAACATGCACACACCGAGGCATGTACACGGGTCAGCCATTAATGTCCATGCCTGATCGGACAGCATACTGCACCCACGACAACATACCTGGACAAGTGTTGTAATGGGGGGGAAGTCGGCAGCCTGACAAACTTGGTATCTGACCGAGTTCTGATTTTTGTCAGAATACCCTGACCAGGTTGCGATCCCCGGTCCGATAGCATGAGAGACCAGTACGCTACCTCCAGGCTACCGACTTCCCATGAATAGGGATTGAACTTGCCAATAAAACATTATAGGCTTATGATTGAAGCTGCAAAAAACCAATGCTGAATTTACAATGAAACTTTATATTTTTGTTGGTCTTTTCAAATTCATCTGTAAAGTGCAAAAATTAATTTTAAAAAGTATTTTGAATTGTTCAGTGATTTTCTTTGAACTTCGAACTGTTATCACCAAGAAATGATCAGAAAAGTATCCATAAATAAATATAACTGAGATTTTGCATGGGGGGGGGGGTCCTCGGAAGGTAAGCCCAGTCCCAGGTATTTGTTTCAAAAGCTTACTGATGGGTGTATACAGTAGATTGGGAAGGAAAGAAAATAGGGATTGAACTTGCCAATAAAACATTATAGGCTTATGACTGAAGTTGTTTATATACCAATGCTGAATTTACATTGAAACCTGATATTTTTGTTGGTCTTTTCACCTGCAAAGTGCAAAAATAAATTTTAAAAAGTATTTTAAATTGTTCAGTGATTTTCTTTGAACTTCGAACTTTTATCACCATGAAATGATCAGAAAAGAATCCATAAATAAATATAGTATCAAATAAATAAGCCAAAGTCACTAATACTCAGCTATACCTTTGGCCCCTTATTTTCTGTACCAGCTTGTACTTTGAAAAACTCTCCAATTTCCTTTGAAGTGTACAGATGCTTGAGTATTCTTTTTACCAACAATAATTCCCCAATAAAAATACTTGAAAAAGGGACAAGACCTTGTGACTTCTTTGACAGGTTACAATGTCCATATTGTATTGAGTTATCTGGGAGTCTTTTGTATCTTATTGAATTCTTTGATTGGGTCTGCCTGTTAGCCTGACCTTTTACTTCAGCTTGGCTTTCAACTGTATCTAATAACGGATTCAGTATTGCATTTCATTAGCGACCCTTGATGGATGAAGCTTGATGCTCACCAGACTTATTCTGTTGACAGATGATTCGCCCTTTGTTGGTTTGTAAAAATATGCAATATAAATTTTGTTAAAGATGTTGCCTTTGTTTGCAGACATCACTTAGGGGTAGCTCAAGGGAATTTTTTTTTTTAACTTATTTTGTAGACATTTTTGTGGTATTGTCTATTTAATCACACGAAAAACATCTGGTCTCACATATTTGACCCCAAAATATTTTCAGTTGAAAATTAATCACAGATTACAGCCATTGAAATACACTTGTTGTCCCATATAACCTTATTGTGGGGGAAAAAATTAAACATGCTCTATCTCTTTCTAGCAACACTTCCAACTAAAAAATTTCTATGAACTCTCTTTGAAGATAAGTTTGCATTATTAAAGGAACCTGGGAACCCAAGGCACTCACAGTGGGTAAATGTTTTTAAAAATATAAAAGGCTATAAAAACATCACCACTAATATAATATAAGCAGAGAATTGATACATAGATAATTTTTGTTCTTATATTCATTATTGATAGTTGTTCAATAACGAATTTTCATCAATTCATGTGTTGAAATCAATGTTATGAAAACTAAACTGTTACAGTGAGTTGTCCACAAATATCACTAATCGTGTAGTAAGTTCAAATAGTTTGAAAATGATTGTCAAATATTTCAATGCATTGACTTTTCCCCAATGTTTGTCGTCAACTTTTACTATGCCAGGCATGCACTCCATATTTGGAAAATTATTTATTTAGTCATCTTGGGAAAGCGCATCGTCCTGGAAAAGAAAACTCTTGTCACAAATCGTGAAATGTAAATCTGATGGGATTTTCGTAGGCTTTGAAAGAGACTGAGAGATACCGCACTGCACCACCAACCAGTATTAAAAGGCGTAAAACCAAATGTAGCTTGATATTTTCATTCACAAATCCCTGTTTTCTATAAATTGAAATCATTTGTGATTTTATCAGCACCACATTTTTGCCTGGAATAAATACCTTGGGGGTATTAGAAGTTTGTGTTTGTGAAGCCAGAAACCTGGAATCCATTCTTGTCACAGCTTGGCACCTTGAAGGCCAGCCCTATTAAATTATGTGTTGCATACCTACCATTCAAACATATGCCTACTGGTCTTGTTGGCACATCGGCATCATGCCTGGTTCAACTACCTCTAGGGCTAACAGAGTTGATATAGGAACTTTAGGAAGACCCCTGTAGCATATCGATCTCTTCAAAAATACGTTGATAAACTTTCAGATTAGGATCTCTAATGAGTTGCAATTCTATACAAAATTTATTAACTGAGTGCACAAAGCCGAGATTTAGTGAGGTTCGAATGAAATATAGTGGATGAGGTTAATAAATATTGTATAGAAATGAGACAAAATCACATTTTAGCAAGGAAAAACGATTTCGTAACATCTGGGGTTAAAACAAATTAATATTGATTTCCTTATTATAACCAAAGAAAAAAGAACAAATATAGTTCCATTTTAAATGTGTCTTTTCATGTTGACAAAATTGTTCAACCACCCTTATCACCCGACATTAACATCTCATTCTGCACACTAAATTCAGGCTTGCAAAGGATCTCCTGTTCAGCATTAGATCATGCCATGAATCAATACTGTGGCTAACGCCCCATAGAGATCATATTCCACTAGTACAAAACCATGGAACTTTTTGAAGTTTTGAAAGGGAACCTTGTAAAGTCAATAAAATACTGCGCAGCGGGAATATATTTCTTAGTTATTATCTGTTCCTTAATAATGTACTTCACTGTAGGTGAATGTTGCAATTCAAAATTGCATGCTTTTCTGTGGTATTTGTGAGCCGATATCACAATAAACAATTAATTAATTAGCCAGGATAAATTCCATAATTGTAAGCGACGCAAAGCAAAATCGCTCACAAATTAATTTAAATCGTGAAAGTTCGAGTTGGGACCTTCACCAACAGTGAAGATAATTATTAAGGAACACATAATAACTAAGAAATATATTCCCCGCGTAATTTTTTTTACTTTATTTAAGGTTCCCTGTCCAAACTTAAAAAAATTCCAAGGTTTTGTACTGGTGGAATATGATCTCTACGGGTGTTAGCCACAGTAGAGATTCATGGCATGATCTAGTTCAGCATATGGTCTAAAAACTCCTTTGGCCTGGCCTGGCACTTGGAAACAGTTTCTTTCTAGCAGTTACAGTTGATATTTCTTTATTGTTGCCATGTGGGTGACTGTTTAGATTGTCACATGAGTAGTTTACAAACATTCCCTGATGCCAGTGATCTCTGTGTGTGTCCAGCGGCCAATCATATTCTTTGTACCAGTGACCCCTCGGCACCAAATGCCAGAATCTTAAGTAGGACTACCATTTTATGGCTGGATACTTGCTGATAAGTTCACTTCGGAAACATTCAGATGAAGAACTCAATATATGGTATAAGAAATTATCTGGTAATTCCATACAATTTAACCCTTTACCCAACAAACCTGCCAAAACCGGCCAAATAAAGCTTCAACAGCCTAAAATATCTTCGGTCTGTCTCAATAGAACCATACACATATGGATATCATTGGAACCGGCTCATTGACCACATTGTGATGGTTATAGTTATGCCCTGTGCCAATGCATTCTCTTATATATGCGAGTCGACCATAGGTCGCCTCGCATATATAAGAGAATGCACTGGCCTAAAAAAAATCTTTTTTTTAACACTTTTTACCATTTTTTCTTACATTCTTTAACAATTTTATAATTTTTAATGTGTTAACCCTTTACCCAACAGAAGGGCCCTGTGCCAATGCATTCTCTTATATATGCGAGTCGACCATAGGTCGCCTCGCATATATAAGAGAATGCATTGGCTTAACACATTAAAAATTATAAAATTGTTAAAGAATGTAAGAAAAAATGGTAAAAAGTGTTAAAAAAAGATTTTTTTTAGGCCAATGCATTCTCTTATATATGCGAGGCGACCTATGGTCGACTCGCATATATAAGAGAATGCATTGGCACAGGGCATAACTGTAACTATCACAATGTGGTCAAGGAGCCGGTTCCAATGATATCCATATGTGTATGGTTCTATTGAGACAGACCGAAGATATTTTAGGCTGTTGAAGCTTTATTTGGCCGGTTTTGGCCGGTTTGTTGGGTAAAGGGTTAAGCCAATGCATTCTCTTATATATGCGAGGCGACCTATGGTCGACTCGCATATATAAGAGAATGCATTGGCACAGGGCCCTTCTGTTGGGTAAAGGGTTAATATTCTTATGATACTAATAATCAATCGTAGACTCGCTATTCCGAATTTCCAAATGTATACCTTTGTACAGTATAATGCCCTAAATAATCGACTATTTAACCACAGCAGAATTATGGGTAATTTTTCAGGATTTAGTCAGAAATATGGCTTGTTGCCATTCATTGGAAAGCACTCAGTGAGAGCTTTCCGATGAACGGTAACAAGCCATATTTCTGACTAAATCCTGAAAAATTACCCATAATTCTGCTGTGGTTATTTTTGCCATACAGTAATGCCCTAAATAATCGACTCCTTAACGGTTAAGGAGTCGATTATTTAGTGCATTACTGTATGGCAAAGGAACTTATCTGGAAATTCCATACAAATTAATTAATATTCTTATAATATGAATAATCAATCGTAGATTCGCTATTCCGAATTTCCAAATGTATACCTTTATAATTCAGTGTTTACCTTCATAACTGAACAGAAGAATCCATCCAATTGTGAAAGTTGCATTAATGAAAGGGTGGTGTTTGGGTTGGCTTTGCTGTTAAAAATGGGGGTAGACAATTCGAAGTGTCAAAATTAGTTGGATGGATAAAAACTAATGGAGGCAAATAATGTTCATATTGGATATTTCAGCAACTTTTACCATGGCTAATTCAGAAAGATTATTGGAGTTAATTTTGTGGATCATTTCATGAAAGATAACCCAAGAATTTCCACCCTTGCTTCAAATTTGGAATTGGGGTGGGGTGGGGTCCACTGTCAATAGATTCAATACATTATAGACTGACTTCCTTTGTTCCATATATCATTATTTCTGTATATATACAGTAATGGAGAGCTTTCCGATGAATGGCAACAAGCCATATTTCCGACTAAATCCTGAAAAGTTACCCATAATTCTGCTGTGTTTAAGGAGTCGATTACTTAGGGCATTACTGTAGGAATGACATCTGTGATTATTGGTCATTGCACATTCTAGGGATAAATGAGTTAATAACCTTGATAATAAACACTTGTTTGTACAATACATTGTCATGGAAATGCTTTCACATCTACAGCCTGATTATTTCCCCTATCTGAATACATGACACTGATCCTAAATATTGTAAATATTTTGTTTCAACAGAAGATTACTTCTGGACCAATATCACTGTTATTTTCATTTGTTCCTGCTGGATGTGACACTGAAAGCCTTTTGTCTCAACAGAAAATTACTTCTGGACCAATATCACTATAATTTTCATTTGGTCCTGCAATATGTGACAGAAAGCCACTGCTATTAAGGACCACCATCTCTATTATATAAAGTCCAAAATAAGATACATAGAAGGACAGTGGGGAAGACCGGAATTACATGTTATATTCATTCGATCCAGGATTGTTCAAATGTTAGATATTCTTGTCAAGAGTACCTTTTAATCCTTTCTATACTAAATGGATTCTTCCACTCAGTTGTAACAGTATATATTGGAATGGTCTATTATTTATTTGGAGGGATGTTTAGGTAAAATGAACAGACAACAGTATTGAAAAAAGATAATACAAGTGCAGAAGGATTCATATTCTTAGGTGGGAAATGTTCAGATGATAAGTTGAACTTATTATCTGAACATTTCCTAAGGGAATGAGTATTTAGTATAGAAAGGGCTAAATGGTTCAGTTTGCTTTGAGATTTGTTTGATAAAAAACTGAATTATGTAAGTCATTTACATACCTAGCTATTATTTATTGTACATGTACACTCGGAGAAAACTGTTTTTATTTCCCTACGCTTCTGGATAATTGTATACTGGTATTTCAGATAAATATAATTTCTTGATTAACTTGAAAAGTTTAAAATAATTATTAACATTTTCATTCTGCATACTTTACATTCCACATATAATATAGCAAGAGTGTCCAGCAAATGTATGAGAGAAAAAGATTACATGCATGTACTTTATTTAGGAATTAATTTGTTACTTAACCCTTTACCCAACAAACCGGCCAAACCCGGCCAAATAAAGCTTCAACAGCCTAAAATATCTTCGGTCTGTCTCAATAAAACCATACAAATATGGATATCATTGGAACCGGCTCCTTGACCATATTGTGATAGTTACAGTTATACCCTGTGCCAATGCATTCTCTTATATATGCGAGTCGACCATAGGTCGCCTCGCATATATAAGAGAATGCATTGGCCTAAAAAAAAATATTTTTTTAACACTTTTTACCATTTTTTCTTACATTCTTTAACAATATTATAATTTTTAATGTTTTAAGCCAATGCATTCTCTTATATATGCGAGGCGACCTATGGTCGACTCGCATATATAAGAGAATGCATTGGCACAGGGCCCTTCTGTTGGGTAAAGGGTTAACCCAACTTTATGGATGTAGCCTCATCGACCACCCAAGAGGGAGACGTTTCCCTAAAATGGGCCAGCTACTCTAGATTTTTATACCCAGGTCCCATACCATAGTACACATATTGTCAACATGTGGATTGACCACTCATCGTTCGTCCGTCTGTCCATCTGTCTATTCGTAGATGCTTTACGCAAATTGTGATAACTCAAACATTTTCTGTCCGATCGGAACCAAATTTTGTATATGAGTTTATCAGACCAAAATACAGATCAAGTTCAAAATATGGGTCTGATCCAATTATTTTTAACAGTTAACCCTTTACCCAACAGAAGAGCCCTGTGCCAATGCATTCTCTTATATATGCGAGTCGACCATAGGTCGCCTCGCATATATAAGAGAATGCATTGGCTTAACACATTAAAAATTATAAAATTGTTAAAGAATGTAAGAAAAAATGGTAAAAAGTGTTAAAAAAGTGTTTTTTTTAGGCCAATGCATTCTCTTATATATGCGAGGCGACCTATGGTCGACTCGCATATATAAGAGAATGCATTGGCACAGGGCATAACTGTACCATCACAATGTGGTCAAGGAGCCGGTTCCAATGATATCCATATTTGTATGGTTTTATTGAGACAGACCCAAGATAATTTAGGCTGTTGAAGCTTTATTTGGCCGGTTTTGGGCGGTTTGTTGGGTAAAGGGTTAAAGAATATAATAAAATATATTAAAATTGTAAAAAAAAAAAAAATTGTTAGGCCAATGCATTCTCTTATATATGCGAGGCGACCTATGGTCGACTCGCATATATAACAGAATGCATTGGCACAGGGTATATGGGTTGATACAAAAATCGGACCTGGCCCTTTTTCAGAAAAACATTCACTCTAATTCCTTGCTCAATTTAACCCAAAAAAAATTCATATTAAAAAAAAAAAATCCAATTTGAATTCTCTTGGCTGGTGCGATCCTGCGTAGCTTCATAATATTTTATGAAATTCATTTTGAAGATACATTTCTTTCAATCTCCCCCGATACATTCATAATTAACTAGGTGGTCTTCAATTTCTTATCTTGCACAGCAGTTGGTATTTAATGTAGGTTTCAGTGAAATGTATTATATTTTAATCTGGCTTGCCCTTCCCATATTAGCAGATTAGGGATAGGTTTCCGTGAACTATAGATGCACTCCTTCAGCATAAGACTTCGGTTGGTAATTTAGTCAAATTGTCTAAATGGGAGGTCGAGTGAGGCAGAAAATAGAGAATGGTTTATTTCTTATCCAAACTGTTATTGTAGGAAATAATTAGGCATGCATGTTTGATAGACTCCATGCCGTACTGTCTAAATGCATCATTACCTGGGCTGACACATTCAAGTGATTCTGTCTTGCGGGTTTTCATGGGATATGTACATTGTTAACCATGAACCGATGAGTAGAAGATACCCTAACAGACATGGTATCCTTTTTTCGCTACACTTGCAGTGACAGAACTGTTTATGAAACTCATTTTGAAGTCTCATTTGTATTAACCATTTACCCAACAGAACAGAACGGCCCTGTGCCAATGCATTCTCTTATAGGTCGCCTCGCATATATAAGAGAATGCATTGGCTTAACACATATTAAAAATGATAAAATTGTCAAAGAATGTAGAAAAATATTATAAAAATTGTTAAAAAATGTAAGAAAAAATTATAAAATTGTTAAAGAATGTAAGAAAAAATGGTAAAAAGTGTTAATTTTTTTTTTTTTTAGGCCAATGCATTCTCTTATATATGCGAGGCGACCTATGGTCGACTCGCATGTATAAGAGAATGCATTGGCACAGGGCATAACTGTAACTATCACAATGTGGTCAATGAACTGGTTCCAATGATATCCATATTTGTATGGTGTTATTGAGACAGACCGAAGATATTTTAGGCTGTTGAAGCTTTATTTGGGCGTTTTTGGCCGGTTTGTTGGGTAAAGGGTTAAGTAGCCTAGAAACAAGCCTTGAAATAGTGTGAATTAAGTGATGCTGGCCCGCATAACGGGATAGCGTCACTAAATTCACCCTCTGGGGACCTCTTTCTGCAAATGACAGGCACACTAAACTCAAGCTTGTTCTCATGTACATGCAGTAATGCCCTAATTAATCGACCCCTTAACCACAGCAGAATTATGGGTAACTTTTCAGGATTTAGTCGGAAATATGGCTTGTTGCCATTCATCGGAAAGCTCTCCCAAGAGCTTTCCTATGAATGGCAACAAGCCATATTTCTGACTAAATACTGAAAAGTTGCCCATAATTCTGCTGTGGTTAAGGGGTCGATTATTTAGGGCATTACTGTACTTTGGAGACTTGTGTTGTGAGATCAACATTCATTGAACCCAACTAATTGTGTGGGTGTTGGCCAGTCTCAATGATCACCATCTTGTGTTTTCTTCCATGTGTAAGCCATTAACTCGGTGAAACAATGGCTGCAATTTTAAAAGAAGCATTTTTTAGTACTACACCCCATGATTTGAAACAAAATCAGTTTACTCTGTAAATACGGCTGATAACACAAGCCAGACTGATGGTGTTATGAATGAAAAATATATCGCCTACTTCCAACTAGAGTTGGCCTGTATAAGGAGGATGTAGGTCACAATTGTTGATGCATTGGCTTTGCATTTGATCTAGGTAATACAGTAATGCCCTAATTAATTGATTCCTTAACCACAGCAACATTATGGGAAATTTTTCAGGATTTAGTTGGAAATATGGCTCGTTGCCATTCATCGGAAAGCTCTCACCGAGAGCTTTCCAATGAATGGCAACAAACCATATTATACTGTGGTTAAAGGCACGGGAGGCCTTAATTGTCGAAAGTATTCATATTTGTTCCAAACACCGTAAACTGAAAAACATTAATACGCATACAGATTCGTTCATATATACCATGACCATCGCGTAAACAGCATGTTTTCATAAAGACCTACTATAGTTTACCTAATCTAGAGCCTGATTGTGTTACAGAAGACATCACAATGCTACTGGCTAATCACACACAAATGACAAACGCTCTTTATTAGTTCCATATCAGGAATTCACCAACAAATAACGCTCTTTATGTTTACCATCATAATATAAACAAACACCAGAAAAGTAACTTTTTATGTTTTTGTTTACATAACAATGGTCAAATATATGACGATAACATACTGTTTATGCGATATTTCTTATTTGTATACGGACAAAGTCTGTCTACTTTTGATGTTCTTTCTGTTTGTGGCGGTTTTTGACGGGTGGAAATATTTTCACAGGATACCCACCGCCAATGCCAACCGTACCTTTAAAGGGTCATATACTATTTTGTTGGCTATTTTTAGTAAAGCATGGATGTCATAGAAATCACTTCTTTGGGAGACCCAAGTGGACATGTTTTTGATGATTTTCCAACAGTTGCTTTTCATATGAAGATCACATGGCATATTATAGGGAAGAAGCATATTTCAGTGCTAAATATTCGGAAAAATTACGCATCTTTTTATGTCCCTCTTCCCAAATCTAAATTCATTGAAAAGACATGCTACATTTACACATGGAGCCCATGCATTCAGATGAACCCCTGAATGTGATTAATTATCTGATACTAGTATGTCCGTGATTAATCAGTCTTCATAAATGATATATCATTTACCATGATAGAAAAAAGGTAAAGTGATGATTTGATCATTAAATATATTGTTTACATTCATTTTCTGATAACGTGACAAATCAAAATTCTCTGGCAAACAATTAAGGCTTTGTTTATTATTAAATCTTGTTGCTTTGACATTCAATGGACCTCTGATATACCGATATACATGTTTGATATCACCATGTTTGGGAAAGGCTGCCCTCTATATCCATATATACAAAGCATCCATTTGATCTAATCCGAAGACATACAAGCAAGAAAACTTCTGCCCACAATTTTGGGCCTAAAGACTGTGATAGAAGAGTATCGGGACGGGACTCGGTCCAAAACAGCATCAACCCAACCAATATCCCAAGCTGTTTTGCACTGAGAAGTCTTGGTCGAGACCAGAGCGAGGTCGATATAAGTCGACAGAATAGAATGGTCCTGTTTGTCCACCCTGTGCTACATGTAGTACTATTCCACACCATTTGCTTACAGTGATGCCCTAAATAATCGACTCGTTATATTTCGCCATATTTCTGACTAAATCTGACTAAATCCTGAAAAATTACCCATAATTCTGCTGTGGTTAAGGAGTCGATTATTTAGGGCATTACTGTATTTGGACCCCAAGGGTACCAGTGTACCACAGACTCCCAATGTGGGAAGCGTGTCAAGAATCAAGACCTGACAAAACAACTGTTGCATAGCTTCAAAGAATAAACGCCACTTTGACCTTCTTAAACAAAGTTTTAAGTTTTTTTTTTCAAGAAGCTTTTTTAGTTCTATTCCCTTGTGGCATGAGTCAGCCCATTGCTTCTAATTCTCAACATGTGTTATCAAGCTTAGGTTTTCGCAATTAGGTTGTGAATGGCGAGCTCATAAACTTCATGGTCTTTATCCATAGCCCACAAAATAAGATTTTGATTGTTATAGGGTGTGCGTAAGCTTTGATATCGTTAATTGGACCGAGATTTCAAACAGTATCTGTTACCATCAGCTGCCCTATGTAGTCGATTCCTTCTCTCATCAAACATTGCGGTTTCTTGCTGCACATGCAGTGGTATTAAAGGCATTTGCCTCTTTCTTGCATACATGTGTATAATGAAGTACTGTATGCTTTATTTCCGAGGAAAATATGACCTATTTAACCCTTTACCCAACAAACCGGCCAAAACCGGCCAAATAAAGCTTCAACAGCCTAAAATATCTTCGGTCTGTCTCAATAGAACCATACAAATATGGATATCATTGGAATCGGCTCCTTGACCACATTGTGATAGTTACAGTTATACCCTGTGCCAATGCATTCTCTTATATATGCGAGTCGACCATAGGTCGCCTCGCATATATAAGAGAATGCATTGGCCTAAACAAATTCTTTTTTTTAACACTTTTTACCATTTTTTCTTACATTCTTTAACAATTTTATAATTTTTAATGTGTTAAGCCAATGCATTCTCTTATATATGCGAGGCGACCTATGGTCGACTCGCATATATAAGAGAATGCATTGGCACATGGCCCTTCTGTTGGGTAAAGGGTTAAAGTGATGGAGAATAATCATGCTCAAATTAGTTATTTTTACAAATATTATATCCAAATTGTCAACATACACCATCATTCTTATATGTTCATTAAATGCAGTGACTCTCGATCATGACGATGGCGAAATCATTTCTGATAGTTTATCGCCAGTAGTTGCATCCCGAATGGAGAAGTAAATATTGACAAGTGAGTGTAATTCGGAAGATGTTTTCTATGGACTTGCAAAGTTGATTTGCTTGAAATTTTCGGCAATGTTAGTATAATGTTACATTCCTCCAATGGACATAGCACCTGAATACTAACTGATCAGTTTCTTTCACATAAGCAAGTCCATTATATGTCTTAACTAATAGAGCATTTTTATTCACTGATGTCTAATTGGTTGCTTGCTGTTCCCGTTTTACCCTTTACCCAACAAACCGGCCAAAACCGGCCAAATAAAGCTTCAACAGCCTAAAATATCTTCGGTCTGTCTCAATAGAACCATACAAATATGGATATCATTGGAACCAGCTCCTTGACCACATTGTGATAGTTACAGTTATGCCCTGTGCCAATGCATTCTCTTATATATGCGAGTCGACCATTTTCTGTGTTGGATGTGCTTGCAGCTGTAGGAGGTGGCGATGTCAGTATGGAGTCTGAGAGGCTAGATCTAGAGTGTGATTGATCGATACCAAGATGTCTGCATGACAAACAGCTGTACATGGGGTCACCTTGGTAAAAGCTATAGAGCTCATCGTCAAGAAGCTCACAAGTCTGATGGTTCCACTGTTTGCAGGCATCACATTATACCCCTTTCTCTGATTCTGCTACATTTTCTTCACAATGTGAGCAGGTTTCAAGATCGATGGTGGTAGTTAGATGTTGAGGTGAAATAGCTTGCATTGGCCTAAAAAAAAGCTTTTTTTACAATTTTATCTTACATTCTTTAACAATTTTTTAATGTGTTAAGCCAATGCATTCTCTTATATATGCGAGGCAACCTATGGTCGACTCGCATATATAAGAGAATGCATTGGCACAGGGCCCTTCTGTTGGGTAAAGGGTTAAGTTTCTCTGAATTGAATACAAAATCTAAAAGAAATTATGATTTTCATGTAAAATTCCGACCACATTTTGATATCGCCTTCTGATTGTACCATGTGACCAGTCTCTTTAACACTTCTATGAGGGGAGTTACACTGGTGCAGCATTAAGGATCCTGTGGCAGTGCATTCTCTTATATATGCGAGGATATTTAAGAAAGCTCCAGTCATGGAAGGGTTAAGACTACAGTAATGCCCTAAATAATCGACTCCTTAACCACAGCAGAATTATGGGTAACTTTTTCAGGATTTAGTCGGAAATATGGCTTGTTGCCTACTTGCCATTCATCGGAAAGCTCTCAATTTTCTTTATTATCAAATTTCTATAGAAATTTCACATATATTCTATTTCTTTTTTAGTTTATTTTCTCTATATCACCCAAATTGGCAGGGACACATTGCATAATCGAGGTTCCCAATGGGTGCACATCACAATATTTGCCATTTGGGAACTTCAATCTGATCCTAGATCTTCCATAGCAGTTGAGGCCTAAGCAGAATGAGGTCCCCAGAGGGTGAATTTAGTGATTCTAGCCTGCTATGCGGGACAGCGTCATTAAATTCACCCTCTGGGGACCTCATTCTGCAAATGACAGACACCCTAAACTCAGGATTGGTTATTTGTTTCTGTTCTAATATCCTACTACCCTATATGCTTTCCTGTAGGTTGGACTGATGTTTCATGATAGCTATCCCACTCACCAATGCCATTTCTCGCCCATGCATTCCTGATTCCTTGTTGTAGATCTCTTAATATACCCCATTCACATGATGCGGTTTGGTCCCTGGTCAGGGACTGTTATTTGAACACCATCTAAATTTAACAAAATTGTCCAGCTAGTGAGGTGCCCTCTGTCCTGAGGTAGCATATGCATGGGTGTTATTTTTGTTTCCTTTCTGTCTTGCAAGAGAAAGCAGTAGATCGTCCGGTACGGTTAGGCAGAGGTAAAAA
Source organism: Siphonodentalium dalli (assembly GCA_032622095.1). Taxonomy (NCBI): domain Eukaryota; kingdom Metazoa; phylum Mollusca; class Scaphopoda; order Gadilida; family Siphonodentaliidae; genus Siphonodentalium; species Siphonodentalium dalli. The sequence goes on along the minus strand of CP136068.1, from coordinate 138,953,247 downwards.
ATTAACTTGGGTCCCTCATGCATATGCATAGGTATCAATATATTGTATAGACCTCTCCACGGTGGCAATTTACTTGTTTTTCTGCAAATTGTCCTCAATATTCCAAAATGCATGTGAATGCAGACAATTTCCCCGAATAGTTCCCGACTAAAACATCGTCCCTGGCAATTTCTCACCATGTGAATGAGGCATACATTTTAGGAACCAAGTTTTCATGGGAGCCATCCCTCTGCCCACTATATTCATGATATCCCCATCATAGATCTATGATTTACAGACTACAAACCAGCTTCCTTGTCATGTGGGTGATGCAACCCTAGATACTGAATGAAATAACTGCCTACTCATGTCAAGATGATGAAAACCAGAATATCATTATGAAACATCTGGTGATAATAAAGCGAAGGTCGGAGGTCGAATGATTGGAGAGGATGCCAGAAGCTGGCAGTAATTTAAATATTTTGATTTAGTGTGCAGTGTGCAATAAAAAATTAAGGATAAAAAACGGCATAAAAATTTGAGATTTACCTCTCCCCATTAATCAATTAAAGAGGGCCTGGTGCGATGCTATCCTCGATCACTTGCACTAAAAAAAAAGCATATGTCAGAGTTTATCCCTAACATCTGCAAACAACTGGCTCCCATTCATAAAAAAGAACCTTAGATGAATGGAGTGGGAGATTGTGGGTATAAATTCGCGTATTTGGTTCTCTTCTCTGATTGGTCATTAGGTAAACATTGACCTATTGGTGGATTAGTTAAGGTGTGATTTGAGTAATCGAGAGGTGCGAGAATTCTTAGGTGTGCCACCGCCTGTGTGAGATCAATGCTTGTTTGTTTTTCTCAGGAAGATTATCAACACCCCAAAACTCTCTCTCTTTTTTCTGTTTATTCTGTCTGCCTTACTGGATTGAGTCTTGGTAGAGGAAGCATCGCATCGGGGCCCAAATCAAAAGAAAGAAAGAGATCAGGGTTTTTCAGTCCTACATGTTACTGTACATGTACATGTATTGGGACAAATTCCCTCAGTGATTATCTGTGTAGTTGTGTTTAGCTAAACCTTCTCCCAAATGAAATATAACATGCATAATCAGCTGGAGGTTCAAACTGCCAAGTCCCTTTAAGTATTATGTTATAACAAAATATATGGCTTTCTCAAAAGCAAAAGCCAGAAGACTTGAAAATAAGCTTTTTATGTAACATATACCAGAGTTGATAGAAACTGCATCCACCTAACAACTATAATAAGGAATCCAGCCATTTATTGTGGCACATGGTGTGTTCAGTGTTCTGTTGTTGTGGGGGGATGGTTTCTTTGGCTGCCAGGTGGGAAGTTCATGATTTATGCTCCAAACCTTACTTCAGCAATTACTGTCACCACCATTTAAAAAGGCCGGGTGGTGGTCTCAAATTAAATGGTCTCAGTTCTAGATATTCTCTTTTCTGCTAAATTTCTTCTGGTTCTTGGGATAGAAAACTAAGACCATAAAAACTATTTTGCAAAATACTTTTACACAGAATTAATATGCCTCGGAAAGAGTTAATAGTATGGAAGTCCTATAAATACCACTTCTGAGTCAAAAAAGGGGCCGTCATTTAATTAAAATAAAAACAAAATGTATGGCCTTGCACAGCAAATTATAAAAAAAAAAAACCCAAAAACAATGTTCAGCTACATATCGAAAAGTCCAATTGGAAGTAATCTCTGTAGGCATGCATGGATAGGGATCCATTCTCCCAAACTATGTACTAGTACACATAGCTGGATGTTCAAAGAACCTTGTCTGTTTAATTAATAAAAAAATAAAGAACAAAATGTATGCTTAATTTGTTGAAAGAAAGGCAAAAGCCAGAAGACTTGAAAACAAGCTTTTTATATAACGTATACCAGAGTTGATAGAAACTGCATCTACAATAAGAACTCCAGCCATTTATTGTGGCATGTTCTGTTTTGGTTGGGGATAGTTTCTGTCTGTAAGCTGGGAACTTTCCTGATTTATGTTCCAAACCTAACTTCAGCGATTACTGTCACCACCATTTAAAAAGGCCTGCTGGTGGTCTCAAATTAAATAGTCCATAAAAATAAAATACTTTTACACAGAATTAATATACCTCGGAAAAAGTTATGGAAGTCCTAGAAATACCACTTCTGAGTCAAAAAAGAGGCTGTCATTTACTTTAGTTTATTTTGGTTCAAAATTTGCACAGCAAATTATAAAAAAAAAAATAATGTTCAACTACATATCGAAAAGTCCAATTGGAAGTAATCTCTGTAGGCATGCATGGATAGGGATCCATTCTCCCAAACTATGTACTAGTACACATAGCTGGATGTTCAAAGAGCCTGGTCTGTTTAATTAATATAAAAATAAAGAACAAAATATATGGCTTAATTTGTTGAAAGGCAAAAGCCAGAAGACTTGAAAACAAGCTTTTTATATATTATACATATACCAGAGTTGATAGAAACTGTATCTACAATATGAACTGCAGCCATTTATTGTGGCACATGCCATGTTCTGCTTTGGTGGGGGATGGTTTCTGCCTGCCAGCTGGGGAGTTCCTGATTTATGTTCCAAATCTTTCATCAGCAATTACTGTCACCACCATTTAATTAAGTTACTGATCACCAGTTCAATCCACTTAGAATAAACGGTTTGCTGCAGGCACCCCTGTGGGGATTTATTGTCTTTTGTTACAGTGTAGGTACCTAAAATTAAAGTTGTTGCAGGGGTGCCTGTCAGAATTTACTGCCTTTTCAGATGTTTTGTGGAGTTTTGATTTTCATGTCGGAGAACATGTGCTTCTACTTAATTGAGAAATATATGGCACAAATGAGGGAGGCCTGGGTTCTTATGTTTGGAACTGGATTTATATGTTTGACCCTTTAATTACTGACAAGCCTGCAAATAGTGTGTTTGTCATTTGAAGAATGAGGTCCCCAGAGGGTGAGTTTTAGTGACGCTATCCTGCATGGTTTGCTAGCGTCACCAAATTCACCCTCTAGGAACCTCATTCTGCTTAGGCCTCAACTGCTATGGGAGACCTAGGATCAGATTGAACTTCCCCAGTTGAAGTCACCTCGATTGTGCATTTTATCTTCTGCAAATTAGGGGATATAGAAACTGAACAAAAGTAACTAAAACCAATGTTAATATGATACTATACATACTTCCCAGAAGATGAGGCCTGTGCAGAATGAGGTCCCCCAGACGGTGAACTTGCTGATGCTCGCCCGCCATGCGAGATAGTGTCACTAAATTCACCCTCTGGGGACCTCATTCTGCAATTGACAATTGGTCGCCTCGCATATATATACAATGTAAGAGAATGCATTGGCACACGGTCGTTAAATTTGAGCCAGCACAGCTACCGTCATGAAAGGGTTGATGTCATGTGACTTATGCGAGGGTGGACAAAAAATCGACAGCTCAAATACCATAAAGAAATGATGTGATGCTCAGACCTTGTGGATCAAGCAAAGTTATTAAGTTTGTTTACAATTAGATCTACAATGTTTATTCATGACAATTCTTTGCTCTATCTGTTTCAGATATGCCACCAACACAAGTGCCTCCGTTCACTCCAGGTACCACAAAGACAGTGTCTCAGGCTGTGCAAGAGACCTTCAAAAGCTTCGAGAAAGAACAGGATCGATTTGCGATCCCAAAGGGTATGTATGTCACAATATAATTAATATAGCTAGTAATTGAATTCTTTTTCTGCCAATTATTTCTACCACATGTTCATATTCAGTGGTATCAGGTCACCCCTCCTGACATGGCTCTTATCAGGCGCAAGGTAATGTCCATATCAGACCAACAAACTGGTCTGATATCACCTGTCTGTTACAGGCCAGTTGTAATGTCATGGAAAACCCCAGGGAGATCATGCGATGATTACGTCAGTCACCTTCCATGTTCGCCTTATTGTCATAATAATTCCACGTTGTTAAATAAATACTGGTACAACACCCTTCATATTTTTTAATTGCAGACCCTCTCGTATGGACAGAGTTGCATGTTCTTCAATGGTTACACTGGGCCATTCGGGAGTACTGCCTCAAAGGGCTTAACGCTGCTAACTTCAGCAGAAAAGGGAAGGATATCTGTCAGATGGACAAGGATTCATTCCTGGCGATGTGCCCTCCGTTTATGGGAGATATCCTCTGGGAGCATCTTGACACTATGCAAAAAGGTAAATTTATACAATATACAGTTATATTTACATAGCTGTTCTACAGTAATGCCCTAAATAATAGACTTCTTAACCATAGCAGAATTATAGGTAATTTGTCAGGATTTAGTCGGAAATATGGCTTGTTGCCATTCATCGGAAAGCTCTCACTGTGATATAACGCCATATACAATTACCCATACCCCATTATAATCTCACAACTTGATTCAAACTATACGAATGTCCCAAAAAATAGAACCCCAAACTCAAATATTCGTGCTCGGTTTCTTAACGAAACCTCACACATCTTACTCCCAGCGAAGACATACACACAATGAAGATGGCTCCCAAATATGGTCAAGGGAAATGACCATAACGGCGGAACCAATCCCGATGTGTATTGCCAAACGCCTCATCTAATATGCATCCCAAATAGTATATAAGAAACAGCCACATCCCATCACATCATGCTTTCACTAGACTCATCTCATCTCGAGGTTTGTACATCTCTCCAGGCATCACCCACACCAGGCATCACCCGTTCGGGGACCTTACTTCGCGGCGACTTGATTGACACATTTGTATACACTGCTTGTATCTTATTCACGACGTAATAAAGACTTGTACCTATATATATATCTATGTGTTCATTACCTCACATCACTGAGAGCTTTCCGATGAATGGCAACAAGCCATATTTCCGACAAAATCCTGAAAAATTACCTGTAATTCTGCTGTGGTTAAGCAGTCGTTTATTTAGGGCATTACTGTATTTACATAGCAGTTTATTTCACAACTAAATCTGAATTGAAAATTGTATCATGTTTCATGCCCCAATATAACACATGCTGAAAATACACATCATAAAACGAACCGATATCAGGTGACCAAGACACCGAAATGGATAGATAATTCATAGCTAGAAATCAAGTTAACCTGTTCTATACTTAATGGATTCTTCCACCCAATTATAAAAGTATACATTTGTATGGTCCATTATTCATTTGAGGGATGTCCATGTAATATAAGCAGACAGAATAAAATATAATACAAGTGCTGAATGATTCATATTCATTGGTGAGAAATGTTCAGATAATAAGTCTAAACTCTTTTGTGACGAGAGCTGCGTTTGTGCACCATTAAAGATACTGTGCCAGTGCGTTCTCTTATATATGCGAGGTTCCCACAAAAAGAAATATTTCAGCTAATTTTATGAAAATAGTGAGCAAAATGATATATAAATCTAAGAAATGAATGTAGTGGTGTTGTGTTTTATTTGGGACGGCATCTCTGTGACCATTGCGCATGCTTAGTCTGAAGCACTTCGCAGGTTCACGCATTGTGCCGAACATTTTTCAATACCAAACAGCGCCACTATGTTTATTCTTTATTGTACTCATGATGACTATTTTCTGTTTTACTTTGTTATCTAATCTAATAATATTTTTATCTGATCTCGTTTTCTTTTTATCGGATCTAAGCTTCTGTCGTACATGATACATATTGCAATACTTTATTGACTATATTTTAAAAGAGCTTGTAATTTTTGTAGTAAGTTTATCAATGGATAATTTATTTTGATAACCTGAAAATTTAACAATGATCTAATGTTTGTGTAGTTTGATTGGATAGTCTTCATTGTTCATGCATTAAAATATGATTAGTATAAATACATTGTTCTTTACAATATTTTTTTATTTTTTTTTATTTTCTCGAATAAATTCGAAATTTTTTATTTTCTTTGCTTAGTGGTAGCTCAAGAGCAATCTGCCTTAGGGAATGTCCATCCAAACTACAGTGAACCCGTGTGTGTTCCAGAGTTCAATGAGCGGTTCATTCAAGGTAAGCATGAGTGAATTTTATTGTTGTTATTATTGATAAGCCGATGAGGAAAACGCTTCCCTGGCTCATTAACCCTTTACCCAACAGAACAGCCCTGTGCCAATGCATTCTCTTATATATGCGAGTCGACCATAGGTCGCCTCGCATATATAAGAGAATGCATTGGATTAACACATTAAAAATTATAAAATTGTTAAAGAATGTAAGAATTTTCTTTTTTAGGCCAATGCATTCTCTTATATATGCGAGGCGACCTATGGTCGACTCGCATATATATGAGAATGCATTGGCACAGGGCATAACTGTAACCATCACAATGTGGTCAATGAGCCGGTTCCAATGATATCCATATTTGTATGGTTCTAGTGAGACAGACCGAAGATATTTTAGGCTGTTGAAGCTTTATTTGGCCGGTTTGTTGGGTAAAGGGTTAATGGTTGTCTGAATGCATACATGGCCGATTAGTATAGCTGATGTTGATTGGGTAGATAATAATGCATACATGGCCGATTAGTATAGCTGATGTTGATTGGGTAGATAATAATGTTGCTTTGTTTCTGGCATTCTGCTTATTGTTTACCTAAGTTTGACTGCTCTATGTTAACCCTTTACCCAACAAACCGGCCAAATAAAGCTTCAACAGCCTAAAATATCTTCGGTCTGTCTCAATAGAACCATACAAATATGGATATCATTGGAACCGGCTCATTGACCACATTGTGATGGTTACAGTTATGCCCTGTGCCAATGCATTCTCTTATATATGCGAGTCGACCATAGGTCGCCTCGCATATATAAGAGAATGCATTGGCCTAAAAAAAAAATTAATGTGTTAAGCCAATGCATTCTCTTATATATGCGAGGCGACGCATATATAAGAGAATGCATTGGCACAGGGCCGTTCTGTTGGGTAAAGGGTTAAAGTTAACGACATATTATGGACTTGTTCCTGTTTATGAAACTGATAAGTTAGCATTCAGGAGCTATGTCAACTGGAAGAATGTAGCATTTTAGTAACATCACCAAAAATATCAAGCAAATCGACCGTACCACTCCATAGAAAGCATCGTCTGAACTACCCTCAATTGTAAATATTTACTTCTCGAATCGGGATGCAACTATCTGCGATAAACTAACAAAAACGAATTCACCTTCAAGAATCACTGCAATTAATTAATATATAAGAATGACCATGTGTGTTACAAATTTGGATATAACATTTGTAAAAAAAAACTTCTTTGAGCAAGATTATTCTCCATTTCTATTTGATCACCCTACCGCAGTGTTTCACATCACTTTAAGATTATTCTCCATTTCTATTTGATCACCCTACCGCAGCGTTTCACATCACTTTAAGATTATTCTCCATTTCTATTTGATCACCCTACCGCAGTGTTTCACATCACTTTAAGATTATTCTCCATTTCTATTTGATCACCCTATCGCAGTGTTTCACATCACTTTAAGATTATTCTCCATTTCTATTTGATCACCCTACCGCAGTGTTTCACATCACTTTAAGATTATTCTCCATTTCTATTTGATCACCCTACCGCAGTGTTTCACATCACTTTAAGATTATTCTCCATTTCTATTTGATCACCCTACCGCAGTGTTTCACATCACTTTAAGATTATTCTCCATTTCTATTTGATCACCCTACCGGAGTGTTTCACATCACCTTAAGATTATTCTCCATTTCTATTTGATCACCCTACCGCAGTGTTTCACATCACTTTAAGATTATTCTCCATTTCTATTTGATCACCCTACCGCAGTGTTTCACATCACTTTAACTTCTTTCTATCTACATCGCTGCATATGATATTTTAGTTATGACATTTGGCACAAGCCAATGTGTATGATTCAACTTGCACATTGTTAACCCTTTACCCAACAAAACGGCCAAAAACGCCCAAATAAAGCTTCAACAGCCTAAAATATCTTCGGTCTGTCTCACTAACACCATACAAATATGGATATCATTTGGAACCGGTTCATTGACCACATTGTGATGGTTACAGTTATGCCCTGTGCCATTGCATTCTCTTATATATGCGAGTCGACCATAGGTCGCCTCGCATATAGAAGAGAATGCATTGGCCTAAACACTCTTTACCATTTTTTCTTACATTCTTTAACAATTTAAAAAAAAATCTTACATTTTTTAACAATTTTTATAATATTTTTCTACATTCTTTGACAATTTTATCATTTTTAATATGTATTAAGCCAATGCATTCTCTTGTATATGCGAGGCGACCTATGGTCGACTCGCATATATAAGAGAATGCATTGGCACAGGACCGTTCTGTTGGGTAAAGGGTTAACCAAAAAATGTTGATGAATTGGGAAATCTATAGAGATGTCCCTTAATGATCTACAGTTATTAGACTGGAGCTTCCTGAAATTTTGCAAAAACCCTGTGCCAATGCATTCTCTGTGCCCATAGGGAGCCTCGCACATATAAGAGAATGCATGGGCCTAACAATATTTACCTTGACATTGTAAGCCAGTGCATTTTCTTATATATGTGAGGCTCCCTAGACTCACATGTATAAGAGAATGCCTGGCACAGAATATTTACTGCTGCAGCAGCGCAGCTCCCTTCATGAAAGAGTTAAATTGTTTGGGAAGTCTACAGTTCAATGTCCAACTGTCCGCGAATTAATTTATCAAGGTTTTCAATGTGGGCAATGTTTCAAAATAATTGTATTTGGCTGTCAATTTCCCACCACTTGTTGATAGCACCTCCAATACAACACTAAGATATACTCCTATCTGCATACAGGTTACAGTAAAGAAAACATTGTTCCAACAACATCCAGTGAATCAACTTATCAAAGTAAGTTAATATCGTCCATTGAAAGCTCTGGTACTGAAAAAATTATATCACACATGGTGCTATACAATCGATTTCCATGATGCAATGGTATTATATTATTATATTATTTCAAAACAGTAATGAATGCACCAACATATAATCATTAAGCATTAAAATAGGTCTAGTAATGTCATGCTGTTGTTAAATCAAGCCTGAGTTTAGTGTGTCTGTCATTTGCAAAATGAGGTCCCCAGAGGGTGAATTTAGTGATGCTATCCTGCATAGAGGGCTAGCATCACTAAATTCACCCTCTGGGAACCTCATCTGCTATGGGAGACTCAGAATGAAGTTCCCAAATGGTGAGTATTGTAATGAACACCCATTGGGAACCTCGATTATGCAATGTGTCATCTGTCAATTTGGGGATAAAGAGAAACTAAATTAAAAAAAGAAATAGAATCTAAGTTTCTATATAAATTTGCTAATAAAAGGAAAAAAACTTTCCAGAGCTATTTTGGATAGCGTCACTAAATTCACCCTCTGGGGACCTCATTCTGCAAATGACGGACATGCTATAATCAGGCTTGTGTTAAATTCTGTGATAAAAATAGGATGATTAATATGTATTATACCCCTGTTTCATTAGTATACCCCCCCCCCTTTCCCCTTTAACGAGTTATGGGGGTGTATATAGGAATCGGCTTGTCCAAGCTTTTATTATTTACATTTTTCGGTCAATTATTTTTAAGCTTGGCGCAGGAATTTAGTACCATGGGAATCTGTGCACCTGCGATTATCATTATGAGGTCCGTCCAACTTTTTTTACGACTTAGACAATTAGTAACATGGGAACATGTGCACCTGCGATTATCATTATGAGGTCTGTCCAACTTTTTTTGGTCAATTTATCCCCTTTTTTTTTTTACATAAAATCTTGTGCAACATGCAGAATTTTGTCCGAGCTTGTATTCGTACATTTCCAGGCAATTTTTTTTTTAATTTGGCACAGAAGCCCGATTGGGTAATTTTGTTTGCAGTTTTTCTCAATTTTTTTTTCTAAGAAGGTACAATATAAGTGGCCATGGGGGTATCCTTTAGTTTTTGCTGTCAAAAGACTTTCTGAAGTGATAGAAAATGTTGTCTCAAAAAGAAGAAAAAAATTGTCGCTTTTTATACAAAATGTATTATAGCTATCTTATTCTCTTCAATATGGATTCTCCTATCAGTGTTAAAACTATACATGGGAATGTTCTATTATTCATCTGGAGGGATGTTCAAGAAATGTAGGTAGATAACAGACTAACAGATAATACAAGTGCGGAAGGATTCCCATTGAATTGTGGGTATTGTTCAGATAATAAGTTTGACAGACGGGAAATTATTTTAATCTTAGGATTATATTAAACATGCATATGGATAAAATATATATTTATCAGCCAAAGAGGTGGAGACTCAGTCCTTCCCAGGAGACGGGAGTGATTGCTCTCGCACCCGTACACACTCGTAATTTTCAAATCACGGGTGCTAAAATTCGCACCCGTCCCTCATCTCAAAATACTAATGGAGACTAATTGTTGGTTCAATAGTGAACTATTTGAAGGTTTATTGAGATCCTTTACCATCTCAGTACAAATATGGTATAGTAAATTTTAACTAGACATAGGTCTATTCCACAAGGACTTTTTGTTTTAGAAAAACCCAACTTACAATTATAGTATGGGTGCAATATCACACCCGTCTTCTGAACTATACTGGAGCAAATAAATGCTCTTGGAGACCAGACAGGCTGCTAATAGTGTGTCTGTCATTTGCAGATTGAGGCCCCCAGAGGGTGAATTTAGTGACGCTATCCCACACAGTGGGGTAGCATCACAAAACTTCCCCTCTGGGAGCCAAATTCTGCTTAGGCCTCAACTGCTATGGGAGACCTAGGATCAAATTGATGTTCCCCAGTTGAAGTTGGTGATGTTCACCCATTAGTCACCTTTATTATGCATTTTATCTTCTGCAAATTAGGGGATTTAGAAACTTCCCAGAAGGCAAAAAGTAACTTAAACAATATTAATTTGAGACTATGGATGCTTCCCAGGAGATGAGGCCTAAGCGGAATGAGGTCCCCAGAGGGTGAATTTTGAGTTGCTAGGATAGCTTCACTAAATTCACCCTCTGGGGACCTCATTCTGCATATTTAAGACACATTATTTATGTGCTTGGAGACTAGAGGAAAGGAAACCATGCTTTCATTAAATGAAGAACCAATAAGAATTTTGTACAATTTCAGATTCCTACAACACAGTTGCTGATGCTGTAAAACGACTAACGCCTGAGATAAAACAGGAACCTGGTCTGTCATCAGGATGTAGTCACTTCCACAAAGATTCTGCTCCCCCTTCCATACCTGGGTACAAGGAGGGACAGGATTATCTCAACCTTGATACCGTCGAAAAAAGAAAAAGTTTTGGGGACAGTGGTGGGCATGGCATTTTCCAGCCTATGGCAGACAGAGAATTCCAGCCTATAGTGTCAGATCAGTCGCTCATGAAAGGTGCCAGTATAGCTTACTAGCATTTAAATGTACACACTGCAATTTCTTTACACACAGTCCTACTGTCAGTGTTCCTCTAGATTCATGCGCTATTCTTGGACCTGGAAATTGAACTTTAGAAATTCAATGTTATAACAATAATAATAATAATATATAGCATTTATATAGCGCTTCATCCCTGGTGTAGCTCGAAGTTAGATATAAACATTAGAAGATAGCTATCACACACAAGTAAATATATGAATATGGAGAGTGATTCAATGTTATTGTCTACAGCTAGCTGTGTACAGGTAAATCTTGAAGAGGTGCGTTTTCAGTCATTGATATCAAGCGAATGCGAACGACGAATGTCAAGAGGAATGGAGTTCCGAACACTTGGCACGGCATGTGTGAACATACGACATTCAATTTTATTATAGTTAACCGTGGTGACACCTAGATGCTGTTTTTCATGGCCTGGTTTATACAAACAAATTATTTTTGTCTAGCTATCTTCGTTCTATAGCTATCAGATTCAACTTCTCGATTTCAATGTCAGTTTGCCCAATCCCTAATGACAATTATACAGAATCTGTTCCTGAATCCTATCTGTCTGTTACCTCTTTGTATGGTGATTATATAGTATGTTGTTTGTCTACTGATACATGTATAGTAGATCTGATGGCATATATAATTCTTAATATTAAATATATTAACATTAATAGGACTGAAAAAGTACCAGAAATTGGGTCCTTCAATGCCTGAATAGTACTAGAAAGTACTCAAATATCACACAGAAAAAGTGTGTACCAACCTGTGGCGTTGGTGATAGCCCAATGTTAAATATGTCTGATTTGATATGTTATATTTTGTTATTCTCTTTGTTATCTGAAGTCATTAATATCTAATGATTGCTTATATTCAGTGATCTTTAACAAATTGAATCAAAGAGTTCTTATAAATGATTGGCCGCGATGATTACCTAGCTGCGAACTCAATACTTCCCTTCCCCATCATTTATGATTCGGCATTAAATTATTTCAAACAACTTCTTAGTAATAAATTTCACATTAACTCTAAATACGCTAATCTATAATCACACTCAAACTCAGTTAATATGCAGGAATAATTTTCTTTTAATCAAGCGGCATTTATTTCCCTTTAATCCATGCACATCAAATGCACATACGACGCCTTCAAACAAAGACACACTTGCATGGAATAATAACGTGCGTAGTCATTACTCTAGAAATAGCGAGAAAACGCATAATCATACTTTGAGAAGGTGAGAAAAGTCAGAAGTTTTAATTCTTTCCTAGAAGCAGAAACAAATTCGCACAAAGAACTTAAAACAAAACTTTGCACATCTGCAACCATCAATGCTTTTGTGTAGATTATTGCAAAGCCTTACGTTTTCTCTTTAGCATATCATCAATCATGTTATCGTTAGACAGGGTATTAGTAACGAGTATTAACCAGTAATAATTCCCAACCACTAAAATGAAGCAACTGTAGAAATGTTTTTGATTACTAAGCAATTATATATAGACTGAGCCACTACATGGTGGAAAATAAATTATGAATATTCATATGCCATGTGAATATTTAGAAAATATTTGAGTATAAAATTTGAAAAATAAATATAGAATGTCTATTCAAGAGCTGTTAAATATAACTGGGAGATTTAGAAAATATTAGTCTACATAAATTATGAATATTCAAATGCCGTGTGATTTAGTAAATATTTGAGTATAAATTTGAAAAAATATATATAGAATGTCTATTCAAGAGCTATTAAATATAACTGGGAGATTAACCCTTTACCCAACAGAAAGGCCCTGTGCCAATGCATTCTCTTATATATGCGAGTCGACCATAGGTCGCCTCGCATATATAAGAGAATGCATTGGCTTAACACATTAAAAATTATAAAATTGTTAAAGAATGTAAGAAAAAATGGTAAAAAGTGTTAAAAAAATATTTTGTTTAGGCCAATGCATTCTCTTATATATGCGAGGCGACCTATGGTCGACTCGCATATATAAGAGAATGCATTGGCATAGGGCATAACTGTAACTATCACAATGTGGTCAAGGAGCCGGTTCGAATGATATCCATATTTGTATGGTTCTATTGAGACAGACCGAAGATATGTTAGGCTGTTGAAGCTTTATTTGGCCGGTTTTGGCCGGTTTGTTGGGTAAAGGGTTAAGAAAATATTAGTCAAAATTTGAAGAATTATTTTTTTTCATCCCTACATATAATACAAAGAAGATCCCTTTACCCGGTAGCTGTAATACTGATGATTATCTTAGGTCGTTTATCAAGAGTTTAATAAATAATAATTTCATATATCTAGTGAATCTTCAGCAAAAATGATTCAAAGTGTTCGTAAAAATTATTGTCCACACAATGACTACCTTTCTCTGAACTCAATACTTCCATTCCCCATCATTTACGATTCGGCTTTAAATAATTTCAAACAACTTCTTAGTAATAAATTTGACATTAACTCAAAATACGCTAATCTATAATCACACTCAAACTCAGTTAATACGGTGAAATAATTATCTTTTAATCAAGCGGCATTTATTTCTCTTTAATCCATGCACATCAAATGCGCATACGACGCCTGCTAACAAAGACACTTGCATGGAATAATAACGTGCGTAGTCATTACTCTAGAAATAGCGAGAAAACGCATAATCATACTATCAGAAGGTGAGAAAAGTCAGAAGTTTTAATTCTTTCCTAGAAGCAGAAACAAATTCGCTCAAAGAACTTAAAACAAAACTTTGCACATCTGCAACCATCAATGCTTTTGTGTAGATTATTGCAAAGCCTTACGTTTTCTCTTTAGCATATCATCAATCATGTTATCATTAGACAGGGTATTAGTAACGAGTATTAACCAGTAATAATTCCCAACCACTAAAATGAAGCAACTGAAGAAATGTTTGTGATTACCTACGTAATTATACATAGACTCGGCTATAGAGAGTAATTGCGCCTCGATGACTACAGATGGCTGATGGATATTTCGTATAGCTGCTTTGTGGAAATTATGGCTGAGTTTTTCTCTTTGAACCAGGATTTAGATCTGTTAACTGTTTCATTGGTTGATTGTCTTGTGTGTGGATATTCCCACGGTTTAGTTCACTGTCAGTCTGCAGTTACTAAGCTGAATGGTTACTCACTCAATCACTCTTTCCCCCACTCTACCTGTCAAAATTAGCTGCTGACAAGACATACAGTAATGCCCTAAATAATCGACTCCTTAACCACAGCAGAATTATGGGTAACTTTTCAGGATATAGACGGAAATATGGCTTGTTGCCATTCATCAGAAAGCTCTCACTGAGAGCTTTCCGATGAATGGCAACAAGCCATATTTCCGACTTAATCCTGAAAAGTTACTCATAATTATGCTGTGGTTAAGGAGTTGATTATTTAGGGCATCATTCTACCTGTCAAAATTAGCTGTTGCCATCACATAGTCTATGAAGAATAACTGTTAGTGTATCATTCATGTTGATTGTTAATCTTCAGATATGGAGGAGCCTAATGGTTGATTGCTATTTTGTTAAGGTCAATAAAATAAATACCTGTGTTCTGAGGCAATTATATATGGAAAATTGGATGTGTGAGGGAAAGTTTTTTTTTATTATATCGGTATTGGTATTAAACTCTTCCATGACTGGAGCTTCCTGAAATTTAGTGAAAACCCTGTGCCAATGCATTCTCTTATATATGCGGGTCTCCTATAGGGAGCCTCGCATATATACTAGTAAGAGAATACATTGGCCAAACAATATTTACCTTGACCTTGTAAGCCAGTGCATTCTCTTAATATGCGAGGCTCATTTTGGGGGACTTGCATAAAAAGAGAATGCGCTGGCACAGAATCTTTAATGCTGCACCAGCACAGCTTCTGTCATGAAAGGGTTAAAGGGGCCCAAGGCACGTGGGTAAATATGCAAAAATTATAAAAGTGTAAAATTGTTGCCACCAAGAACTTGTAGAAATAGATAAACTTGGTACTTGTAATTCATTATAAAAAAAATTTGCGTGCTGAAACCTTTGTTATGAAAAGAACCATTTACAGTGATTACCCAAATATCGGACAATGCCAATTACCATTCCAGTAAATCTGTTCAATCACTAATCAGAATCATCCTTATGTTGTTGCAGGTAACTATCTACCAGACACGCCTCCTCATGAGAATTTCTTCGATTCGCCATACCACACAGTACCAAACATAAAAACAGAACGGCAGTGGTCAAATTCAGATTACAGGTCAGAGGTCAACTCGCCAGAAAACTGGAGCGTACCCCAGCCATCGTTCTCACAGAACATTTTCCGTCCAATACCAGGGGGAGTTAACGAGCCTTCATCGAAAACGAGCGAAGTCAAGTCAATCTTACACACAACATCCCTGGCAGGTTACTCAGGTTTGTGAATAGACCTACTACCTTTGACTATTCCTGCCGCTGACTTGTCATCAGGCCAATGTCGTTTATTTTGTCTGTTTTAAAAAAACAGGATGTATTATGTCATTGATCTGTCTGCTCGCTTTTCACTTTTTCGGCTGATAACTTTGGTAAGTCTCAACTGGGAATGGAATGAAATTTAGTATGCGAGTCTAATAACTCACAATACAGGTCAAGTTCGAATTTGCATTCTGCCTACCAATTTTTACCAGAGTTATGACCCTTTGTTGGAATTACCACAAGCATATTTTGCCACACCCTATCAATGCTCTTGTTAATCAGGTGACAATCCCCTGACCTGCTGTCACCGCCCTCCCACTCTGACGCAAGCCTGAGTTTAGTGTGCCTGTCATTTGCAGAATGAGGTCCCCAGAGGGTGAATTTGTTGATGCTAGCCCACTATCCGGGATAGCGTCACTAAATTCACCTTCTGGGGACCTCATTCTGCAACTGACAGGCACATTATAATCAGGCTTGTTCTGACACAGTCCTCCGGCCCACTGTCATTACCCACCTCATCTTAAAACTTGCTATTAAGTTTAATTTAAGGCTTCAAACTGCCAAGTTCCTTTAGCCCCTTTCTTTGCTAAATGGATTCTCCCATTCAGTTATAGAAGTTTACAAAGGAATAGCCCATTATTCATCTGGTTGGGTGTTCAGAAAAAAATAAGCAGATGACGGCTAATATGAGGGGGGTGGTCCTATTTAATGGAGGGAAATGTTCAGATAATAATGGTTGTTCGTTGAACTTATTATCTGATCTTTACCTGTGGGAACTACTCGTCAATGAGTATTTAGTGTAGAAAGTGTTAATAAGTTAATAATTCTGTTCACAGGTAGTGGTCCAATACAGCTCTGGCAGTTTCTGCTGGAACAGCTCACCGACAAACACTGTCAACATTTCATCGGCTGGACGGGTGATGGCTGGGAGTTCAAGTTATCCGACCCCGACGAGGTTGCTCGACGATGGGGAAATCGCAAAAACAAACCGAAAATGAACTACGAAAAACTGAGCCGTGGCCTGCGGTATTACTATGACAAAAACATAATTCATAAAACGGCTGGGAAACGATACGTCTACAGGTTCGTTTTTGATTTGCAAACCCTTCTGGGGTATACGCCCGAGGAACTCTTCAAAACATTCGATGTTCAGCCACAACAAGATAAAGATGACGAATGAAAGTGCTGTATGTGGATCTTGCTTGGATATTCCTTCCAACTGTTGGGCTTCTGCAGCCTGTCTCATCCAGGTTGTCTCAAACGATTTGTCTCCCTGTCAAAGATCATCTGGAGTCTGGCTGTTGTTATTTCGTGAACAAAAATCAGGAAAGAAAAAGGTGGTCGTGAGCAGCAAAAGATTCTATGTTATTCATCATAGCACCTCTGGAAAAGTGCTAATTTTTCTTCCGAATAGAAACTGCTATGAGATGAAAGTAATAAGGCAAGTAAGGAAAGACTAACAGAATTATAGACCAAGTATTCTCGGTCCCCACAGCTTGGTATATCGGATGGGATGATGCTGACTGAGTCCAGTCCCCTTACTCTTCTTCAACGGACTTTACACCTGTGCCAATGCATTCTCTTATATTTGCGAGTCGACCATAGGTCGCCTCGCATATATAAGAGAATGCATTGGCCTAACAATTTTTTATCATTTTTTTAAAATAAATGTTTCTTACAATTTTTATGACATAAAATAAAAAACATCCATTACCCTGCAGGGAGCCCCACACATATATAGAAGAGTGTCGTCTTCTCATGTTTGTCTGGGGCTCTGTATGGGTGAAATTATAAAATTGTTAAAGAATACAAGAAAAAATTATTAAAATTGTAAAAAATTGTTAGGCCAATGCATTCTCTTATATATGCGAGGCGACCTATGGTCGACTCGCATATATAAGAGAATGCATTGGCACAGGGTAAAAAAAAACAGATTCATGGGCGGGAGTTATCTTGCTTGTATGTCTTTGGATTAGGTCAATGTAAGCTTTGAGTATATGAACATAGAGGGTAGCCTTTGCTAAGCATGATGATTTCAAACATTTCACTATATCGAAAAATTCATTTAAACAATACATTAAATGATCACATCATCACCATACCTTTTTCTATCACGGTAATTGATGTAACATTTTGAAGATTGATTAATCGCGGATATGTCAGATAATTAATCACATTCAAGTGTTTAAGTGAACGCCTGGGCTCTACGTGTACATGTAGAACGTCTTGAATTAAAGTCTATTATAGAAGGGCTGGACTCAGTCCAAAAACAGAATCATCCTAACAGATATCCAAAGCTGTTGTGGACCGAGAAAACTTGGTCTAGCAGTGGACATGTAAAAATCATACCCACTCTCTTTGTGATGCCTATTTTTCGAAGTTTAAAATGCCCGGTTGTTTTAATGAAAGTGTTCTGGTAAGACTCGGTTTGAGTTTGATATCTACTGTGGTTGAGTAAGATATCTGCAACATGCATGTGAGAATAGTTCTGACCGATGCTATAACAATGAAATTAAGCTTTCCGTATTAATTAAGCACAGTGGGCTAACATAACTAGCCTCAAAATATGGTGCTGACATTAACAAATTCACCATCTCATGAACTCATTCTGCTTAGGCCTCATCTTCTGGAAAGTATCTATAGTCTCTAACATGATTTTTTAGTTACTTTTTCCCTTCTGTTCAGTTTCTTTATCCCCTAATTTGCAGAAGATAAAATGTGTGACATCACAAACATCAACTGGTGAACCTCAATCTGATCCTAGGTTCCCCATAGTAGTTGAGACCTAAGCAGAACGAGGTTCCCTGAGGGTGAATTTTGTGATGCAAACCCATTGTGCTGTGCAGGGTAACGTCACTAAATTCACCCTCTGGGGACCTCAATCTGCAAATGCCAGACACATTATATGCAGGCATGTCCACCAATCAACATTGTCTAATTGATCTCGCAAGGCATATTTGTAAAATAATATAAATGCCTAGATAAATTTTTACTTTGTGTCAAGACCTGAAATTTTCATCATCATTCACTGTTTTATTCTTTGCCTTGCTGTTTTTGGTTACATATTTTGAGAGTATTGCCCCTTCATAAATTAAACAAAACTGCCTTTCGGTATCATGTATATGACTGTAGTTTCCTGAAATTTTGCAAAAATCCTGTGCCAATGCAATCTCTTATATATGCGAGTCTCCTGTAGGGAGCCTCACATATATAAGAGAATACATTGACCTAACAATATTTACCTTGACCACCAGTGCATTCTCTTATATATGTGAGGCTCCCTATAGGCGACTTGCATATATAAGAGAATGCACTGGCACAGGATCTTTAATGCTACACCAGCGCAGCTCCTTCATGAAAGAGATAAACTTTAAAGCGTGCAGGAATATAAATATAATGTGAGATATTTGCACTCAGACCATTTCGAATTCAAGCGTGAACTTTATTGCCAAATTCTCTTTACCAAGAGACTTAACAGCAATCAAACCAGAGGATACTGGTATATTGCAAACTTTGTAGTTAAATAAAGATCCCACCATTGCCGATTTGTATCTATAAAACTCAAGAAGTATTATTTTCTTGAATGATGCCAGTGTTAATTTCTATCAATATCAACACATAATCGAATCATCTTCTCATTTGTTATGAATCTGTGATTTCACTGCATCTGTCATAATTATCACTGAGATCTCATACTTCTACAGTAATACCCTAAATAATCGACTCCTTAACCACAGCCGAATTATGGGTAACTTTTCAGGATTTAGTCGGAAATATGGCTTGTTGCCATTCATCAGAAAGCTCTCACTACTGAGAGCTTTCCGATGAATGGCAACAAGCCATATTTCCGACTAAATCCTGAAAAGTTACCCATAATTCGGCTGTGGTTAAGGAGTCGATTACTTAGGGCATTACTGTACATTTGTTCATATTTCTCATATTGAGGCTGAGGGGGTCATTGTCTCCACATTTATGTGTTTTCAGTATGGTACGAAGTTTTGAAAGCATGTCGTCGCGTCAGAACTAAACTGTTCTATCTCCATTTTGGCGGGAAAATAAGATATTGGTATCTTTCAATTCGGTCATTTCGGTGCGTGATTTCATTCTGAAAATCACCAGATATCGTGTCTGACGTACACCAAATTTGAATGAGAGGCTGTGTAAAGTGTTCCATCTCAAAAACTCACCCGGTAACTATATAGCACATGTCTACAAAGACATAGATCATCTTTAAAATGGGTCAATTGTGTTTTGATTATCAACCCATATACCCTGTGCCAATGCATTCTCTTATATATGCGAGTCGACCATAGGTCGCCTCGCATATATAAGAGAATGCATTGGCCTAACAATTTTTCACCATTTATTATTTTTTACATTTTTTTACAATTTTAATAATTTTTTCTTATATTCTTATGTTAAAGATATTTAGCATCGTATTGCATTACACAGAGAGAAATGTCATTATCTGTAAATACGATATATTTGGCTAAATTAAAATATTTTTTTTATAAATTACCTCGCATAATTCCACAATGGCTAAACTGTTCCAACTGAATACTAAAAGCTCCTGATTTCCTAACTCTAGATACTGAAAACACAAAAATGTTGTCACGATGAACCATTCAGCCATATTAACTGCTTTGACCATACAATCATGTTTCACCTGTATATTTAAAATGGCATTTTATAAAGATGAATGAGATTCATCTTTCTCGGCTGCGGACATTGGTCGTGATAGAAACATGTACATGTAGGCTGAATCCTGAATTTCAACTTTATGATAACTGGCATTTTGTACTGGATACTCCATGATATGGTAGTTACTTGATTACTAGTGGAGATCTAATTCAGCTATATATACAGTAATGCCCTAAATAATTGACTCCTTAACCATAGCAGAATTATGGGTAATTTTTCAGGATTTAGTCAGAAATATGGCTTGTTGCCATATCGGAAAGCTCTCACTGAGAGCTTTCCGATGAATGGCAACAAGTCATATTTCCGACTAACTCCTGAAAAGGACCCATAATTCTGCTGTGGTTAAGGAGTTGATTATTTAGGGCATTACTGTATGTTTAAGAACTTTACCAGGCTAGCGGCGTATCACCACCAGATGTCACTGCTGGGGAAAAACTAATTTAGCATGATCTAATTATATGACATGTATTAAATAGCTTCAAAAATTGTGAATATCACATACTCATTCCCATTCTGCATTGATCAGTCTGCCTTCTCGTTTGGTCTGTTGTACTTTGAGAATAACAGAATTTAGTTGATGAATTTTCATGGACCATTCAAGGACATTATATATATATAGATCTCAGAGTTATGGAGGCATGGACTCAGTATGAGAGTTCATTGCTTCAAAAGTGCTTAATTCAGTGGGCATGAACAAATTCTCATTTCTCAGAGACAATAAATTGCAAAAAAAAGTGCTACCATTTCAAGACCGAAGAATTTTCTGGCCAACATTGAACTTTTCCATAAAGCAGGATACACGCTTCCCAGAAAATTCTTTTGAACTATTTCTTAATTTATTTAGCCATTTTCAGAATTTTTTTATATTATTTTACAATGCGAGAAATAGTTGCATAATTGTTCTTAAATCGTTGTTGCCTGATAGTAAAAAAAATCAAGCAAATCACTACCATCATTGACGACTAACTTTTCATTGGTTGATATTATCGCTTATTTGCAGGATCACCACACGCTAATTCACATGAAAAAAGTATTAATGTGTTTAGAAGTCTTTCCATTGCTGATAATTAAAGTCAAACTTATAAATAGTAACATTGTAATCTCAAATCAAAATTACTTATCAATGATGAGTCCGTATCAAAACAAAGCTATGCGCTTTTCTGTTAACACTTTACCCAACAAACCAGCCAAAACCGGCCAAATAAAGCTTCAACAGCCTAAAATATCTTCGGTCTGTCTCAATAAAACCATACAAATATGGATATCATTGGAACCGGCTCCTTGACCACATTGTGATAGTTACAGTTATACCCTGTGCCAATGCATTCTCTTATATATGCGAGTCGACCATAGGTCGCCTCGCATATATAAGAGAATGCATTGGCCTAAAAAAAATCTTTTTTTAACACTTTTTACCATTTTTTCTTACAATCTTTAACAATTTTATAATTTTTAATGTGTTAAGCCAATGCATTCTCTTATATATGCGAGGCGACCTATGGTCGACTCGCATATATAAGAGAATGCATTGGCACAGGGCCCTTCTGTTGGGTAAAGGGTTAATGTATTTCAATTGGGAACAATTTTTCAGATGGACCCCCCCCCCCCCCCCCCGGTGGGACAAATATTTTTCTTTATATACTGCTGTGATAGCTTCTATGAAAGACCCGTCTGACTTACTTCGCTAGTCACAATCTCTGCTTTACTCTAGCTCTTGTCACAGGTTGCCTTAAAAGTATTTGGTCGTGTAGGCCTGTACATGTTGGTCGTGTAGGCCTGTACATGTTGGTCGTGTAGGCCTGTACATTTTAGTGATTTTTGTATGTATATTTTTGTAGAGTCATCATGTATAGAGGTATATATTTTTAGCTGATTGAAAATTCAGGATTTGTTCAAGCCTGCAAATAGTGTGTCTGAATGAGGTCCCCCTGAAGGTGAATTTACACAGTGGGCTAGCATCACCAAATTCACCCTCTGGGGACCTCATTCTGCTCAGGCCTCATCTTCTGGGATGTATCTGGAGTCTCAAATTAACATTGTTTTTAGTTACTTTTTCCCTTCTGGAAAGTTTTTATATCCCCTAAATTGCAAAAGATAAAATGCATATTACTAAGGTTACTAATGAGTGAAGATCACCAACTTCAACTGAGGAACCTTCAATCTGATTATAGGTTACCCATAGCAGTTGAGGCCTAAGCAGAATAAGGTTCCCAGAGGGTGAATTTGGTGATGCTACCCCGCCATGTGCGATAGCATCACTAAATTCACCCTCTGGGGACCTCATTCTGCAAATGACAGACACACTAATGGCAGTCTTGGGTTTTGTTCTCATAATAAATAAATATTTTTATAATGATTGGTCGGTCGGTTAGTTGATTTTACTCATAACAAGTCATGCCTTTGTTTTGAAGAGGGATTTCTAGTGTTCAACATTGATTGGGAATTCACATGCAAATTATTATCTCATATTTTATATAACATGTTCAATTGTTTTGTTCTGGTTTTCCACTGTAGAGTTAATGCTCTTTGTTTATCTGGAAATTTTGCCTTTTTGGTCCATCTGATGTCTGTTCAGGTCATAAGTTTTGACAGTAACGCTCATTAAATATATTTTCAACAGGTGCCTTTTGATAAATTACCGTAAACTATGAACAACCGATGGTGAATTGTTAAAGGAAAGGTGTCCGGTCTGATTTGACACCAGAATTAAATTTAGAGTTAATTTTCAGCTTACCAAGACAAAAGAAAATGAAAATATTTGCAATCACCATCAACAGTGTGGCACAGGCATCGTGAAAATATACAAAAGCATACATCTGTTATATGTTGACCACGAGTAAAAATGATCATGATTTTTATTATCTACCGCTTTGCGATCATTATAATTTTTGCTAGGCTGACAAATATTCAAAACGTGTTGAACTACCTACCCTCTTTGGAAGCCAATATCTGGGGATCAAAATCTTCTGCTAACCCTTCCATGATTGGAGCTTCCTGAAATTCTGTGAAACCCTGTGCCAACGCATTCTCATTCCCATTCCCATAGGGAGCCTCGCATATATAAGAATACATTGGCCTAACAATATTTAACTTGACCTTGTAAGCCAGTGCATTCTCATATATGCGAGGCTCCCTATGGGAGACTCGCATATATAAGAGAATGCACTGGCACAGGGTCTTTAATGCTGCCCCAGCGCAGCTCCCATTATGAAAGGGTTAATTGGGTTATGTATCCAATCTAATTATTTTCTGGTATAGAAAATGTACAGATGGTAGTTATATAGTGTCGAATTTGACAGTCTATCTTAAAACAAGCTCCATCCAATTTGATAGCATAAAACCTCTGTTCTCTATACTGGAACATAATGATATCGAACCCCTTCATGGGAGATTTTGATGGTCAGTTATCGCAAGAGGCAGATTTATCAGGTGTCCTGGGCAGCACCACTAAATTCACCCTCTGGTGACCTTATTTTGCAAATGACCTGCACCATGTTTTGAGGCCTGTGGGAATTAGATACGAGAATTCCCATTCAATATTGGTCACTATTTATCCCTCTTAAGAATGCAACATTGCTGCCTTTTATGCATATTTCATTTAAAATATAAACAGTTTAAGCATTATAAAGCTATATTTGCACCTTTCCTTTCATTTTTACATAAATTCCTTGACAACAAATTTGAAAGATATGTAAAATATGCATGCAGTCAATGATGGACTGAAACTTGGGATTTTATTGCTCCAAAACCAAACAATTGCAGATTTAATTCAAATTTATGAATTTTTAGATCTTAAATGTAAAACAGCTGACCAAAGGAAGACGATTTTATTCAGATTCTCAAAAAGTTTCTGGAATTTTTGGCTTTTTCTTGAATTTGGAAATACAGGGCTGTAAAGTATACAAATTTCAGCTGAAATCCACTTGGGAATAAAATATAGAATAAATACAGGAAATGGAAATATTTTGGAATATATATGGAATTCATGAATATTCAAAACTACATATATGGATGCTACTCCAAACAAAACTTTGATCTGTAGCACTTAAACTGTGGAACATGGGTTGGATGAATCCAATATGGTCAGTCCACCATTGCTTGCATCTACTATAATCAATGTAATTTGATTACAGGAATTATTGCATTATAAGTTATGATTTTATTTTGCATATAAATTTGCCTCGGAATCAAAAACTTTATACTGAAATATCTGTTGCAGATGTGTTTTTTGGTATCTGCATGTTTCAGATGTGTTTTTTGGTATCTGCATGTTTCAGATGTGTTTTTTGGTATCATCGTTATTCAGAGTACCGAATGTGTTCAGATTTTGTCTCCACTCATATGATTGTGTTCAAAACTCTTCGTACTCAACCATTGTGTTCAGTTAAAACTGCCACCATCATCAACTTTCTGTGTTCATGAAACTAGTCAACATTTGTGTTTAACTCACATTTAAGTTTCAGTCATCATCAAACTGCATTCTGCAGTCAATTCATTTTTTTTCTATTCACTCATTCACATATTAACCCTTTCAGTGCCAGGGGCCGATCTCATCGACCCTAATTTACGCTCTGTAAAATCGGCCCTAAAAAAATGAAAAAATAAAAACTTGTTTGTTTTTTTTTTTAGATTTTGTTTGGGTTGAATTTTGTTTGGGTATGCTTAAGCATGCTATAGCAAATTTAAAAACAAACTGGATAACAATTTAGGGGCATGTTATAACTCAAAACTATCACCAAGTATTCATAGTAATAATTTTTATGCCCATAAACAACATAAGATTCCATGGCACTAAACCTACTAAATAAGTCTGTTAAAGAATATAAGAAAAAATTATTAAAATTTAAAAAAATTGTTAAAAATAATAACAAATGATGAAAAATTGTTAGGCCAATGCATTCTCTTATATATGCGAGGCGACCTATGGTCGACTCGCATATATATAAGAGAATGCATTGGCACAGGGTATATAGGTTGATACAAAAATCGGACCTGGCACTGAAAGGGTTAAAGATGGATTATCTCTTCCGGAACATGTATCCATCATTTCATAGCATTATTAACTAGTTGCCATCTGCTGATAGATACAATTTTCATAATCATCTCTTGTGGTCTTTTAAATGAAAGATGATTGCTCTTTACCATCTAACTCATAATAGTTTTAACCCCATAGTATTAGTAAAATAAGATGAGATATGTTTTTGGAGAATTTTGTACAGATCTAAGTTTCATAATCATAACAAATTATGTCTCATCCCAGCTAAATTTTCGAAGAAAATAAAATAATTTTTTTTAACCAAGATGTTCAGTTTATGTAACTTTTTATTTGTCATAATGGCATGGGAACATGAGAAAATTTATTTGCTGGTTCTATTTATTGTTATTCACAAAAAGAGGATTTCAAGTGATAATATGATATTTGCTTTCGCAAAGATTGTGTGGAATAATTGCCTCCATCTTGAACCAACTTATATCATTTCTGTGGCCTTATTCTATCTACCAGTATTAATTGTACAAGAAAAGAAGCCATTGCTGTACCCTGTTTATAATAAACCTTTGTTTTTGGCATCTTTAGTGGGGATTTCTAGCTGTATTCAATAATTATATGTTGGTGTGGGAATATTTGTCACAACTTGAAGCACAAAACAGTCCCCTTATATTACACAACTGTCTAGAAGTTGCATAGAAATCTATCAACATTTTAAGACCACAAGAGCTGAAAAGTCAGTAAATAAGGCAGTCCTTGAAATTAGTCACGGCAATAAGCAATGCCTTGGCAACATGTGGATAATGCCACAGTATTAAATTTGACATGGGACATTTTTCATAATTTCGAGGGCTGACTGAGGTTGAGAAACCATATTTAACCAACACTTTGTAGCCTACAGATATTTCTTGCTACTTTAGTGGCAAGATATCCACATGATATTTGTGGTGGGCTAAATTCACATTTACTATTTTAATCACTGATTTGCTTCACACTTTTACTGCTTTTCCTTTGAGTTGAATTTAAATTAACTGCACTAAAAAATTATTTTACTGCAGAGAAAATCAATTCCACTTCAATTTTACTGTGGTGGAATAAAATTTATGAATATAGTTTTCACTCTTATCCTGTAATGGCCATATTTCACCTAAATTTTGTTGCACTGTTATTAAATTTGACTAGTCAACATAATCTTTCTCCGGTATAGATCACAACACACTGTGTCAGATACAGAGATTTATATTCATTAAAGGCCCACTTAATTTTAAAATTGCCAGACCACATTATATACAACATATTCCATATTTATATTTATCACATAATTTGGCCATAAAAGAAGTTTCATAATTATCGGTAATAGACACGTTTAATATCAGCGCGTGCGATGACGTCACAGCGTTCTTCAAATAACTTGCGATCGCTGTAGTTCATGATTGTTGTTTTCGATGAATATTTCGCGTTGCTTCGGGTTTATTTTATCATGTGATAAAAGGTATCTCACACTCGTCCTATTTTATACGTAATTTATCAACCTCATCCTCTAAATTCTATTTGAGCCTCGGTAAACCTCGGCTCAAATCAAATTTAGTGAACTCGGTTGATAAATTCCGTATAAAATAGAAACTCATGTGAGATCCTCTATATATACTATTTGAAAGAGGAAGCTCCAAAACATTGTATTAACTTATCCGCACAAATTAAATGTGAACATGTTATTTTTGTTAAGGTGTTCTGTGCCTAATTTCGATCTGGTCTCTACGGCCAAATTATTATTCTCAATGGAAGGGGAATAACTCTCTTAGTTGTGAATTATGAAGCATTCTGGGATAAATAACCAGGGATGTTTTGGGTTGAATCTATATCACTTGGTGGACACTCATAAAGAGGCCACACTTGTTCCGTGGAATATATATTTGGTTCCTCTTCCAAATGGTTATATAATATGGAATATGTTGTATATAATGTGATCTGGTGATTCGAAAATTAAGTGAGCCTTTAATTGTCAATGCTGTGTGTCCAGTCACTCAATCAAAGTTTGGTGTCCTCTGCTTCAACGGGGAATTATGTTAGGTAATTCCACTGGCTCAGTGATAACTGTGAATTTAGGGATTTTGGCCTCCCATATCTGGTACATTTGATGTGCTATGGACTATCCTGTATACAGAAAATTCTTCTCTATCTGCAAGCTAACACTAGTTACTGTTACACTTATATATTGTTGACCTGTTAAATCGTATATTATATATAGTCATGTTTTGATATATAGTTTTTTACACTTGAAAGGTGCTGTATCATATAGTAAGAGAATAGACTGTTTATAACGCTATCTTGTGTGTTGTTTTCTACACCTGTTGTACCCCAGTTTGTTTATTTGTGACCCACCATATCAAATCCAGTCGGAAGTCGGGATTTTTTTACCCTGTGCCAATGCATTCTCTTATATATGCGAGTCGACCATAGGTCGCCTCGCATATATAAGAGAATGCATTGGCCTAACAATTTTTTACAATTTTAATAATTTGTTCTTGTATTCTTTAACAATTTTATAATTTCACCCATACAGAGCCCCAGACAAACATGAGCAGACGACACTCTTCTATGTGCTTCTATATATGTGTGGGGCTCCCTGCAGGGTAATGGATGTTTTTTTATTTTATGTCCTAAGAAACATTTATTTAAAAAACATGATAAAAAATTGTTAAGCCAATGCATTCTCTTATATATGCGAGGCGACCTATGGTCGACTCGCATATATAAGAGAATGCATTGGCACAGGGTAAAACAAAACTGGAGACGTGATTGTCCCAAAAATTTTACATGTTATCCATGCATGATCATGATAGTCTGTGCCAACTTTCAAAGTTCGAATTATTACATGTTCTCATAGTGAAGGATATATTTGCAAAATTAAAACAAAATTGACCATAAAATGAATAAATATGACCTCAAAAGTTTAGTCCACAGAATAACAGAC
Source organism: Siphonodentalium dalli (assembly GCA_032622095.1). Classification (NCBI taxonomy): domain Eukaryota; kingdom Metazoa; phylum Mollusca; class Scaphopoda; order Gadilida; family Siphonodentaliidae; genus Siphonodentalium; species Siphonodentalium dalli. The sequence continues at coordinate 138,924,728 of CP136068.1, read as the reverse complement.
CAGCTGATTCAGTCCCCCCCCCCCCCCCATAAGAACTATGTTGCAGTGGATATAACTTATGATAATCTAATTAAGAAATAACATATTTGTAGTGGTGGAGATATGTTCAAATTCTCCACTGCGATTGTTTAGAATCTTGTATTCAATCTGTTGGGTTATTATCCGTGCTGTGGCCATTTTACCTCAACTTAACAAAGTCAAGTTAGTGTTTGAGTATGTCATGTTTGAGCTATTGCCATCGGTTATCGTCCGTCCGTCAACAATTTCCTTCGAGGCATCCAACAGGCCACATTCCTTGTCGATCATCACGAAACTGCATTTGGATCTTTGTGGTGACCTCCAGATGGGAACCATCAATTTTTTATGAAATTTCATTGAAAACATGGCCACCAGCAGCCATATATTACCTGCGTTATGTTTTCAACATTATACAGTTCCCCATCAAAACAAAGAATTAAGGGGGGGAACAAGTTGCACGTTTTACATAAATCCAGTCAAATACTGCAAAAGATTTTCAACAAAGAATTTATCTGGATCTATCTGGCAAAAAATCTTGAATTGCACATATCATCTTCATTGTATGTAGAATCTGAGCAATTATTAAAGGCATGGGTGGCGTTCGTTGCAGAAATATTAATATTTGTTCAAATCGCCATCAACAGAAGGAATATTAAAATATATATGGTTTTGTTCATATGCCAAACATAATCAGCGCGTAAATAGTTTGTCGTCAAGTCGTACGATGGTGTACATAAACAAGCGCCTGCTCGTGTTACAGAATATTGGTTCTGTTTACATAACACAGCGCAATTCTATTGGTTAATCACACACAAATGATATAAACGCTCTTTATTATTTCCTTATCAAGAACACAGTAACAAATAACGCTCTTTATGTTTACCATATCCGGATCTAAACAGAAGCCAGGTCTGTAAGGTTTTTTGCTTTTGTTTACATAACAAAAGAAAAACATTTGACAATAGCATACTGTTTATGCCATATTTCTGATTGGTATAAGAACAAGGTCTGTCTATATTTTACTATTATTTCTGTTTATGGCAGTTTTTTACGGAGGTGAATATTTTAACAGCATACCCACCGCCAACGCCTCCCGTATCTTTAAGAGACAACAAAAACAATGGATTTTAATACATTTGAGAGGTTGAACATTTTATTTAACTTTTTGTCCCTTTTGGTACCAATTTTAAGAACTGCTAGGATAATTAATAATTTCACACAAAACTCCAATAACCAAATAGCTTATTGTCTTGGCTCTATAAGAGGAGGCTTCATTTGTAATAATGTTGAGTTAGATTATTAATTGCATAATTAGCATCATACACCCATATGTTATAATGAAGAATAAAGCAGTCACAAATAATCCAGCCCAATGAAAACAAATGTTGATATGCAGTGTGGTCCACTCAAGCAGGGAGCAATCAACAGTGTTAAGAGATATGGTGGTCAGCTTTAACTTGGTTATGAACCCATGACCCACAACTCATCTCAGCCCAATTGATCAACAGGCATGACACGAAAATCCTCAAATACAGAAAATTATGGGTAGTTAGTTGCCTTATTTTAATAAAAATAATCATTAAATTTCACAAATAAAGAATAATTAAGTCTCCTCTCATGATCGTGAGATATGATGCACTTTTGGAGAAGAAAAAAATATTTTACAGAAGTTCTTGGTACTTGAAAACAGTGAAATTTTTAGATATTTTTCATGCCATAAAAGTAAACTAAATGAGGTTGTTGTAATATCCAATTGGTCGAAGATTCTTAAATATTGTGTCACAATAATCGCTTGTACCAACTTTCACAAAGATATTCCTAATATATTTTGAGAAAATCCATTTTGAAATACCAGGACATTTTGACAAAACGTGCGTCTGACCGTTAATCCGGTTTTGAACTATTGGTGTATGATCTCTACTGGTGTAGCCAGTCCGTGGCATGGTCAGTAGCAAGAGGGGGTGCAGGTCAAGTGATACCCAAGAGAGTGTCTTCATCTTGGTTTTCACCGACGCCCTCAATGCTGACCCGCTGATGATGATGGTGGCACACGAGCGGGATGCGGCACCCAATGCGCACGAGTGTAGACTATACGTACGCTCTTTAAAACACTTCTTCAAATATTTCCGTTATTTCGTCAAAAACACTTCTTCAAATATCTCCGTTATTTAGTTAATAAAAATGTTTTCTTATTTTAGGATCACATATCAAAATGAGAGGATACGGTGATCCCCTTTTCATGGGATCACCATATCCTCTCATTTTGATATAAACACATAAAAAAAGAAAGTCCCCCCTAATATAATGTGTAATATTTTCGGAGATATTGGTTGGATTTTGGTGAAACTTTCCACAAATGATTACTGGAGCTAGAGACACAATTCGTGCAAAGGGCAGCCATGTAAGTTGTGTTACGAACGAGTGAGCACGAGTTGATTGGAGGGGTGCTTTTCAAAAATGGCAAACACACAGGTAGAGAGATCTCGGCCACAGTATTGTTTCCTTGATTAAACATTGTGTACTGCCTGTAGTTTTTGTCAGAAAATGATGTTGTGAGTCTCCCTGCATGCTTTAGGGCATAACTTCGCCGAATGGGAACAATATGTATACCGGTCCATACTCATTCCCTTCAGTCATTCCATACCCCTTTAGCTGTGAAGGTTGAAATCAACCAGTGATAGGTCGAATACCAACCCAAAACAGAGGCATGGCGTTTGACCTTTTGGAGGTGAATTTCTCCATAAAACATGTTGCCCGCCGCATGGGGTAATGCCAAAAAACATACGGAATTTACGACAGTGAAACCAGCAGATTGGCAATATCGCAGATCGCCCCAGAACTGGAAGACTGAGGGTTACAACCGCTAGACAAGATCGTTATTTAACCCTTTACCCAACAAACCGGCCAAATAAAGCTTCAACAGCCTAAAATATCTTCGGTCTGTCTCAATAGAACCATACAAATATGGATATCATTGGAACCGGCTCCTTGACCACATTGTAATAGTTACAGTTATGCCCTGTGCCAATGCATTCTCTTATATATGCGAGTCGACCATAGGTCGCCTCGCATATATAAGAGAATGCATTGGCCACAAACAAATCTTTTTTTAACACTTTTTACCATTTTTTCTTACATTCTTTAACAATTTTATAATTTTTAATGTGTTAAACCAATGCATTCTCTTATATATGCGAGGCGACCTATGGTCGACTCGCATATATAAGAGAATGCATTGGCACAGGGCCCTTCTGTTTGGTAAAGGGTTAACAAACGCTGCATTGCGTAGGATGATGTCCAGGAGTGCATGGTATGTATCGGCACCACCCATAAGACAAAACTCGTCCCTGTTAATGGGAATCTGAATGTAGGAGCCCAGAACATTTATGGGACCAACCGACGAGAGCTGTTTATCATCGTGTCAATGACCACACCATGCTCGGTGACATGCACTGTCTGTTGCAGGACGAATGGAGGAACATTCCAAAGCGTAGAATCAACCCTCTCATCAACATCATGCTATCCCGATACCAGCAGGTTATCCAGCGATACGGTGGCTACACGCAATATTGATTCATTGAATAAAATCTCATTGTTAATATCTTACTATTTGTCATTAAAAAAATCTACCCCACTCCCATTTAATCGATGCTCACTCAGCCGTAACACCACGCACATGGCTGTCCTTCGCATGGATTGTGTCTCTAGGTCCCATAAGCATTTATGAAAAGTCATCAAAATCCACCCAATATCTCCGAAAATATTACATAGTATATTAGGGGGGACTTTCTTTTTTTGATGTGTTTATGATCCTGCCTTCATTGAGCCACGGGTGACTCCTGAGACGAGGATCACATATTATATGATACCCTATCCTACAGAGGATCACATATTGTTTATATCTACACCCGTGCGCATGGCCTGGCTGTGGGGGCCTCCACAATAAAGTGCGATATCGATCTTAAGATATAGAACTTACCAGAAGCAGATTAGAGCTGCCAGGTGTATCACTGGGGACTACATCTCAAGACACGAAGGAGCTATGGCAGCTATGATCAAACATCTCCACGAGGAATCCCAAGAAGATCGCAGGGAATACCAGAGGTTAAAGTTATTTGGTAAAATAGTGGATGGATTGGCTCCAGCAATAGACTCGAAATATTTAATAAGTCCGAAGGACACCAGTGGTAGTCGGAAATTCGCACGGAAATTTGAAGGAAAAATCAAGACTTTCGAAATTATCAAGACGAATACCATGGAGTTTCGAAACTCATTCTATCTAATAACTAATGTATTGGAACAAACCGAAGAAGGATAGTGTGCGCGATTTAACAATATAGCTGAACAAATCAACGTCAACATCAGTCAATATTCTCAACCCGCATGCTGGGTGGCGTCAGGATTTCCCCGTCTCAGGGGCTACGATCCCCCGACATGGGGTATTATATATATAGCTACCGGGCTGACCATTGCAGATCTCTAACCCTCCCGATAGGGGCGGAGCTGTAGCCCCTCCCCTGTTACCACCCCTGATCCCGCACTTGACAAAATAAAGACATATTCATGTTCACCCCCGTCAGAAAGTTCGTGAGAATTTTTCTCACGCCAAATCTTAGAATAAACGATGAATGAATGATAATATTTGGTGACCTAGATGTGTCATTTCCACCGTTTCATGCAGACTGTGTGTATATACTTTTGCATGTGCTGTTAGATGAATCTTGAAGCCCTTAATTAGGCCGTTGTAAATTTCAAGTGCAAAAAATTACTATCAGCTGTTCTCGCAACTCGTGACGGGAGCTAGAACTTATTGGATGCGCGTGCGCACGCACGCCGGAAGTGCGTCGTGACACTTCTAATCATCCGTCTGCTCGTCGTTCGGCTGTAGGATCAACACCAGTTTAATGGATACCACCAGATATGTGGTTGTAGCGCATGGCCATTCATACTCAATCGTCTGGTATAACAGACACAGTGTCACTCATACTGACATCTGTTTGTACCTATTGCTCTTGTGGTCTTTGAAAAAAGTGCAGAACTTAACCTGATACAACATACGAGGGAAACGACACGCGCCATTGCAATCTATGTTCACTTTCATAATTTTGCTATGACTGCAGAGCTCAAATTCTGTCGATTACTTTAAGGTGGTAAATATCAGGGTTTCTTCTTGGGACTGGAGGAACTAGCTTTAGTCCATGCAACTGACTGAATATCTACGGCGAGATATACGAAGCTTTTGTATTATACTCAGGCGTGTATAGATCCACGACACAAGAGGCGCTTTTTCAAAAAGGTCAAAAAGCTATGTATTCACTTTTGAATGCATTTAGGGCAACAGCATTTCCTGCAATGAATGTCTTGTTGAAATTATTCGACAGATTGATCAAACCAATCATATTATACGGATGTGAAGTATGGGGGTGTGGGACGTCACGAAGTAACCAGTATAGTTGAGTTGCGAAAATTTACACACTACTTATTGTAAGCATATATTGGTTACACGGGTGTAAATACGGTTCGGAGTGACATCTAGCGGATATATAGGAGAGAATAAAATATACACTGGGCCCTGATTGGTCAAAGGCCCTGTGTGCTTTTTACTTTAAAAAATCATTACACCTCTTCCCAACGATTTCCCATTCCGAGTCGTGACTAAAGCATGAAACTTTAAAGTTACTTATTCATAGGGAAAACTTTTTGGAGGGGTGCCCGGGTGGGGGTCCTGTGTCGGGATAAAATCAGGTTTCCATGGCAACGGCATCAAATATTTGGATAACAATTGAAAAAGGTCATTCTTGAGAACAAACTAGCCTTGTGTTTGAAGAAATGGCCCAGTCCGTTTGATACACTATTGATGGCACAATGAGTTAACATAATTTCTTTGAATACAAGTCTCATTTATTCCCAATATTGGGCTTTTTCAACTTTTCTCGAAATATTTTATGGCGTTGCCATGGGAACATGATTTTATTCCGACACAGGTCCTCCCACCGGGCACCCCCCCCCTCCTCCAAAAAGTTTTCCTTATAACTAAGCAACATATATTTGAAGTTTCATGCTTTAGTCACTAAAGTCACAATATGGTCATTTTTGGGCCCAAGGGACCCCACTACTAGGTTCGGTTCGGTCGGTGCCTTTTGTATTTTTGCGTACCTGGCGGAACCGACCGTAAGTTAGGGGTTGACAATGGCGGTTCCGCGCTACGGACTTGAGGAACTCTGGTACATACATGTCTATTCTGCACGAAACACAGTAAAAAAAATTATTATGCAAAATATGCATATTTATAAACACCTGTGAGACACAGCTACATTAATGTGTATATGTAAACACTAATGCAATTGAATATAACACATGTAGCATGTTTATTTTAAAACACTAGTGTATTTGCATACAAAAACTGCAGTGAGTTTACAAACACAGCACGTGTACATGTTTTGTAATAAATGGTTAACATATATCATCCAGCACAAGTTTACTAACATGAGGATAAACACGACACATGTTTATTTTTCATATGCTTTATTGAAAAATAATATATAAATGTTAAATGCAAAAACATACAAACATTTTACAATAATTACAAAGAGTATAGCTCGAACAGGAATTTTTGGGCTGGTTAATATTATACCAGAGGATTGCCCGTCAGAAATGAATGGATTGTGTCGTGGTAAATCTGATTCAGGGTCTAAAACTGGTTTGTTATACAATCATTACAATGTAATCTGTATTTGATACCACTCTTGACAAAATATCAGCGGAGTAATTCACAAACGCTATTCTTTTTAAATCACATCCAGAGTGTCTGAGAAGACATTTTTAACTCTTCCTTGATTGGAGCTTCCTGAAATTTTGCGAAAACCCTGTGCCAATGCATTCTCTTTTATATGCGAGTCGACCATAGGTCGCCTCGCATATATAAGAGAATGCATTGGCCTAACAATATTTATCTTGATCTTGTAAGCCAATACATTCTCTTATATAGTGCATGGATCTCGCTCGGACTCCTGGGGCGGTACGGTCGGGTGCAATCGGCTTTTAGTGGGACCAATTGTGTTAAAAACTGATACGGTCGGGTGCGATCAGCATTTAGTGGGACCAATTGTGTTAAAAACGGATACGGTCGGGTGTGATCGGCTTTTAGTGGGACCCATTGTGTTGTCAACTGGTACGGTCGGGAGCAGTCGGTTTTTAGTGGGACCAATTGTGTTATCAACTGATACGGACGGACCGATCGCACAAAATCGCATCACCAGGATACACCGACAATATCTTGTCGTTACAAAAGAACGAACGTGTGTGTGTCGGGGGGGGGGGGGGGTATAACACCCAGTAATATCGAGAACGTCTAACATAAAATGTCAGTCACTGCATGTAAGCTATACTTATAGTCCCATGTTTGAAATCATCGTGACAACAGCGTATAATTAATTGATGCTTGCAGATTATGAGTCGCTTTAACATAGTTCAAACAACGCGATATATTACACGAAATTCATTAGCTTTCATCAACAGAAGATATCGCCGATTCCATATTAATTCGCACATATGCCCAACAGTAAATATGGATTAATGGCCCCGTTTCTTAATCCCATTCCGCGAATTAGATACAACCAGTTCTGAGTCCGGTACAAAATATAAGCCGGAGACGGATCGTATTTAAAACGCAAATGACCGTCGGCGTCAGTGAGATAAAACTTAGCATACACATGAAACAAATTAACACAGTTTCTCTCGCAATGATAGCAATATTTTGGCATTTGGAGTCCAAATAATCTATAACGCTAGTTGATCTTCGAAAAACAAAAAGCGACGCCGATGAACATATGGAATCTTCCGATGACAGCTGGGAGCCTCTAGGGGCACGAGGCAAGATAAAAGGTTTAGGAATTAATGGACTGAGGTCTAGCAAAATTGCCAAATTAAAGAACCCTTGTTAAATTATAAAAATTAAGTGCTCCGTGCTTTGCTTTGACTTATTTCGTTTTATGTGAGTTATCCAGTTCTATGTTGACGCCGTATAGGTTAGGTCGAGAACAAGATACCCCGCTCCCGTTCTGCTACATGGGTCTATATAATGCGTATATACATATACACGTAATATATAGGGACGCAGCCGTGGCGATACGTGGGCTTCGGAAAGAGGGGCCATCACACCCTGTTCTCATCAAGGAGGCAAATGAGACAGAAAATGCCCGTCCGATACCCACGGTTGACAGATCCCGAAATGTGAGAATAATTAATACAGCAGTGCTGGTAGGGACCGCGGGGCCAGTTTTATATATAAGCCCCTTTCAATTGTGTGTGCCAGCTCTTTTAGACAAACCTATAGATCATGCCATGAAACTATACGCTATAACACCCGTAGAGCTAGATAATAATCCATCTTTGAAAAAATAACGCGGGGAATATATTTCTAAGTTCTTATCTGTTCCAAAATAATGTACTTCACAATATATAGGTGAAGGTCCTAACTCAGACTTTCACAATTTAAGCAGCTGATTTAAGTGACTTTGTGGGCGATTTTGCTTTGCGTCGCTTACAATTATGGAATTTTTCCTGGGTATAATTAATTCAATGTTTATTGCGATATCGGCTCCGAAAAGTTCAGAAAAGCGTGCAATTTCGAGTTGGGATCTTCACCTTCAGTGAAGCACATTGTTAAGGAACAGATAATAACTAAGAAATATATTCCCCGCGTTAGTTGTTCGACTTTATAAGCTTCCCTGTCAAAACTTTAAAAAAAATCCAAGGTTTTTGTACTAGTGGAATATGATCTCTATTTTGAGACTAGTATACATGCATGGAATGAATCCAGAAACTCTAAATTCTGTAACTTGTGCAGCGGAGATAGAGTTGGAGACGAATATACCATTATATCATGAATTGTGACTATATATATATGTTCACTGAGAAGTCGATTTATACCTTTGTCGTTAACAAGTTCCCCTAACTTAATACAGTTTGTTTAAGATCATCATGGGAACTCAAGACGCTGTTTTAATACACAAATTGTGTGATTTTATCAGAATATAGAACAAACTAATTATATTGTATATGTTATATTATTTGTTACCTCTTCGACCAATTTTTTGACCCATTGAGAGTGAACAAAGAATTGAATTGAATATACGGGTGTTTGCGTATAGAGTTTCATGGCATGATCTAGGCAAACCAAGCTCTAGTAATCCCTCCCACCCAATTGAACCAACTCGCTCGACTGGTATACATTTTCCTCCATTTATTTTCAAGCCCAAACTGCACATGCGCTCACATTACTGGTTTAAACATTTCTATAACTGAGACTCATTGGCGCGCAAACTGCTGCGATTGAAGCTCCATGAATTCCGTTCTCAGTTCCCAGTTCCCAGTTCCCTATTCTCCTAAAATTACACTTTTCGTTACTAAATCGGCTGCGTGGTCAGAGTCATGGCGGCCACCCGGGAATCCTTGTATTTTCGTGCGGTGCCACCCAGCGGGCATCTATAGGAAAGTCACGCGACCATGCAGCCCCTTCCAAATTTTCTAAAATTGGGCTGAAGTCGTGCATGGGGTGTCAAAATAGCACTTTTCGTTACTAAATCGGCTGCCGTATCCTGAGTCATGGTGGCAACCCGGGAATCCTTGTATTTTCGTGCGGTGCCACCCCGCGAGCAACTATAGGAAAGTCACGCGACCATGCAGCCCCTTCCAAATTTTATAAAATTGGGCTGAAGTCGCCAGAGTCATGGTGGTCACCCGGATCGTATACCTGGATATAATACTGATCATAAGAGAACTTAAGAAATGTATTTTTTTTACAGCATAAGAACAGATAAGAAGGGGTCTTTTGAAGACCCCCCCCCCCCCAACGTAACAAATCACTTGGTGCAAACATATTTATTTCTCTAAATCATGCACACACAGGAATTTTTATTTATTTATACAGAGGCGACTTGGGGAAAGTTCAATTTGAGATCGTTTAGACAACAATATAAATTTTTGAACCCTCAGAAAGATATATACATATGCATTCTCTTCCAGTGACAGTTCGTGGGTTCCATGTAACAAGGTTTCTATACCTGGTCGTGTTATTAACCCTTTACCAAACAAAACGGCCAAAACCGGCCAAATAAAGCTTCAACAGCCTAAAATATCTTCGGTCTGTCTCAATATAACCATTCAAATATGGATATCATTGGAACCGGCTCCTTGGCCACATTGTGATAGTTACAGTTATGCCCTGTGCCAATGCATTATCTTATATATGCGAGTCGACCTATGGTCGACTCGCATATATAAGAGAATGCATTGGCACAGGGCCGTTCTGTTGGGTAAAGGGTTAACCCTGCGAAGCACCTATTTCGTTCAACAGAGAATATACGACAATAAAAAAGAAAATGTTCTGCTGTTTCTGCGGCACCACATAATTATGCATAAAGGATTATCTCTCAGATGATTGCTGTGAAGATCATGATTTAAATTACTGCATTCCAGTCTTAATCGAAATCACTTCTAAATTAACTTTCGCGTACGTCCATATATTTACATTAGATATACACTAAGCACTGAAACCAAACTTAAGAAGAAACTTAAGAAGTTCTTCAACATTTTCAGATAAGAATTTGTAGTTTGATCCCTCCCCTAAAACTGCGGAATTTCGTTGCTAATCCGGGAGTTCATAGCCTAGGGACCCATGTACCACCAGGACTTAACTTCATCGCACTCGCACTTATGTCCCTCAACTCTTAAGTAATGTTAACATGAAAAAGTGGCCTTGTACACACCAAGCAAGATGGCGTCTAACATGGCCACCGTTATTCAGACGAGTCAGTTTGATCGAAACTATAATGAATGAGAAAATATTGTTAAATGCATACAAAGGTACATATTTTTGTGAAAATAAGACACATATATGTATATCCATCTTTTTATCACAAACTTGAAATATCCGTCAAAGATGGCCACCAAAATGGTAACCACAAGTGGAACATTTGACTATTTATCACTAATAGTTTTGTATATAAGTCTCTGCTGTTTGGAACAGGTGGAAACTTGTGGCCTTATTTGTTTAATTGTTCACGTAAACCGACCATTGGAGCAATGCAATATGTCATTTTCGGCCTTCATCCCCTTCCGATCCCCCAAAATGTAGATTTTACAGAACGCGGTACAATTGTTTACAAAAAAATCCCCATTGGGATTACATTCACATCTCAACAAGACATGAGCAGAACTGGGAGATGTAAGTGAAGCATACTATTATTAATTTATTACCTATGAATATTTCATCTGAATTGAACCACAGTTATCACTTTGACTCAAAATGGTCATCAAAATGGCGGCCAAAATATGGTAGATATTATTGCTTCAGTGTGCCCTGAAAACGTTTACAAGTTGTGGTTGAATGTGATACACATTGGTCAACATTGGCTATTGTAATCGCTAAAATTGCCGGAAATATTTGATTTGATTTTCTTTCTATCGCAAACGTGACATCAGAGTTGACAAAACTTAACTTTTCAGGTTCCGACAGTGTTTTCAAGAAAAAAAATATGAAATTCTTTGCTATCAAATGGGTTAATTGTTTTCAATTACCATGGTTGGATCATCGTGAAATTCTGCGAAAACCCTGTGCCAATGCATTGTCTTATATATGCGAGTCTCCCAGGGAGCCTCGCATATATAAGAGAATACACTGGCTTAACAATATTTACGTTGACCTTGTAAGCCAGTAAATTATCTTATATACATGTAGGCCTATGCGAGGCTCCATGTCGGAGAAAATAAGAGAATGCACTGGCACATGGTATTTAATGCTGCACCAGCGCAACCCACGCCATGAACGTGTTAAATGTGTTGCAAATTGAAAAATCATAGACCAAATGACACCCGATGCTTGTAAAATAGCAACATAAAAGTCGACATTTCACATATATATAATGTTTCGAAATGAATCGAAAAGGTAGCAAATTTGAATCATTTGATTATTAACAATGACAATCAACTGACAACTATTAAAATATACTATTTAGGGGATAACAGTGTGGTGTTTTGTGATTTCGGAAAGGTACATGGCGAATATACTGTGGCAAATTTAGTTAATGGGCGACGGCGGAGCCGGAGCCCATTAACGGGTATTTGCCACTGTATATTCGCCATTGTACCTTTCCGAAATCACAAAACACCACACTGTTATCCCCATTCTAATGCTCTTCGAACTTAAAAACGTTATTTAGACAAACAAATGCCTCGTAATTATCAACGAAATGTGCGGCCATAGAAAACACTCAGCCAATTCACGACTTTTTATTTTAAATTTAATGCGCTAAATAAAATATAGTCCCTCAATTACCATCGCTCTTATCGTTAAAAATCCTGATAAACATGTAAAATTGCCACCTCAAATAGAAATAAATATGCACAACAATCAGTTTCTGCATGTACCTGATGTCTTTTTCAGATGTTTACCATTTACAAATTGCGGTTTTGATTTTACCGCGAACTTGAACTTGAACTTGAAGTTGAATTGAAACAATGGGAAATTGTTTACTCAATGCGATATATTTCACGCCGTGTCTGTCGCTGTTTCATGTCAAGAAATTTGGTAAAATGATATCGAGATACTGACATTGGTGGGATATAACGGTGTGGTGTTTTGTATTTTCTGAAAGTACATGTATACAGGGCGAATGTACTGACTGTCAATTTTCGACAAAAGCGACGTAGCTGGTTTTTTTATATAGCAACGAGCTAGTAACGGAAGTCAGTAGCAAGGGCGCCAACTCTATAATCTACTCCGTAACGTCGCCGGCATGTACTGCGTAAGGGTGACGTCATGGAGTGAAACGGAACAGTGAGCGGGGCTGGATTGGACATGGCCGAGATTTGGAATTCGGTAGAGTGGTAATGTCGCAAGAGCTATACTCGACCTTCACCTCATAATTTGCAGTCACGTTATATTCAACTAATTAACGGGTCTTTTTCGGGTGGTTTCTAGAACACCACAGTGGGTGGAACATCTTGATATATAAGTCAAATTGAACATGCGGGTGGAATGGAGTCGATTTGAGATTATAGATGCGCGCCCTACGAGTATACGATTTATCGAGGTCAAGGACGAGTATAGCTCTTGCCGCATTACCCCGCTACCTTGGAATTCAGCTAACGGCAGTATAGGCGCGTAGGAATATCTAACATTGCAGCGGTGAACCGGACTATACATTGGGACAGGTTATTGAATGAATAACCCCCCGCAAATATGTGGTGTTTCCGGGGGTATATTGGCCTAAGTGCATTAGAATTTCAGTTACTCAGTTACTGTATGTGGCATGACAAATTCTGCTTAAATGATGAAGTATAGGTTTTGCTTATAATTTCTTTTGGGATTCTGGACATGTTTTGAATGCAAATGAGCAGAGTTTTAAAAAGAAAGTGAGAGGGACTATAATCTGTTGGTATTCTGGTCCATTATCATCAAAATGGTGAACTACTTAATACATGTGGATGTCAAGATGGCAGACATATACCGAATGTCATTATATTTTTCTCTATTTACTCTGATAGATCTTTCAAAGTGTGATGTGTAAATTTGTTTGCATGATGGAAGAGAAATAACTCTATATGGCGACCTTCCGGAATCCGTGTTACAGCCATGTTCAGAAACGAGTATGCGTGTAACCAATCTACCGGAATGGGGATCTTGTGGATTACCCAATAATCAAAGTAGTTAAATAAGCATTTAAGGTCTGTCAATTTAATATTAATTTTAAATCAATATCTTCTTATATAATTGGATAATCAATTGGGATATTTTTTCGTTACAATTTTAAGAATTTTTAGATAGAGTTATCCCGTATGGTATGCTCCGGACGAACGCGGCCGTAAAATGTCCCAAATTGAATGTATGTGTATTGTACCAGAAAATTCGAAATAAAACTAATATCACATTGATAAAACGCGTTTCCGGGGACAGGACGATTCGATTCATATTTATTATTTTGTTTACCCAGAAAATTTATAACGTGTTTAGGAAGAGCTAGACCATATAAAATAAATTTAATATCTGCTCTATAAGTCTATATTAAAAGCTTCCATCCAAGTACTGATCTTCCTACACTTTCGCCAAAACATATATTGCAAAGTTACTTGTATTCACGATTCAATGTGGGGGGGGGGGTACTGTTCAAATCTGGAGAAGCGGACAGTTAAAATAGAGACGATAACTGATTTAAGACAGATAATTCACTTTACTGCCCACCGGGGATAACCACGCCTGCCATAAATTGCCAGACCGAAGTATAGTGGGTTAGACATCACGCGTCGATATGTCTGACCACAAGGAACGACGTGTTTAAAATTTGGTGGACTTACCACCAGAATTTGCTGGATTGTTCTTCAATTCGACTGGTACTTCATTGAAATCGCGACAACAAGAATACATGTACTTTAATGAAGGCTACATACATTCAGTTTCAATGTTTATTTGCGGCGACAAACTGTTTATTGGGGCAAAATGCCACCGAAGCATGAGGAAAAATGAACCTGCACATGGCGCCGATTTTGAGATAAATTGCTCGATGATTTCGGATATTCACTGTTCTTGTCAAGCTGGATATGTAACACATAATAAATATTCAATGTTATTATAATATATCTCTTCACAATAGACACACGATCTATCAATTTATCGATGGTGTACCATACAATTTCCCTATTTCGATGAATATTCGAGGACTTGTATGTTTTCATCAGTTGTAATCAGTTTTTTTGTACTTTTCCGAAGATGCACCATACTGGTATCAAAAAGTGTTCCATGTTATAATAACAATTAATAATCTTCATAATTGGCAGATTACGCGTATAGAACAAACATGTTTCAGTATATTGAGAAATTATTTTTCATATCACAGTTCCCTAGTATTCCATTGGTCTGTCATAATGTGTGTGTATGTACCTGGGTGAACAGGCATTCAGCACAGAATCCACTAGACCGCTGTCGCATCACACCGAAACCTCGCAAAAAGATGGCGACAACGGGGGAGATTGTTATAGTTGACACGAAATCTAGTTTCCATTTCCAACTAAAATCACTCGACTGCACGATGTAGCCATTGAGTCTATAACACTATATATATATATATACGCGTACAAGGTCAATTGGTCGATTGGTTCAAAAGTTTTCTATCCATCATTTTTTGCGTACGATACTCGCACCAAAGAGGAATAATCCAATTTCCTCATAACCATGGATACCGTACGGTGAACGCCATGATAGTGGGCAGTGGGAAATTTCGATTTATGATTTACTCGCGCGCAAAGTTTTAAAGTGATGTGAAACACTCCTGTAGGGTGATCAAATAGAAATGGAGAATAATCTTGCTGAAAGTAGTTATTTTACAAATAGTATATCTAAATTGACAACACACATCGTCTTTCTTATATATTAAATAATTGCAGTGATTCTCGAAGGTGAACTCGTTTTCGTTAGTTTATCGCAGATAGTGGCGTCCCGAAACGAGAAGTAAATACATGTATTTACAATTGAAGGTAGTTCAGACGATGATTTCTATGGAGTGGTACGGTTGATTTGCTTAAAATGTTTGGCGATGTTACTAAAATGCTACATTCCCCCAGTTGACATAGCGCCTGGATGTTAATTTATCAGTTTCACATACCCGAACACGTCCATAATATGTCTTTAACCCTTTACCCAACAAAACGGTCAAAACCGGCCAAATAAAGCTTCAACAGCCTAAAATATCTTCGGTCTGTCTCAATAGAACCATACAAATATGGATATCATTGGAACCGGCTCCTTGACCACATTGTGATAGTTACAGTTATGCCCTGTGCCAATGCATTCTCTTATAAAAAATCTTTTTTTACCATTTTTTCTTACATTCTTTAACAATTTTATAATTTTTAATGTGTTAAGCCAATGCATTCTCTTATATATGCGAGGCGACCTATGGTCGACTCGCATATATAAGAGAATGCATTGGCACAGGGCCGTTCTGTTGGGTAAAGGGTTAAAGCAAACTGACCATTTTTTTAATCTGAATTACGCTCTATATGAACCTAAATCGACTTACCAGATGTACGCTCTAATAATGTGTTTTCACTGTGGCCCAAAAACACGGAATAACGGGTATAAATCCGCTATGGGCTTATTTCATAATCAAATAACTCCAATATGAACCTATTTACATGAGGATACGTTGGGCAGAAAGTGTTGCTGAACAATAGAGTTATTCCTCTTCTATAATATTATTTTTTGAATTTCGTTTCACCTGGTTGGGAAGTTTACTTTTTTCCCCAATAAATCTTTATGTTCCTATATAAAACGTGATCGAATTCCATCTACGATAAACAACCAAGAACCTCTTACGTGTAGTTGAAACAAGTGCTTGATGACGTGATGGCAGCGGTTGGATCTGAATATTTCGTCCACTGTAACTTCTGTAAGTCAGGAACAGCATGTGGAATTGGTCATCATGTGAAAATTCTGTATGACCCCACAAAATCAAACCTTTGGCATCGTGTGGCCCTCCTAAATATGTCAAGTCACACGGATCTGGGTATGGAGCTTTCAGGTATCTTAGACTTAAAGATACACAATCCGAATTAACGCTCCTAAATTACCATTTCTTTGGCTTCGGGGGTAAAACATATTTGATTCTAGCCGAAGAAAATACTGTAAAAGTAACAAATAGTGTCATGTATAGTACATGTCGCAAGCGTATGGTCTTTGTACAAAGTGAATTTATACATGGTAAGTCATCTCCTAAAAGTTCCTCTGATTGCCCTGGTCAGAATCAGAAGGAATGAGGCTGATATGTCTATTATCTGTTCTTGGCAGTGACTGATCTCCCACGTAATGCGTGGATCACCCGAACCTAGGAGGAGGGCGTAGAGATCGCTTCTTGGGAGGCTGTCTAGATACAATGACACGGTAACTCCGTGATGACTGAGTATTGTGTCCCATAAACAGTTCCTTATAGCTAGAATGTGAAGCGATGTGCACGAATATAATGCATGATCGATTTCGTTGTTATATACAGAAGAGCATAGCTGACATGTTAAATTGTTGTAATACGTTGTTTTGTTCAGTAATATCGCGAGATTCTTTAATTTTGTTGATGCGCGTGGAAACGATTGAAGCATCTTCCAAATTTTCCAGCCGGACAATGGATCCCGAACAACTTTTCCGAGGATCAATAAATTCTGATCAGTAGAAACTGAATGTCTCCACTGTGCTGAGTATTTAATTTTTACAACGTTTTTGACTATAGTTTTCTAAGAATTAGGATCTGGGAAACAACCGTTCAGCAAAAAGTTTTCCAAATGTGATTCGATGCCATATTCCTGAAGGATAGGAAAAATCTCCGCAACAAAACCACTCGCTGGCCACTGGAACAGTCTGTGGAGGTGTGCCTTGAATACGAACAATTTCAAAGAAGTTTGTTTTTCCGGTGGAAGATGAATCAAGCTTCCGAGAAAACATAATTTACGTATGTGAATCTCTCTCTGAACTGGAAGGAGTCCAACTAGACCAAGAGTGAGTTTGGTGCTTGCTCTCTTGGGTAGTGACTGAGAAAATTTTGTGCATGTTCTCTGTGAACGCTCCATTACGGCGACGGACGTTTTATTGCCAAGAGGAGTTACATCGCACCCGTATAGAGCTCTGGGTAGTACTACAATCTTTATGAGATGGCAAATCGTCAAAGGTGTAGCAAATTTTAGTTGTTCATTGCCGGTAACAGAGAAGAATGTTTTCCGTAATTTTGAGGAAACAAGGGAGGCACGAGACGAATTGTTTGAAAACTTATTCTGGAGCAGACCGAGGTGGAGACATTCTTTTTCTTCTCGTATGACTTGTTCGCCCAGCTTCCATAGTCGGTTTGAGCGGTTGTGATGCGATTTTGTTTCATTGAACACAACTATCAGGCTCTTCTTGATAGAAAACTGGAATCTCCATCGGGTACTATATGAGTGACACAAGGTGAGAAGATTGTCTAGACCGGATTTGGTGATAGAAAGAAGTGCTATGTCATCAGCTGTGGTCGGCGCAACGCATGAGATCGAGTTGATGTTCAATCCGAATTGTGAATCACTCAAGTCAATCAATAAATCGTTGATGAAGATAAGATAGAAAAGAGGCGAAAGTACTGCACCCTGTCTTGTTCCTTGTCCAATGTTAAATTTGTCCGATAATTTCCCGTTGTATAGCACAATGCTCGCAGTATCCTTGTGAATGTTTGAGAGGAGACGTATGAATTTACTTGGAAATCCAAGTTTTGTAAATTTATATAAAAGTCCCATATGCCATACGCGATCGAATGCTTTTTGTGAATCGAGAAATGCAACATATAGTTTTGTGTCGTGATCTTTTGCATAAGAAATTGCTTCTTGGAGTATGAATGACGTCATGTTGCAACTCACACCTTTTTGAAAGCCGTTCTGAAGTGAACTCGGAAAGTTGTTGAGGAATTTGCTGGAGATAATTCGTTTCAAGATGATCGTCTCGAAAAGCTTGTAAATAACTGGCAACAGGGTGATTGCCCGATAGCTATCTGGTGATGTCGCTGGTTTTGGGTGTCCCTTAAATAATGGAATAACGACACCCAATTTCATAGCTGGAGGGATGAATTCGAGATGAAAAATACTGTTTAAGATGACGCATAAACATTCCATCAAGCATTCTGAGCCATTTATCAAGTGTTCATTTACAATCGAGTCGTGTCCAGGTGCCTTATTTGGTTTCATCGTACTGATGGCAACTGTTATCTCCAGTGGAGATATTGATTTGCACAAAAAAGAATTCGGGTGCTCTTCAATTGGAATATCAGAAATATAATTGTCCACATATTTGGTCACATGTTCATCAAAGTTTGAATCGTTGTGTTGTTCAGGGGAATACAAGTCAGAGAAATATGCATGCCAGCCTGAAAGAATCGAATCAGAGTCGCGGCATGCGGTTCCTTTGAACTCCATCGCGGGGCACAAGTTTTTCGTGTGATTTGACCTGTTACCGAGTTTCTTCCAGAATAATGAATGGTTATTTTCTGCACAGTCTTCCAGGTCATAGCACTGCTTCACTTCGAAGTCACAGATGGCTGTGCGGTGGGCTTTTCTGAATATTCTCTTGGCCTGCATGTACTCTCGGTAGGGTGAGGTCTCAAATCTCGGTCGTCCCGCAGAGACCCAGGATTTGTGCTTAGATTTCAACTGTGATTTCAGAGTGTTTAAGTTGGAATTCCAATAAGGTTTTAGTCTAGGATTGAAGCTTTTCACGGGTACAGTATTGTTACACGAACTGATGATAGCGTTAACAATATTTTCATAAAAAGATGATATGGATTCCTTTGAAGACATGTCACATGCTAATGGGCTGGGACACAAGCAGTTTAGATTCCTTTTGTATGAAGCGATGTCCGCGCGTTTCCATTCATACCGCTTCCGCGAAGCTTGCGTTGTGTTGGTTGACAGTTCTATATCGAATACGATAGAGCAGGACACAGGCAGATGATTTGATGTATTCAGAGCAGTATCGTGAATTATTTCGCAATTGGAAACCATATGCGTTATACAGTCGGGTATCAGGATATGATCTATTAGAGAGGGTCTGTTCACAGTACAGTATGGATAAAACGAGTAGCTACTCCCTACACACATATCGAGTGCCATAGCCGATACCATTTCACATTGTTCAAGAAATGAAGAGAATAGGTCCATCCGTCCATTCGCTGGTGATGTCCGCGGTGTGTGCGCGACCTTTTGTATGTGAGCATTAAAATCCCCCATAATTATGACTGGTCCATGTGAGGATAGCATGTCGTAAGTGTTTTCTAATAGTTCAAGGTAATCTTTAAATATGTCATCTCCGTGGTTAACATTAGGGAGGTATAGTTGGACATAACGGGTATAAATCCGCTATGGGCTTATTTCATAATCAAATAACTCCAATATGAACCTATTTACATGAGGATACGTTGGGCAGAAAGTGTTGCTAGACAATAGAGTTATTCCTCTTCTATAATATTATTTTTTGAATTTCGTTTCACCTGGTTGGGGAAGTTAAAGGTACTCAACCCGATAAAACTCCTCTCAATTACTATTTCAATGGCTTCGGGGGTCAAACATATTTGATTCGAGTCGAGGAAGTCACCCATCAAAGCTCAGATTTGTTAGATATCGATTTTAGAAATCTATTATTTTTCATTATCGGGAATTCTTTCTGGCCCAGAAGACAATCAAAAATTCGTTATTATTACCCACTTGATTATAGAGTTATCCATCCTTGTCTGTTTGAATAGAATTTTGGCGTAAAATCTCGAGCAGGTAACCAAATTGACGGCAGTTATCAGTACTCATCTCGAGAACATAAGAATTTTCAAAAATCAATATCTAATAACTCTGAGCTTTGTTTGATGGGTTCCTCGACTCGAATCAAATATTTTTTACCCCCAAAGCCAAAGAAATAGTAATATAGGACCCTCTGATCGGATTGTTGTTGTTGGAATCTGTTGAGATGGGGACCCTCTTTACGGGTTGAGTACCTTTAACTTTTTTTCCCAATAAATCTTTATGTTCCTATATAAAACGTGATCGAATTCCATCTACGATAAACAACCAAGAACCTCTTACATGTAGTTGAAACAAGTGCTTGATGACGTGATGGCAGCGGTTGGATCTGAATATTTCGTCCACTGTAACTTATGTAAGTCAGGAACAGCATGTGGAATTGGTCATCATGTGAAAATTCTGTATGACCCCACAAAATCAAACCTTTGGCATCGTGTGGCCCTCCTAAATATGTCAAGTCACACGGATCTGGGTATGGAGCTTTCAGGTATCTTAGACTTAAAGATACACAATCCGAATTAACGCTCCTAAATTACCATTTCTTTGGCTTCGGGGGTAAAAACATATTTGATTCTAGCCGAAGAACACAGTCGCCTGAGCTCAGAGTTATCAGATATCGATTTTTTAAATCTGTAATTTTTCACCACCTGGAATAATGGGGCGGCCCAGCAAATTATATTCGACGAGCCGACCGACATACTCTCGATACCAAATTGCGTTGTAAAAAATGTCGATATATAACGTTTAGAAAAAATTTATACTAGAGTTGACAGTGGTTACCATTATTTTTGTTTGTAATTAAAGGTACTCAATCCGATCAGACGGTCCCCATATCAACAAGATACAAAAACAATAATATTTTTTTCAAAATACGCTTTAGTTATCAGAATCGATTAATTGCAACAAAATAATGCTAACGACTGTCAACTATGGTATCAAAATTTGCAAAACGTGTTATTTATCAACATTTTGTTCAACGAACAAAGGCCGTATTATCACTTGAGTATCACGAAATTTGGCCGTATTACCACTTGATTTTAGAGTTATCCATCTTTTCCGTAATTTTGTCCGATACAGTCCGTTTGACGTCGTTTATCTGGACCACAAATAATTGCACATCTCGAGAAATAACATACTTCAAGAATCGATGCCGGATCACTCTGAGCTTTGATGTGTGGGTTCCTCGACTCGAATCAAATATTTTTTACCCCCGAAGCCGAAGAAATGGTAATTTAGGAGCGTTAATTTGGACAATGCATCTTTAATCCTTGCATTCCGACTCCATGGCAACTGTGACAAAAATCCTCAGAGACTCCTGGATGGAACTCAGAATATCACAAGGACTTCACAGCTACCCAGACTACTCTGCGTGATCATAACACTATCGCTATACCTAAACCCTCAGACCATCTGATTATAACTACAGAATCCCACAAGGACTTCACTACTGCCCAGATTACTCTGCGTGATCATAACACTATCACTATACCTAAACCATCATACCATCTTATTATAACTACATAAACCCACAAGGACTTCACAACTTCCAAGACTACTCTGCGTGATCATAACACTATCACTATACCTAAACCATCATACCATCTTATTATAACCACAGAAACCCACAAGGACTTCACAACTTCCAAGACTACTCTGTGTGATCATAACACTATCACTATACCTAAACCCTCAGACTATCTTATTATAACTACAGAATCCCACAAGGACTTCACAACTTCCCAGACTACTCTGCGTGATCATAACACTATCACTATACCTAAACCCTCAGACCATCTGAATATAACTACAGAATCCCACAAGGACTTCACTACTGCCCAGATTACTCTGCGTGATCATAACACTATCACTATACCTAAACCCTCATACTATCTGATTATAACTACAGAATCCCACAAGGACTTCACAACTTCCCAGATTACTCTGCGTGATCATAACACTATCACTATACCTAAACCATCAGACCATCTGATTATAACTACAGAATCACACAAGGACTTCACTACTGCCCAGATTACTCTGCGTGATCATAACACTATCACTATACCTAAACCATCATACCATCTTATTATAACTACAGAAACCCACAAGGACTTCACAACTTCCAAGACTACTCTGCGTGATCATAACACTATCACTATACCTAAACCCTCAGACTATCTTATTATAACCACAGAAACCCACAAGGACTTCACAACTTCCAAGACTACTCTGCGTGATCATAACACTATCACTATACCTAATCCCTCAGACCATCTGATTATAACTACAGAATCCCACAAGGACTTCACTACTGCCCAGATGACTCTGCGCCATTGTTAACAAGAAAACTAAGATGCATGCATCAGGTCGGCCGTGAACTATCTACCATAGAATTGTTGTAGCTATCGATTATACATTTTGAAACACCTGTCTGTATGTATGTGTGTATGCGTGAATGCATGTGTGTATGTGTTATAGACTCTAACACTGCTCGAATTTGGTATTTAACGTGTCAACTTGACCTCGCTCATAGGCATGTTTCTGGACCTTGAACGATCCGACTAAAAATTTGTGTGTAGGACTACTTCGATCCCGGGAGCAATATGGACGGGTCCAATTTCACGTGGGACCATGTTCTCGAACGTGCTGATATAGGCATGTTTCTGGACCAATTGAACAATAGTTTGGCCAGACGCTGTATATACTGGGTACTGTCCAGATGGAGGCGATCACAAAAAAAATCCCTAACTAGCCCGAACGAAGTCGAGTACATCAGCTAGTTTAATATATATTTTGGACATTTGTCTCTCTGTTTGTCTGTTAGCTATGGCCGGGAAAACTGCCGGACAGATTTGACGAAATTTGATACCTAGGGGAAATTATTTCCAGGGAGTATTTTGGACGGGTCAAATCTTGATCCCGACCTGACTTTGACATTCAAAAAGATCAATTCAAGGTCAAATCTGGTAAAACGGAAGTATTTCAACGAAATTTGATACCTACTGTTACTTTTGTCCCAGGAGTGTTTCGGGTGGGTCAAATCATGACCCTGACCTGATCTTGACATTCAAAATTGTCAATTCAAGGTCAAATCGGGTATAAAGCCGGGCGGATTTCGACGGGTACTTTTGTCGTGACTTTTGTCCGGGGAGTGTTTTGGACGGGTCAAATCGTGACCCCGACATGACCTTCACCTTTAAAATAGTCAATTCAAGGTTAAATCGCGCATTTCTCCGAAAATCAGAGGGGAACATCCCGGACGAAGTGGGGTCCACGAGCTACTATTATATATTTCTAGATTTAGTTACAAACTAAATACCTGTATATTGTACAAAGAAATGTTTGACAAATATATCTGTATCAATATTACCATACGGGTCATTAAAATAGATACGACGAAACAAATTTTGAAGGGTGCATGTATCAGGTAAATTTTTATATTTCAAATGATGACAGGAATGCAGAAAGTTGAAGTACCTACGTAATACTGGCTATCCGCATGAAGAGATATACATGTATATAAAAACCAGATGAGGGATATGTCTGTACAGTTGCTAAACAATTCAGTCATGCAAAAGAGGATCAAAGAGTAAGATACCAAATTGCTGCCTGTGGTAATGTTTTTTAACGAAATTCGGGAAAATTAGATTACTCTCACCCTGGTTATCCAGAAGATAATTGTGGAATCTGATGACGATCGGACAAGGGGTCTCGTCTGTAGGATCAACCAAATTATTTAGCCATAAAAATAGTAAAATTGAAGATCACCGCTGGCAGTGATGTCTTCACAAGGACAGTTTGAGAACAAAATATGGCTCACATCTAGCGGTGACCCAAAATATCCACATAAGAAAAAGTTCTCCAATAAAAGCTGGCTGCAGGGTGCGCCAATTGATTCAAATTCGAAATTTAGCAGGGTGTACTGCTTGTGGCCATGTTTTCCCCGCAAATTTGATAGACTGATGGACAAAACCACTGAATCCGTTGAATCAATATACATGTATACATGGATTAATTTATATGCATTGTTATACACAGTACTGGTATATAAAGGTACTGAAAATAACTATATTACTAGTATACACAAAATAAACCATATATCATGGCTATGGGTTCTAATATCCGAACATGACAGCTGAGAACTTGGTGTGAATTAAAGAGTGGTGGTTTCTCAAGCATATCTAACCCTCCACGTTAGTAACATGCCATTAAATGTCATAAGTATAATCTAGCTTGAGGACAGAAGTGATCCATAAAACCCCCTTAATTCAACCAGGTCCTCGCGCGATGTATGATCGATCACATGATGATCTAGGGGGATTAGAATTGATGTATAAAAACAGCACTGCATGTAAATATAAAATAAAATAGTGCTACATCTTATTACAGATTATTGCCATATATAATCAGTGATTATACAGACAGTCTGACAAACTAAAGTTTCAGTGACACTCTATCCGAAGAGGGGAATAATTTCATCTGTTACAGTCAATGGAGCAATTATGAATCTGGAAAGGTGA
Source organism: Siphonodentalium dalli (assembly GCA_032622095.1). Taxonomy (NCBI): domain Eukaryota; kingdom Metazoa; phylum Mollusca; class Scaphopoda; order Gadilida; family Siphonodentaliidae; genus Siphonodentalium; species Siphonodentalium dalli. The sequence continues at coordinate 138,899,841 of CP136068.1, read as the reverse complement.
AATTTCTAAGTAATACTAGATATCGACATGACGCGATAAAATATAACGTAAATGCAATATGGCCGCTGGCGACCATTTTTTCCTATGAAATTAAAAAAATATTTGATAGCTCTCATCTGATAGATCAATATCAAGATAAATATGAAGTTTGGTGATGATCGAATGAGTGAAGTGGACTGTGGTCTGTGCTAAACGGTTTAGTAATGCTTGAAAAGATTCTTACCTTAATATTTGTATGTTCACTTTATAAACTTCACTGAGTCATCTTTGTCATGTATTGAGTTTGATATCTTTTGTTAACAGTTTATAAATCATATATGGCTCATGTTTGTTATTTTAATTTATGTGTTTATTATCATTAAATAAAGTTGCATTCCTTAAAAAGATTCTTACCTCAATGTTTTTATGTTCACTTTATAAACTCCACTGAGTCATCTTTGTCATGTATTGAATTTGATATCTTTTGTTAACAGTTTATAAATTATGTATGTCTCGTGTTCGTTATTATATTATATACACTTTATAGTGTGTTTTCAGAACGAAAAAAAATTGAATAAAATCAACAAATTTGTAAATTTAAAAACAATTCAAACGTTGTTGTATTCCATGTCCCAGCCCGGACATATACACCAAATTTCAATAATATTCATTGAGAAACAACGGACCAAACGCTATATAACACCCGTATACATCTTTTATTCGGACTCGGGTACATGTTATAGTAGGTACCGAATTGACACATGTCGACTGGGCGAGTTGGCCCTGGGGCGATTAGATCGATTCCGGCACATTCTAGAATTTACCGTATGTATCCGTTTACGCGTAGTTTACTTTAGAAAGTTCCGCAATTAATACCGTAAATAGAGCGACCTTATTTGACAGAGAATGCCTCTGTTATTGATTATCAAGTTGCTGTACTTTAAAAACGACAAATTCACATGCTCGTTCAAGCGCAGTTAGTCTATTTTCCCCATGTTAAAGGACATCCACAAATACTAAATAACGCTAACCTACTGCCAAATGTTTGACACGACAACTGTTAACATATTTGGGCTGAATTCATCTGACGCGGTATTATTCCTCAAAATAAACAACAAAACCATCGTTACTTGGAAATGTAGTTTGGGCTAACATTTACATAAATCCTCCAGATCAATTATCCGACACACACGTCAGATGAAAAAGTCACATGAAGTAACCGGCCAAATTGGCCGAAATGAAGGACCACACCAAACCCAACACAGATAACGACAAGATCGATGAATTTATTCACGAGAACACAGAACGCATGCTTCAATCTGAAGTTGCACAATCACACGAACTAAATCGGTCTCGACAAACAGCACCCATATAAGATCGTTCACACACAACTCTATCATAGCATATATAACATACTGGCGTGACTACTTTCTTCTCTCTCTCTCTCTCTCTCTCTCTCTCTCTCTCGCTCTCTTACTATACTTAAACTCGCTCTCTTCATATACGCGCAACCACTCTTGCAACATAACAACTGGCGCTGCGTGATCATAACACTATCACTATACCTAAACCCTCAGACTATCTGATTATAACTACAGAATCCCACAAGGACTTCACAACTTCCCAGATTACTCTGCGTGATCATAACACTATCAATATACCTAATCCCTCAGACCATCTGATTATAACTACAGAATCCCACAAGGACTTCACAACTTCCAAGATTACTCTCAGGGACGTGGCTAGAGGGTCTCCGTTCGGGGGGTGTCCACCTTGGGAAATTCCAACTGCACCCCCCTTGCATCACAATCGGAACCAAACACAAGTTTTACATAATTCCCCATCCTTGCACCCAGTGCTCAGGCCTAATATCCTAATATATTCATAAACCATGGTTCTATATTCCCGGTATGAGAATATTAAGATATTTTAACCTGAAAAATTGCATAAATCCTACCATCTAGGGGTCTAACTCCAGACAAATGTACACGGCTACGGGCAAGAGACCAGGACACATACTGGGCTGACCATAGTTGTTCGGCCCGGTGTGAGAAAATCGCAAATCCTAGCATCTAGACTGGCCTTAATTGAAGCTTTCCTATAGTGTTGGAAATTTCAAACCTCATACTCCCCCTCAGGTTGGAAAATTCTCCAACTGATGACCATTTCAGTCCACAAGTTTGACCAATTGTAGTAAAACATTGTTTTGTTAAACTAATTAGCAGTTTTGTATTGGCCACGGGGGAGTGACAATTACACACAGGGCCGACCATGGTTCGGCCCGGTGTGGGAAAATTTTGAAATCTGAACAAGAAAATCCTAGCATCTAGACTAGCCTCAAGCCTTCCTAGAGTTGGAAATTTCAAACCTGACACCCCACTTAGGTTGGAAAATTTCCAACTGATGACAATGTTGACCAAATGTATGACAATATTGTTTTCTTAAATTAACTAGCAGTTTTTGACTGGCCACGTGTGAGGGACCAGGACACAAGCTTTCCAAGTGTTGGAAATTTCCAACCTGTCACCCCCCCCCCTCCTAAGGTTGGAAAATTTCCAACTGATGACCATTTCAGTCAAAAAATTTGACCGAAAATATGCAAATATTGGTCCAAATACAATTAATTCCCCCCCCAATAAATTGTGTGAAAATCAAACTACAAGAACATTTTCAACCTATTGTTGGTATGAAATTTCCAACTAATGTTTTGGCAGGTATGAAATTTCCAACTGTTGAAAATTTTGACCAAAGTTGGGGGTGAGACACCCCCCCCCCCAAACCCCTTCTGTCGCCACGTCTCTGATTACTCTGCGTGATCATAACACTATCACTATACCTAAACCCTCATTTCGGCCAATTTGGCCGTTTACTTCATGTCTGTTTTTCATCTGACGTGTGTGTCGGATAAATGATGTGGAGGATTTATGTAAATGTTAGCCCAAACTACATTTCCAAGTAACGATGGTTTTGTTGTTTATTTTGAGGAATAATACCGCGTCAGATGAATTCAGCCCAAATATGTTAACAGTTGTCGTGTCAAACATTCGGCAGTAGGTTAGCGTTATTTAGTATTTGTGGATGTCCTTTAACATGGGGAAAATAGACTACTGCGCTTGAACGAGCATGTGAATTTGTCGTTTTTAATGTATAGCAACATGATAATCAATAACAGAGGCATTCTCTGTCAAATAAGGTCGCTCTATTTACGATACCAATTGGGGAACTTTGTAAATTAAATTACGCGTAAACCAGCGTAAACGTATACCTGCTGTAAATAGAAAAGGTGCCGGAATCGGCGTACTCGCCCCAGGGCTAACTCGCCCCAATCGACGTGGCCAACTCGGAATAAAAGGCCAGCTCGGAATAAAAGATGTATACGGGGTGTTATATGGCGTTTGGTCCGTTGTTTCTCAATGAATATTATTGACATTTGGTGTATATGTCCGGACTGGGACGTGGAATACAACAACGTTTGAATTGTTTTTAAATTTACAAATTTGTTGATTTTATTCATTTTTTTTTTCGTTCTGAAACACACTATAAAGTGTATATAATATAATAACGAACACGAGACATACATAATTTATAAACTGTTAACAAAAGATATCAAATTCAATACATGACAAAGATGACTCAGTGGAGTTTATAAAGTGAACATAAAAACATTGAGGTAAGAATCTTTTTAAGGAATGCAACTTTATTTAATGATAATAAACACATAAATTAAAATAACAAACATGAGACATACATGATTTATAAACTGTTAACAAAAGATATCAAACTCAATACATGACAAAGATGACTCAGTGAAGTTTATAAAGTGAACATAAAATTAATTAAGGTAAGAATCTTTTTAAGCATTACTAAACCGTTTACCACAGTCCACTTCACTCATCCGATCATCACCAAACTTCACATTTATCTTGATATTGATCTATCAGATGAGAACTATCAAATATTTTTTAATTTTATAGGAAAAAATGGTCGCCAGCGGCCATATTGCATTTACGTTATATGTTATCGCGTCATGTCGATATATAGTATTACTTAGAAATTTCACCTTTCCAGATTCACAATTGCTCCATTGACTGTAACAGATGGAATTATTCCCCTCTTCGGATAGAGTGTCACTGAAACTTTATTTTGTCAGACTGTCTGTATAGTCACTGATTATATATGGCAATAGTCTGTAATAAGATGTAGCACTATTTTATTTTATATTTACATGCAGTGCTGTTTTTATACAATTCTAATCCCCCCTAGATCATCATGTGATCGACCATACATCGCGCGAGGACCTGGTTGAATTAAGGGGGGTTTTATGGATAACTTCTGTCCTCAAGCTAGATTATACTTATGACATTTAATGGCATGTGTCTAACGTGGAGGGTTAGATATGCTTGAGACACCACCACTCTTCAATTCACACCAAGTTCTCAGCTGTCATATTCGGATATTAGAACCCATAGCCATGATATATGGTTTATTTTGTGTATACTAGTAATATTGTTATTTTCAGTACCTTTATATACCAGTACTGTGTATAACAATGCATATAAATTAATCCATGTATACATGTATATTGATTCAACGGATTCAGTGGTTTTGTCCATCAGTCTATATCAAATTTGCGGGGAAAACATGGCCACAAGCAGTACACCCTGCTAAATTTCGAATTTGAATCAATTGGCGCACCCTGCAGCCAGCTTTTATTGGAGAACTTTTTCTCATGTGGATATTTTGGGTCACCGCTAGATGTGAGCCATATTTTGTTCTCAAACTGTCCTTGTGAAGACATCACTGCCAGCGGTGATCTTGAATTTTACTATTTTTATGGCTAAATAATTTGGTTGATCCTACAGACGACACCCCTTGTCCGATCGTCACCAGATTCCACAATGATCTTCTGGATAACCAGGGTGAGAGTAATCTAATTTTCCCGAATTTTGTTAAAAAACATTACCACAGGCAGCAATTTGGTATCTTACTGTTTGATCCTCTTTTGTATGACTGAATTGTTTAGCAACTGTACAGACATATCCCTCATCTGATAGTCACCAAACTTCATATTGATCTTCGGGCTGACAACTAGATGGGAGCTATCGAATGCTTTGAATTTTTTTGGAAAACATTGTCGCCAGCAGTCATCTTCTATTTTGGTTTTTATATACATGTATATCTCTTCATTCGGATAGCCAGTATTACGTAGGTACTTCAACTTTCCGCATTCCTGTCATCATTTGAAATATAAAAAATTACCTGATACATGCACCCTTCAAAATTTGTTTCGTCGTATCTATTTTAATGATCCGTATGGTAATATTGATACAGATATATTTGTCAAACATTTCTTTGTACAATATACAGGTATTTAGTTTGTAACTAAATCTAGAAATATATAATAGTAGCTGGTGGACCCGACTTCGTCCGGGATGTTCCCCTCTGATTTTCGGAGAATTGCGCGATTTAACCTTGAATTGACCATTTTAAATGTGAACGTCATGTCGGGTCACGATTTGACCCGTCCAATACACTCCCCGGACAAAAGTCACGACAAAAGTACCCGTCGAAATCCGCCCGGCTTTACCCGATTTGACCTTGAATTGACAATTTTGAATGTCAAGATCAGGTCAGGGTCACGATTTGACCCACCCGAAACACTCCTGGGACAAAAGTAACAGTAGGTATTAAATTTCGTTGAAATACTTCCGTTTTACCAGATTTGACCTTGAATTGATCTTTTTGAATGTCAAAGTCAGGTCGGGATCAAGATTTGACCCGTCCAAAATACTCCCTTGGAAATAATTTCCCCTAGGTATCAAATTTCGTCAAATCTGTCCGGCAGTTTTCCCGGCCATAGCTATAACAGACAAACAGATGTTATTGATGATGGACATCCTACATCACACAAACATTCTCTCCACTATGCTACAGGCTACGACAGACAAATGTCCAAAATATATATTAAACTAGCTGATGTACTCGACTTCATTCGGGCTATTTAGGGATTTTTTTGTGATCGCCTCCATCTGAACAGTACCCAGTATATACAGCGTCTGGCCAAACTATTGTTCAATTGGTCCAGAAACATGCCTATATCAACACGTTCGAGAACATGGTCCCACGTGAAATTGGACCCGTCCATATTGCTCCCGGGATCGAAGTAGTCCTACACACAAATTTTTAGTCGGATCGGTCAGGGTCCAGAAACATGCCTATGAGCGAGGTCAAGTTGACACGTTAAATACCAAATCCGAGTCGGATCAGTCGAGCAGTGTTAGAGTCTATAACACATACACACATGCATTCATGCATACACACATACATACAGACAGGTGTTCCAAAATGTATAATCGATAGCTACAACAATTCTATGGTAGATAGTTCACGGCCGACCTGATGCATGCATCTTAGTTTTCTTGTACCATCTGATTATAACTACGGAATCCCACAAGGACTTCACAACTTCCCAGACTACTCTGCGTGATCATAACACTACCACTATACATAAACCCTCATACCATCTGATTACAAGAAAACCATAGCCAGAAATGGTAACGCGCTCAAGATCATATATTATATACCCATGATCGTAATTATAGAATATCAAATATATTGATTTCACGAATGACCAACTCATATAATTAATCACCTTGCACTTCTTGGCATCCGAATAATAATTGAAATTGAAATCCCCAACTACACCTTTTACCGGACTCGGCCTCCGGGTCGCAGTTCGACTTTTAATCCGTCCAAAAAATCCCATTATATAAATAAATCGCCCATGCGCTCACTGTATACCATGCAAGAAACAGCGAAACATTATACACGCGGAGCGCGGAATAACACATATGTTGCTGATCGGAACGGAGCTGGTGGTGTTGCAGTGTTGTTCGTCATTCGAAATGGGCGTATGCTTCTGGGGGGGGGGGGGGGGACTTTTCTGCTTCGGTAAAACCTCATCAACATAAATGGTTACGCTATGAAGTTGAATCACTGGTGGCCTCATATTCTGGAATCAGAACACCAGACACAAATTTGGCCAGATTCGAAGCCATGTATATTCAAGCCTTTCAAAGTCTCTCTCGGGTGAGTTTTCAACAGGTGCTGGCTAGCATCTCCTCATTCTATTCCACACGTAATAAGAAATATACCGGCATATTATATAAATCGCAATGTTTAATTCCCGTCTAAATACTCTAAACCTTGCCAAATGTGTCAGTTCGTGACCAGTGACACTTCATCTGTTGTTCACTCAGTGTCTGTTCAATCAATTTTGGGTGGCAGATCAGCGATGCCATTTCTCAGGGTATCTTCATGGAATGGATGCCAACATGACTGTTCTACACTTCGCAGATTGTATCCCCACATGTCACAGGGAACTAGACCTCCGCCGAAGTCAAAAGGTATTCATGTGATCTTAAGCGGTATCTAAAACTGGCCGCCATCTATTCAACAGAGATTGCTTACTATCTGCCAACTATGGAACGCAACGGTGCCTTATTTGTGGCTCTGTCGCAATACTATATGATGAGATTTCCCTATTGTATAATGTCGATTCGACATTATACATTGTATAATGTCGATTCGACATTATACATGTATTAGGTCGTTTCTACATTCACATTAACGCGGTCTTTCGTAAATGTCCGCATGTTATCGCGAATAACTTATTGTACATGGACGACTTTGACTTCCACGTACTATATACCGATTGATAGATGGTTGCTAATTTGTTGTTGTTTTTAGTTTGGTTTTTTATTTATTAACTATTTCTTTATACCTATTACATGTATAGACTCTCCCATTCAGTTACATAACTATATATTGGAATGGTACATTATTTATATGAAGGGATGTTCAGTAAATATAAGCAGACAACAGAAAATATATATGTGCTAAATTAGTGGGAAATGTTCAGATAATAAGTTCAACATGGACGTTTGTTGAACTTATTATTTGAAGATTTCCTAAAGCAACTACTCGCCAATGAATATTTAGTAAAGCACGGATTAAATCGCTTGAAAGGCTATTTTTTATTTGACCAGATTTGGGAACGAGATGATTTGTAGATAGGCCACCTATAGATAGACAGCATGGCCACCGCGTGAAAGATCACGCGAGACCATTATTGAAATAGTTCACACAGTAACAAAAATGTTCAATTGCAAAAAAATATTTTTATTACAAAATCTAACCGGCATAAGATTTGTGTGATACATAATATTAAAATTGATGAGCAAATGTCGACTAAAATGTGGATGATAAACAGACACCTGACACAATTCAGGTATATTTATGCACATAGAGTATAACACTATATATATATAAGGCTGTGTATATGCACACAAAACATTAATAAACACAACAAGTAATATGACAACATTGATGTATTTATATTTTTGAATATAGAAATTAGGTAAAAATGTGATGCTTAAAACTTTAAAATGAAAAATAAAACACTATAAAAATTTATATATAAGATGCTACTAATTTTAGTGCCTATTACTATACATAACTCTTACTGTTAGGATCTTCCATCAAAATATGGCCTAATCAAGTTGCACAGTATATAACAAGAATATGGTGTTTCATTTTTGTGGATCAATTTGAATTCCTTAATATTTGTCATAGGGCTAAATCCATTATTCTCCAAATCCATCATCATATATTGAGTTCATTTATCGAATCAGCATTTACAAGGGGCATTTCATTATATATAATGTGGAATTCATCTTAAACGAATTTTTTTTCGATTGGACAATACCACATATTCGATCGTCAATAGATTTCTTCCGTGGAAATGTCGGCCTTTATCAATGGACAAATTGTGGTTACTAAGGGTATATTTACATTGCTGTAGATCTGTATACAGATCTGTGTGAAGTCACGTGTCGCAGGTTATTGTGATCACAACATGATTACTGATAATGAACGCGCGCTCATCAGTACTCCGGTAATTGACAATTCACAATGAGTCGTGTCAGTTTAGGCCAGACAAAAAAAATGAATCAACTATTAGCATACCAAAGCAGTTTATTCTTACACCATGCAGTTGATAATGGTTCGAAGAAAGAAGGAAAGGCGCATGAGAACAAATCACATATGAATACACAATAAACAACAGTGTACACAAATAGAAATAGGGCTACTTCATCTACCTGGACACAGGTTCTCGCTTACACAGTGTGAAATACATGGGTTGAAATAACAAAGATTAAGTGTGCACACTCGCCAAGCCCGAGTAACAATTAATCAAATAAGATTTGCCTGTCGCAATGCCTCGGCGTTGACCGTGACTTATAACGGACACGATTTTTGCTCACACGAACGAATACCGTTTTCTTTCTGTGTGCATTTCTATTATCAACCCCTTTACACTATATAGTCTGCGCGTAGAACTGTATACAGATCTACAGCAATGTAAACCATTCCTAGTCCTAAGTCTTGTGAAACGCATTCTATCCTTCAAATTTTTTTGTTCCAATCAGATATTTCTCCATAGAGTAGTTATATATCGTTAAAAAGCCTATATATACGTTCGTAATTTATTTTCACTACCTCTCTTGTTGTCACCGAAGATAGATTTGATAAATGTAGCGACGCGTTCATTTCGTAATCTTTGCTTAAGTTTACGGACAATTATATTAAATTTAGTGTTTGATAAATCAACATCGGAAGCTATATTAAGTTCACATGCCTTCAGTATTCTAAAAGTTTAAGTTGACATACTTTCCCGCGCTCTTTGTTCACAAATAGCAGAAGAATAGGGGTCTCGTTAGCCTCACATCTAAAAATAGAATCTTTGGGTCTAAAAATTGTTTGAGGGTAAAATTGTTTGAGGGTAAAATTGGTTGTACTAAAATATTCCCAAAATATCAAAACCCAAAATATTTTTTCAAAACCCAAAACTTCCAAAATTTCAAAAACTTCCAAAATTTCAAAAACTTTCAAATATTTCAAAAATTTCAAAAACTTTCAAATATTTCAAAAATTTCAAAAACTTCCAAAATTTCCAGAATTTCCAAAACTTCCAAAATTTCCAAAACTTCCAAAATTTCCAAAATTTCCAAAATTTCCAAAACTTACAAAATTTCCAAAACTCCAAAAATTTCCAAAATTTCCAAAATTTCCAAAATTTCCAAAACTTCCAAAATTTCCAAAACTCCAAAAATTTCCAAAACTTCCAAAATTTCCAAAATTTCAAAAACTTCCAAAATTTCCAAAACTTCCAAAATTTCAATATAATGAATATGACGAGCAACCAATTTTCGACTGGCCTGAGGCATTACGTTATGGAATGAATAACGACAGCGGATCAGAATGCATACATATAGTACGTCACTTGGACATTTTATCAGTTTATCACGTGATCACTAAATGTGGCAATCGGGTATCCACCGATGCCTGCAATATATTATTTATAATAATTGGACTCATTGATCTCACGTGAATAATACTCTTAGTTGTTCCAATAAAATAGTTATCAAATTCGATCACCAATAGATTTGACTGTGGAATGTAAGGACCTTTAACTTATTTATCGATCTAAAGGGACACTCATTATGAATGAATGTTAACAATACAAGCGCACGAATGAAGAGCGTTGAACATATACGAAATTACTACACGAATGAATTGAACCTTGAAATTTATATTTTCAAATCTTACCAACAACAGCTACAGACATAATCATAGTATTATACTGTCTTGCATGTACACACGCTATGACATCATTAAAGGCGGACAATCCACTCACGGTGTGACAACAGATACGGACATAGGCATGGTGTTATACAGTCTTCTATGTACCCACGCTATGACACCATTAACGTACATTGGATGTTAGGTATATGACTCTTGAGTATGTACCGATCAATGAGCAAAAAACTGAGCAAATGAGCAAGAAAATGAGCAAATGAGCAATAAAAATGAGCAAATGAGCATAAAAATGAGCAAATGAGCAAGAAAATGAGCAAATGAGCAAGAAAATGAGCAAATGAGCAATAAAAATGAGCAAATGAGCAAGAAAATGAGCAAATGAGCAAGAAAATGAGCAAATGAGCATAAAAATGAGCAAATGAGCAAAAAAATGAGCAAATGAGCAATGAAAATGAGCAAATGAGCAAGAAAATGAGCAAATGAGCAAGAAAATGAGCAAATGAGCAATAAAAATGAGCAAATGAGCAAAAAAATGAGCAAATGAGCAAGAAAATGAGCAAATGAGCAATAAAAATGAGCAAATGAGCAAATAAATGAGCAAATGAGCAAGAAAATGAGCAAATGAGCAATAAAAATGAGCAAATGAGCAAATAAATGAGCAAATGAGCAATAAAAATGAGCAAATGAGCAAAAAAATGAGCAAATGAGCAATAAAAATGAGCAAATGAGCAAATAAATGAGCAAATGAGCAAAAAAATGAGCAAATGAGCAAATAAATGAGCAAATGAGCAATAAAAATGAGCAAATGAGCAAAAAAATGAGCAAATGAGCAATAAAAATGAGCAAATGAGCAAATAAATGAGCAAATGAGCAAAAAAATGAGCAAATGAGCAAATAAATGAGCAAATGAGCAAGAAAATGAGCAAATGAGCAAATAAATGAGCAAATGAGCAAAAAAATGAGCAATAAAATGAGCAAATGAGCAATAAAAATGAGCAAATGAGCAAAAAAATGGGCATACCTGTATGTAGGCCTACCAGTGGATGAATAGTCTGCCGGAGAAGTACTGTGTAGACAGGTCTTGTCAGTAAGAGAGTCAGACGATAAGTGAAGGCTCGGCTATTAAAACATAGTAATGCGATAGCGAACATCAAACGAGTCTGCGCACGCATATCTGTCAAAGGATACGATGGCAGTCATTGGTCAATTTATCCCCGGTGTCAGCTCAGTACCCAATCGGGACGAAGCCGAAGGTCAACTCATTTTTTTTTTGCTCATTATAGTACGTCACTTGGACATTTTATCAGTTTATCACGTGATCACTAAATGTGGCAATCGGGTATCCACCGATGCCTGCAATTTATTATTTATAATAATTGGACTCATTGATCTCACGTAAATAATACTCTTAGTTGTTCCAATAAAATAGTTATCAAATTCGATCACCAATAGATTTGACTGTGGAATATAATGACCTTTAACTTATTTATCGATCTATGTTAGAACATGGTCTTAACAAAAAACTTGACCATAACAAAAATTACCTTACATTTATGCATGAATCTAATTAGACCATACGTAAATATTGTCAGCTTATCGTCTGATGAGCAAATCCGATGTTTATCAAAAATAGTACAACTTCCAGTTGGTAATTACTCTTACGAATGAAGAGCGTTGAACATATACGAAATTACTACACGAATGAACTGAAATTTATATTTTCACATCTTACCAACAACAGATACAGACATAGTCATAGTGTTATACTATCTTACATGTACCCATGCTATGACATCATTCGAAGGGGCAATACACTCAAGGAGTTAAAGTGACACGAAACAAGGGACGTGATGTAATATTGGTGTTTGAATCTTAAAGGAACACAAGACACTCTAAAGGGACACTCATTATGAATGAATGTTAACAATACAAGCGCACGAATGAAGAGCGTTTAACATATACGAAATTACTACACGAATGAATTGAACCTTGAAATTTATATTTCACATCTTACCAACAACAGCTACATGCATTATCATAGGGTTATACTGTCTTGCATATACACACGCTATGACATCATTAAAGGCGGACAATCCACTCACGGTGTGACAACAGATACAGACATAGGCATAGTGTTATACAGTCTTCTATGTACCAATGCTATGACATAATTAAAGGGGGATAATACACGCACGGTGTGGAATGTTAAAGTGACACGCGGTAAGGGACGTGATGTAATATTGGTGAAACCCCCTCCCCACTTATAGATATATAACGAAGACGAGAATAACATGTTGATGAAGTTTATTGAAATTTAATCATTGTCTGAATCTTCGACCGTTAGATTTACTTCTAAGAGTTTCTTGAATTTTCTCATCGCTTCATCTGCAGCCCATTCATTATTATATCCGTGTTTGGTCAGTTTGACCATTTTCTTCATGATCATGGTATGTATGCGTGATGTTTTCAATCGATACTGGTATTCTATTAATCGTCTATAACTTTTGAGAAACAGAGCAAACTCTGTGTCGATGGTATCCTCTTTTCCCGACATGCTCTCATCTCCCGAAATGCTCTCTTCTTCTTTCACATCATTGGTGACGCGTTTCATCATACTTTTGAATGTGTCCATCTCGTTGACACATCGCGCAGCTTTCTTAAGACCGAATACCGTTCTACTACCGACGCCATTACCATCTTCTGAATCTGATAGCGTTCCACGTTCATCTTCATCTGAATCTAGAACCGCTTCGTCAGATTCATCGGTATCTTCTCCGAAGAGAGTTGGTTTTGTCTCGGACATAACTCCGTGTTTAATCTGTTTATGTCTTTGTAGATTGTAGTTCGTCGATAAAATAATGCCACATAAATCACACCCGTGCATTATCGCGAATTATTGGAAGAACCATCACTCTTATAAGTAGCGATAAAAAGAGAGAATAAGGTGCGGTATACAACCGTCGCTCTAAGAGTACGTTCGTCCCGGGGCTAGGGTATAGATATTTGACCGCCGGTGATTCAATTAATGCCAATTTATCAGTATGGTACTCTATGTATTCATTCATGATTTGGCTAATCGTATGACACTGCTCTTTTCATTTTCTTCTTATTATTATTAGACAAACCTCCATCAGACACTCTCTTGTTGGTTTGTTTGGACGCTTTACGTGTGTTTGTCAACTTATTTGCTGCAACTTCAGCCTTAGCCATTTCAATCGCTTGAGCGATGGGTGTCACCACGTTAATAAGTGGTTTTAGAACGTCTTCTTCACTATCACTAGTTTTAGTTTTGTCAATAAAGTATCGACCCTGATTATCTGGCATTAACTTCCCATCAACCATATCTCTGAAATGTTTTCTCCACATTTCAATATCTGCTGGAATATACGGGATCGACATGTTTCTTCAAAATGTACAAGTCACTCTTTTTTCTGCATTTTATTTTAGAAAGTTTATCGCCTCTTATAAAAATCGATTATTGGCCATGAATGCCAAATGCACCATGATAGTTATCGATGTCAATAATGCGTTTCGTTGAGATCTTGATTGAGTATGCACCAATCAATGAGCAAATAAATGAGCAAGCAGGATGTTATGTCGCTTGGTGGCGGAGGTAGCATCACCAAATTACCCCTCGGGGGACCTCATTCTGCCATCTAAAAATAGAATCTTTGGGTCTAAAATTGGTTGTACTAAAATATTCCCAAAAACCCAAAACTTCAAAAATTTCAAAAAACTTCAAAAATTTCAAAAAATTTCAAAAACTTCAAAAATTTCAAAAACTTCAAAAATTTCAAAAAACTTCAAAAAATTCAAAAACTTCAAAAATAAGACCCCGGCGGCGGCGCCGCCGCCGGTATTTTACTGCGGGGTCCGCCGGCGGCGGCGGCGGAGGCACCGCCGCCGCAGTAAAATACCGGCGCCGCCGCCGCCGCCGCCGCCGGGGTCTTATTTTTGAAGTTTTTGAAATTTTTGAAGTTTTTTGAAATTTTTGAAGTTTTTGAAATTTTTGAAGTTTTTGAAATTTTTTGAAATTTTTGAAGTTTTTTGAAATTTTTGAAGTTTTGGGTTTTTGGGAATATTTTAGTACAACCAATTTTAGACCCAAAGATTCTATTTTTAGATGGCAGAATGAGGTCCCCCGAGGGGTAATTTGGTGATGCTACCTCCGCCACCAAGCGACATAACATCCTGCTTGCTCATTTATTTGCTCATTGATTGGTGCATACTCAATCAAGATCTCAACGAAACGCATTATTGACATCGATAACTATCATGGTGCATTTGGCATTCATGGCCAATAATCGATTTTTATAAGAGGCGATAAACTTTCTAAAATAAAATGCAGAAAAAAGAGTGACTTGTACATTTTGAAGAAACATGTCGATCCCGTATATTCCAGCAGATATTGAAATGTGGAGAAAACATTTCAGAGATATGGTTGATGGGAAGTTAATGCCAGATAATCAGGGTCGATACTTTATTGACAAAACTAAAACTAGTGATAGTGAAGAAGACGTTCTAAAACCACTTATTAACGTGGTGACACCCATCGCTCAAGCGATTGAAATGGCTAAGGCTGAAGTTGCAGCAAATAAGTTGACAAACACACGTAAAGCGTCCAAACAAACCAACAAGAGAGTGTCTGATGGAGGTTTGTCTAATAATAATAAGAAGAAAATGAAAAGAGCAGTGTCATACGATTAGCCAAATCATGAATGAATACATAGAGTACCATACTGATAAATTGGCATTAATTGAATCACCGGCGGTCAAATATCTATACCCTAGCCCCGGGACGAACGTACTCTTAGAGCGACGGTTGTATACCGCACCTTATTCTCTCTTTTTATCGCTACTTATAAGAGTGATGGTTCTTCCAATAATTCGCGATAATGCACGGGTGTGATTTATGTGGCATTATTTTATCGACGAACTACAATCTACAAAGACATAAACAGATTAAACACGGAGTTATGTCCGAGACAAAACCAACTCTCTTCGGAGAAGATACCGATGAATCTGACGAAGCGGTTCTAGATTCAGATGAAGATGAACGTGGAACGCTATCAGATTCAGAAGATGGTAATGGCGTCGGTAGTAGAACGGTATTCGGTCTTAAGAAAGCTGCGCGATGTGTCAACGAGATGGACACATTCAAAAGTATGATGAAACGCGTCACCAATGATGTGAAAGAAGAAGAGAGCATTTCGGGAGATGAGAGCATGTCGGGAAAAGAGGATACCATCGACACAGAGTTTGCTCTGTTTCTCAAAAGTTATAGACGATTAATAGAATACCAGTATCGATTGAAAACATCACGCATACATACCATGATCATGAAGAAAATGGTCAAACTGACCAAACACGGATATAATAATGAATGGGCTGCAGATGAAGCGATGAGAAAATTCAAGAAACTCTTAGAAGTAAATCTAACGGTCGAAGATTCAGACAATGATTAAATTTCAATAAACTTCATCAACATGTTATTCTCGTCTTCGTTATATATCTATAAGTGGGGAGGGGGTTTCACCAATATTACATCACGTCCCTTACCGCGTGTCACTTTAACATTCCACACCGTGCGTGTATTATCCCCCTTTAATTATGTCATAGCATTGGTACATAGAAGACTGTATAACACTATGCCTATGTCTGTATCTGTTGTCACACCGTGAGTGGATTGTCCGCCTTTAATGATGTCATAGCGTGTGTATATGCAAGACAGTATAACCCTATGATAATGCATGTAGCTGTTGTTGGTAAGATGTGAAATATAAATTTCAAGGTTCAATTCATTCGTGTAGTAATTTCGTATATGTTCAACGCTCTTCATTCGTGCGCTTGTATTGTTAACATTCATTCATAATGAGTGTCCCTTTAGAGTGTCTTGTGTTCCTTTAAGATTCAAACACCAATATTACATCACGTCCCTTGTTTCGTGTCACTTTAACTCCTTGAGTGTATTGCCCCTTCGAATGATGTCATAGCATGGGTACATGTAAGATAGTATAACACTATGACTATGTCTGTATCTGTTGTTGGTAAGATGTGAAAATATAAATTTCAGTTCATTCGTGTAGTAATTTCGTATATGTTCAACGCTCTTCATTCGTAAGAGTAATTACCAACTGGAAGTTGTACTATTTTTGATAAACATCGGATTTGCTCATCAGACGATAAGCTGACAATATTTACGTATGGTCTAATTAGATTCATGCATAAATGTAAGGTAATTTTTGTTATGGTCAAGTTTTTTGTTAAGACCATGTTCTAACATAGATCGATAAATAAGTTAAAGGTCATTATATTCCACAGTCAAATCTATTGGTGATCGAATTTGATAACTATTTTATTGGAACAACTAAGAGTATTATTTACGTGAGATCAATGAGTCCAATTATTATAAATAATAAATTGCAGGCATCGGTGGATACCCGATTGCCACATTTAGTGATCACGTGATAAACTGATAAAATGTCCAAGTGACGTACTATAATGAGCAAAAAAAAAATGAGTTGACCTTCGGCTTCGTCCCGATTGGGTACTGAGCTGACACCGGGGATAAATTGACCAATGACTGCCATCGTATCCTTTGACAGATATGCGTGCGCAGACTCGTTTGATGTTCGCTATCGCATTACTATGTTTTAATAGCCGAGCCTTCACTTATCGTCTGACTCTCTTACTGACAAGACCTGTCTACACAGTACTTCTCCGGCAGACTATTCATCCACTGGTAGGCCTACATACAGGTATGCCCATTTTTTTGCTCATTTGCTCATTTTTATTGCTCATTTGCTCATTTTATTGCTCATTTTTTTGCTCATTTGCTCATTTTCTTGCTCATTTATTTGCTCATTTGCTCATTTTTTTGCTCATTTATTTGCTCATTTGCTCATTTTTATTGCTCATTTGCTCATTTTTTTGCTCATTTGCTCATTTTTATTGCTCATTTGCTCATTTATTTGCTCATTTGCTCATTTTTTTGCTCATTTGCTCATTTATTTGCTCATTTGCTCATTTTTATTGCTCATTTGCTCATTTTTTTGCTCATTTGCTCATTTTTATTGCTCATTTGCTCATTTATTTGCTCATTTGCTCATTTTTATTGCTCATTTGCTCATTTTCTTGCTCATTTGCTCATTTTTTTGCTCATTTGCTCATTTTTATTGCTCATTTGCTCATTTTCTTGCTCATTTGCTCATTTTCTTGCTCATTTGCTCATTTTTATTGCTCATTTGCTCATTTTTTTGCTCATTTGCTCATTTTTATGCTCATTTGCTCATTTTCTTGCTCATTTGCTCATTTTCTTGCTCATTTGCTCATTTTTATTGCTCATTTGCTCATTTTCTTGCTCATTTGCTCATTTTCTTGCTCATTTGCTCATTTTTATGCTCATTTGCTCATTTTTATTGCTCATTTGCTCATTTTCTTGCTCATTTGCTCAGTTTTTTGCTCATTTGCTCATTGATCGGTACATACTCAAGAGTCATATACCTAACATCCAATGTACGTTAATGGTGTCATAGCGTGGGTACATAGAAGACTGTATAACACCATGCCTATGTCCGTATCTGTTGTCACACCGTGAGTGGATTGTCCGCCTTTAATGATGTCATAGCGTGTGTACATGCAAGACAGTATAATACTATGATTATGTCTGTAGCTGTTGTTGGTAAGATTTGAAAATATAAATTTCAAGGTTCAATTCATTCGTGTAGTAATTTCGTATATGTTCAACGCTCTTCATTCGTGCGCTTGTATTGTTAACATTCATTCATAATGAGTGTCCCTTTAGATCGATAAATAAGTTAAAGGTCCTTACATTCCACAGTCAAATCTATTGGTGATCGAATTTGATAACTATTTTATTGGAACAACTAAGAGTATTATTCACGTGAGATCAATGAGTCCAATTATTATAAATAATATATTGCAGGCATCGGTGGATACCCGATTGCCACATTTAGTGATCACGTGATAAACTGATAAAATGTCCAAGTGACGTACTATATGTATGCATTCTGATCCGCTGTCGTTATTCATTCCATAACGTAATGCCTCAGGCCAGTCGAAAATTGGTTGCTCGTCATCTTCATTATATTGAAATTTTGGAAGTTTTGGAAATTTTGGAAGTTTTTGAAATTTTGGAAATTTTGGAAGTTTTGGAAATTTTTGGAGTTTTGGAAATTTTGGAAGTTTTGGAAATTTTGGAAATTTTGGAAATTTTGGAAATTTTTGGAGTTTTGGAAATTTTGTAAGTTTTGGAAATTTTGGAAATTTTGGAAATTTTGGAAGTTTTGGAAATTTTGGAAGTTTTGGAAATTCTGGAAATTTTGGAAGTTTTTGAAATTTTTGAAATATTTGAAAGTTTTTGAAATTTTTGAAATATTTGAAAGTTTTTGAAATTTTGGAAGTTTTTGAAATTTTGGAAGTTTTGGGTTTTGAAAAAATATTTTGGGTTTTGATATTTTGGGAATATTTTAGTACAACCAATTTTACCCTCAAACAATTTTACCCTCAAACAATTTTTAGACCCAAATATTCTATTTTTAGATGTGAGGCTAACGAGACCCCTATTCTTCTAATAGCGTTATATAAAAGGTCATTTGAGTATGTGAGGACAATATAAGTGCATAACTGGCTACATAACATTTGCACACCCCCTTGCACCTCAGTGCCCAGGCCTAATATCCTATATATTCATAAACCATGAGAACATTCAGATATTTTAACCTGAAAAATTACATAAATCCTATAACATATAGTGGTCTAACTCCAGGCAAATGCACACAGCTACGGGCATGAGACCATGCAGGACACACCGGGCTGACGATGGTTGTTCGGCCCGGTGTGAGAGAATTTTGAAAACCATACAAGAAAATCGCAAATTCTAGCATCTAGACAGACCTCAACTGAAGCTTTCCTAGTGTCGGATATTGCAAACCCCATACTCCCCCACAGGTTTAAAAATTCTTCAACTGATGACCATTTATGTCTACAAGTTTGACCAAATGTATATATATTAAAATATTGTTTTGTTAAACTAATTAGCAGTTTTGTATTGACGATGGTTCGGCCCGGTGTGCGAAAATTTTGAAATCTGAACAAGAAAATCGCAAAATCCTAGCATCTGGACTAGCCTCAAGCCTTCCTAGAGTTGGAAATATTAGACTTGATGACAATTCCAATGACAATGTTGACCATATGTATGTAATATTGTTTCTTAAATTAACTAGCAGTTTTTGACTGGCCACGGGGGGGGGGGGGGGGGGGGGGGGGTGCTCAGGACACAAGTTTTCAAGTTTTGGAAATTTCCAACCTGTCACCCCCCTAAGGTTGGAAAATTTACAACTGATGACCATTTCAGTCCAAAATTGTGACAAAAAATAGAAAAATATGAAAATATTGGTACAAAACAATTAATTCCCCCAATAAATTGTTTGAAAATCAAACTACAAGAACAGTTTCAACCTATTGTTGTGTGAAATTTCCAACTAATGTTTTGGCAGTTATGACATTTCCAACTGATGGAAAATTTTGACCAAAGTTGTGGGTGGGGTGAGACACCCCCTGTCACCACGTCTCTGTATATAACGTCAGTATAACAATGACCAAGTTCAACGCGCACAGCGTGAACAGTTGCACCATCGCCAATACCTAAACTTCTTGGTATGAAGTAGATGACATATGAAACAAGGCCTGTATAAGTGCCTGAGTAAACCATGTATGGCTGTTTCTTTATGAACAATTCACTGATTTTAGGACGGGTGGCGTGTATAAATGCAGAATGACGCGTGTGTTAATGGGTATGTCCATATGCCTGCGCAACTCGTTCTCTCCTTCCGCGCTAGCACTCGTGTCATATCAACAAACCAATTAACGCACTCGCGTTGTTTTGTGTATATAACCAATGTAGACCAGAGAACGACAGACTATAATACATAATAGTCCAATAAAATGATTTTTTTTTCTAGACAAGGCCCGTGCAAAAGTTTATTGGATTCTTCAGTATGTATATGTCATTCACTTGTTGCTTTCGTGATAACCATGGGTATTGGTAAGGCACACAACAAGTCAAAATGATAAGCCCAATTAAAACACGCTTGCGCTTAAATATCGGCAATTACCCATAAGAGCGTTCTTGACCATATGTTTTATAATACCGTGTTATTTTGGATGTTTGCTATGGATTCATTTGGTAATTGCTTGGGAAGGTTTCCACTAGTTTTGGGTGTCAAATCGGATGATATTTGTGACCACATTGTGATGGTTACAGTTATGCCCTGTGCCAATGCATTCTCTTATATATGCGAGTCGACCATAGGTCGCCTCGCATATATAAGAGAATGCATTGGTCTAACAATTTTTTTTACAATTTTAATATTTTTTCTTGTATTCTTTAACAATTTTATAATTTCACCCATACCGAGCCCCAGACAAACATGAGCAGACGACACTCTTCTATATGCTTCTATATATGTGTGGGGCTCCCTGCAGGGCAATGGATCTTTTTTATTTTATGTCCTAAAAATTGTAAGAAACATTTAAAAAAATGATAAAAAATTGTTAGGCCAATGCATTCTCTTATATATGCGAGGCGACCTATGGTCGACTCGCATATATAAGAGAATGCATTGGCACAGGGTAAAAAAAGTCCCGACTTACGACTGGATTTGATATGGCGGGTCACATTTAAGCTCGCCATAATAGATCATATCTTGATTCATCTGATCTCACTCGAAATACAAGATAGGTTGACACTAGACCCAAAATTATTGACAGTTTGTCCATGTGATCGTCTTTCAGACACCTGTCTTTCTATACCAACTTTTGTTGTTCATTCTGCATGATATGACAACATAACCACAATTAACTAGTCGCAAAGATACGCCAAACCCGTGGTGAAAAGCAGTGACAAGAAAATCATGAAGGCAGCAATTGAAAAACTAGGATGAAGTTCAAGGCCATCTTTGGTCATGTGACACAGTTTCTCCAAGGCTTCATTTTTAAGTCTCCCTTCGTGCAGCTGCAGACAGACCTCTCGAACGGAAGTGGTATCGACAGGAAATTTGAAAACATGAAAGAGTCATTCTGAACTCCTCGACCTGTGACCTCTGCGGGCACCGGGAAACGGTGACGGAATCTGACGAGGTTTGCCGAATGATGAAAGAGTATGCCACCGGCCAATATGACAAATAAAGAGAAGCTGAATACATAAAAGAAGTTCTTGTAGTTGAATCGGAGGCCCTGGGGCTGGTTTGGGTTTATGACAACCCGTGGTGCGATTACTGGGTTACAGACGCTGCTAAAGAATTTCAGGATTGGCACATCTATGACAGGGTGCGTTCCCTGGGCGTGCTCGAATCCGTTTCCGAGTTCGTTATCCATTTCGGTGCAGTAGTTGGAACATGAGAGAACTTGGTGCTCAGGTAGAGCAAATTGGTTACACATGTTGGTGATGTTCTGTCGGTGGATGTTCTCGTCCGATTCTTTGTCTTTGTTGGTAAGGACGGCTAATATCGGTATATCTGTCAAAAGGAGAGTGGACATGGTCTTTGAAGTTAAAGGCCCAGTTAATTTTCGAACGCCCATATCACATTATACACAACGTACTCCACATTATATAATAGTTGGAAGAGGAACCAACATATTTATACACTAGCAGGTGGACCCGACTTCGTCCGGGCTGTTTCCCCTCTGCTTTTCGGCGAATTGCGCGATTTGACCTTGAATTGTCCATTTTGAAGGTCACGATTTGACCCGTCCAAAACACTGCCCGGACAAAAGTACCCAACAAAAGTACCCGTCGAAATCCATCCGGTTTTATCCGATTTGACCTTGAATTGATCATTTTGAAGGTCAAGGTCAGGTCGGGGTCACTCAGTGGACAAAAGTAACCCTACGTATCAAATTTTGTCGAAATCCCATCAAAATTCACGATTTGACCTTGAATTGACCTGATTTCAAGGTCAAGGTCACGTCGCACGGGCAAATGAATAGGCGTATGACACTCCCCATACGAAAGTATCCCTAGACACTAATTTTCATCGAAATCCCGTGATATTTGGGCGTTTGACCTTGAAATGACCCGATTTCAAGGTCAAGGTCACATCGCACGGGCAAATTAATAGGCATATGCCACTCCCCGACCGACAGTACCGCCATATACCAAGTTTCATCGAAATCCCATGATACTCGGGCATTTGACCTTGAAATGACCCGATTTCAAGGTCATGTCGCACGGGAAAATTAATAGGCCTATGCCACTCCCCGGCCGAAAGTATCCCCACATACCAAATTTCATCGAAATCGGCTCGGCCGTTTTCGAGTTCATCGCTCACACACACACACACACCCTCTCACCCTCACACACACACCCTCACACACATACACACCCTCACACACCCTCACACACAAACACACAGATCTTCAAAATATATAATAGATATATATATATATATATATATATATATATATATATATATATATATATATATATATATATATAGACGTTGCGGTCTAGGAGTGTCTACCGAGTGGTAGATATTCTCAGATTCACCCATGACTTCCCCCGTTATTTACCCCAGAATGCATCATAATATGTTGTATATAATGTGACCTGGTGATTCGAAAATTAAATGCGCTTTTAAGGATGCTCTGTCCGATTTAACACCAAATAAGTCAGACTGTGATAAGCCTTCCCCATTAATGAGCATATATGTCCTATCTAATTAGTTTCTGATATTGAAAACGTAGATAAGCCTATAACATATAACATATGGTGTGAAATCTGGCACGACATCTTTAATATATATAATATATAAGGTCCAAGATTGATATAAGACATGCCTATAGAACATAATTAATTTAATAAACTGTCCATAGGCCTTTCGTGGCATTGCCATTTTTCAATAGAAGACAATAATGATTGTGACCTATCACTATATATGGCAGGCGGCCATGTTTTTCAACAAATTTCGTTCAAAATAGAAGGCTCCCATCTAGACGTCACCGCGAAGATCCTAATGCACGTAGTTTGGTGATGATCGGATGAGGGGTGTGGTCTGTAGGGCGTGCTTAAGGATTTAGTCATGCAAAGAGTAAGATTCAAGATGGCTGTTGACGGCCATATTTTGTTCAAATTTGACAGCTCACATCTATAGATGATTCTAAACATGCCTGTAAATTTTCAAATCAATTCTACAATAAATGCGGGCTGCGGGGTGTACCGATGGATACAAATTTGAAATCCAAGATGGCTGCCCGCGGTCATGTTTTTCTACATATGTTGGACAAATACGAGGTGATGATCGGATGAGGGGTGTGGTATGTAGGGCATGCCGGGGAAAATTGTTGATGCACACACGCACGCATGTACGCACGCACATTGGTGGGAAATATTCAGGCAATAAGTTTAACACACGACCCATGTGAACTGATTATCTTAACATTACTAAAGCGGACTACTCGTCAATGAGTATTTAGTATCGAGAAGGTTAACCCTTTACCCAACAAACCGGCCAAAACCGGCCAAATAAAGCTTCAACAGCCTAAAATATCTTCGGTCTGTCTCAATAAAACCATACAAATATGGATATCATTGGAACCGGCTCCTTGACCACATTGTGATAGTTACAGTTATTCCCTGTGCCAATGCATTCTCTTATATATGCGAGTCGACCATAGGTCGCCTCGCATATATATATGAGAATGCATTGGCCTGAAAAAAATCCTCTTTTTACCATTTTTTCTTACATTCTTTAACAATTTTATAATTTTTAATGTGTTAAGCCAATGCATTCTCTTATATATGCGAGGCGACCTATGGTCGACTCGCATATATAAGAGAATGCATTGGCACAGGGCCTTTCTGTTGGGTAAAGGGTTAAGAGAACTTACGTCTGTTGAAAAATCGCCCTATCCACGTCCGTGGTATTGCAGCAGCGATTACGTTTCCGATCAGATGGACAGGCATTTGAGCTAAATTGTGAGTGAACACGAAGAATATCTTATCCACGACTAGACTCTTGTCGACCTTGTTGTATTTGATTCTCAATTGATGTTTAGCTGCATCGTCACTTCCGTTATGCGCCTGTTTTTTTTATTTTCGTACTCTAAACCAAGGTCGTCCACACTGATATCCAACGGTAGTCGACCATCAAACAACGTTTGAAGCACTTCTATCCATTTCTCGTTCGATTCGTCAGGTAATCCGGCTGCGTCGATTATATTGGGCATCATGTATCCATTTGGTATTCTGGTAATCGCAATTGCTGAAATCTGGAGGATAAATGCTTAATCATGTTTAATAATAATTTTACTTTTTTATCAAGTAGAATGGTATTTAATGAAGATATGGAACTCGATACCAATTATGTGAAACAGTAGTTAGTTGGCGAAAAGTTGAACACAAAATGATATTCTTAAATAAAACGGCAAAATATATGCCAAAAACGCGGTCGGTCGGTAAAATTATTATTAAAGATAATACTTATTCAGTTACTTTTCGAATACTACCCGCCATGTAGACTTTGGGTTGGATTAAATGCCGGGAAGCAGAGCTGGAACCGCCGCATAGCAGATTTTACGCCGATCCGGCCCATATCGATTACACGGTGGGCATACATAACAAATTTCACGTTGTTGCCGATGCCCGAAATATCGCCCAATTAAGGTCATTTGCTGGTACCCGTTTCGAGTATTGCCCGTCCCGAGTTGAGCGCACCGATTGAGCTAATAGTTCGGGAGCCAGGAGGGTTTTAATTACACTATCGCGCAATGAAGGTTTGATGCACTCGATTTGTTGGCGGTGATAG
Organism: Siphonodentalium dalli; assembly: GCA_032622095.1. Lineage (NCBI taxonomy): Eukaryota > Metazoa > Mollusca > Scaphopoda > Gadilida > Siphonodentaliidae > Siphonodentalium > Siphonodentalium dalli. The sequence continues at coordinate 138,874,375 of CP136068.1, read as the reverse complement.
ATCATTACGGAAAACCAATTTCTTAAGTTGCGCATTCCTGGCGTTTAGGGGCCCTCCAAAACCTCAAAAATGACTTTTAATTACACTATCGCGCAAGTCCACCATCTTTACATTGAATACTCTATAATTTTCACTGATAATAAAAACATAACTTAAGAACGGAAATTTCCTGGCGTTTCCAAATAAGAAGGGGTCTTCTAGGGGGACCCAACAATGTCAAAATTTCACTTTTAATTACACAATCGCGCAAGTCCATCATTTTCCCCTGAAATGGTTTACTGTATTCACTGATAATAAAAACGCAACGTAAGAACGCAAATTTCCTGGCGTTTTCAAATAAGAAGGGGTCTTCTAGCGGGAGGGGGGGGGAGGGGACAAAAATGTCAAAATTTAACTTTTAATTACACAATCGTGCAAGTCCACCATTTTTTCCTGGAGTAGTCTCCTGTATTCACTGATCATAAAAACACAACTGAAGAAAGGAAATTTCATGGCATTTTCATATAAGAAGGGGTCTTCTAGGGGGACCCAAACATGTTGAAATTACACTTTTAATTACACAACCGCGCAAGTCCACCATTTTTACCTGGAATAGTATATTATGTTCACTGATCATAAACACACAACTTAAGAAAGCAAATTTCCTGGCGTGTTCATATAAGAAGAGGTCCATATATATAGGTGGTACAAACCCCCCCCCCCCCCATATATGTAGTTCTTTGTGTGATAATATATAATCATTTAGTAACTCAAGCTTAAAACATGGCATACAGAAGTGAACATATTCCTGTTTAAAAATAAAAATAAATATTAAACAGTTTGAACACTAAAGCTTCTTGAAGCTTCATTAAGCATTTGAGCTCGGCATCTATTGACAATGAATGTATATCTATGGGTCCATTTCGTAATCAGTGTCGGAGTCATCAGCAAAACAAGTTACACATTCATCGTCCGTATCATCGTTGTCACATTCCGGTTGTTCTGGGATTACTGACTTTGGCAAATGCGGCCCATCGAACCAGATGATCCAATACGATCCATCAGCAAGTTCCCATTCACTGCCAGGGTCATTGGGCAGACTGTTATCAATCACAGCATGCCACATATTAGCCACATACTTAGCCCTATAAATTTTCTGACGCACACCGGACTTGCAAGGCGGAATACTACTCCCTACAGTCCTTTCAGTTTTGATAACGGTCGGTTTTCATCCTTCGGACCAAAAGTTTTCTCAAAACTTTGAATCTGTATTCGTCAATTGGGATGGGTTTGCGGGTAAACAGATACTGAGACCAAGTCTGCAAATGCTTCAGGATATCGATCGTCGCGATCTACAGAGAAGCGAAAGGGCGTTTCTTGTCCTTCCGAGCAAGATCGGCCGTATAATCGCACCCGATGTAGACGTGAAATGCTGGCAGCGCAGAACAGATGGACACTCCTATTTCCTCAGACACAGCTGAAACGTTCAAGTAGCGTCTGTTACCATGTCCAGTTGTGCCAACGTCCATCCAGATAACAGCTTTAAATGTATGTATGTGATGCAATATAATTACGAGTACATTTGTGTCCGCAGCTCGCACTACGATGTTACCAACGGGTATTTCATGACCAATATCCACCATGTGTAGACAAACCCTTGTGTCTGCCTCAGGATGATCACAATACATACTTTCATGGTCTACTTCTCGATACTGCCATCGACAACAACAAACTTCACACACTCTTCGTCAAAGCCGAGGTACACTTCCCTGTCGACCAAGACATGTGTATGGTGTGAAGAAAACCAATCTTTGGAAAAAAAACCAATCTTTGGAAAAAAATCGAGGCAGCTGCTTTTTGAAAGATGTAGATTTCAATGCTTTAGACGCATATTTAGGGATCAACTGCTCCAGACCGGTTATCGTGTATGTGACCTGCTCAGCACCTCTGCATTCTCGTTCACAGTCCTGGGTGGAAGTTCCACGTATGCATGTGTCGAACACCACGTCATGTTAGGTTTAATAGCTTGTGAAGCACGACACGGGAGAGTCCACCATATGTCGGGGTATGCAGTGCAACAGGAAATTGCCATCGACGATGGCAGATAGAGCGTGGTACCGATGTAAATGGGGATTGAAGACGGAATTCTATGTCATCTTCACATCTAGTTGCAAGGGTTGTTAGTCTTCTCAGCATATCCCACGTGTGGCGGAGCTCTTTAACAACAAATTTTCGCGCCCTTGTTTGAGAAGGTTTTCAGTTTATTTCTGGAGATCGGCCTCTCAAAGCGATCTGGATCATCCGTACATTCCTTCACTAAATCGTACTGGAGTGTGGCAAAGGGAAGTAGAGCCGCACTTATCAGCGCTGCATTTGAACTATGTGGACTACATACAACTATATGATGTCCGAGCTGAACTGACTGACAGTAGGATTGATCGTCACAATGCTGACCCCAACACGCTTCTCATCTGTATACATGCTAACGCATATCCATTTACTCTGGAAACAGACGCCCTCTTGAACGTACAGGCCAATGTGTCAGTACTGAAATTAGCGATTCCTTATTAACAATAAAGAAAGTTGGCAAACAGAAGCACGACGATTTAACCACGATAAAGAGCTCCGCTGCACGAGGGATATGTTGGGGAAACTAGCAATCCTTGCAACTAAGCGTGAAGTTGACATAATTTATAATTCCTTCTTCAATTCCCATTGACATCGGTATCACTCTCTATCTGCAAGACTGACGATACAATGGCTCACACGGACAAGAGTTCATTATGCCCATTGCTCGAGGGGAAGGTCATTGACCATGGGACTCCATAATTCGTAGATGCTCACATCATCGATGGCAATTTCCTGCTGCAAGGCTTACCGTCGGCTTTATCCCCGACAGAGGGTTGACTCTCTCGTGTCGTGCTTCACATACTTTTAAACCTAAAGTCCAAACATATGTGGAACCTTCCACCAAGGACTGTGAACGAGAACGCGAAGACGCTGAGCAGGTCACATACGTGATATCCGGTCCTGAGCAGTTGATCCCTAAAGATGTGTCTAAAGCATTGAAATCTACATCTTTCAAGAAACAGCTGCCTCGATCTTATGCCAAAGATTGATCTTCTTCACACCACACATATATCTTTGTCGACAGGGAATACACCTTGGCTTTGACGAAGAGTGTGAGGAGTTTATTGTTGTCGATGGCAATGTCGAGAAGCAGACATTGGACAGTCTGTATTGTGATCATCCGGAGGCAGACACAGTGTGTGTCTACACATGCATGGTGGATGTTGATCATGAAATACCAGTTGGTAACATCGTAGTACGGGCTGCGGACACAGATATACTTGTATGTTTCTATTGCATCACATACATACAGTTAAATATATTATATGGATGTTGGTTCAACTGGACGTGGTAGCAGACGCTACGTGAGCGTTTCAGCTGTGTCTGAGGAAATAGGAGAAACCATCTGTTCTGCGCTGCCAGCATTTCACGCCTACATCGGGTGCGATTATACGGCCGCTTTTGCTCAGAAGAGCAATAAACGCCCCTTTGCTCTTCTTGATCCCGACGATCAATATTCTGAAGCATTTGCAGACTTGGCCTCATGATCTGTTTCAGAAGAGGCTGTACGAGGCGCCTGAAGAGTATTCATGTACGCTATATGGTGCCTGCAAACCCATCCCAATTAACGAATACAGATTCAAAGTGTTCGAGAAAGCTTTTGGGCCTAAGAATGAAAACCGACCGTTATCAAAGCTGAAAGGACTGGACGGTAGTGGTATTCCGCCTTGCAATTCTGTTTTGCGTCAGAAAATTGACAGGGCTATTTATCTGGTTCGACGGGCCACAGATGCCAGAGTCAGTAATCCCAGAACAACCGGAATGTGACAATGATGGTATGGACGATGAACGTGTACCTGGTTGTGCTGATGACTCCGACACTGATGACGAAATTGACCCATAAATATACATTCATTGTCAATAGATGCCGAGCTCATTGCTTAATGAAGCTTTCCGTGTTTATGTTCTGTGATCTTAACAATTAATACCAAGCGCAATTATTCAACAAAGCTTTAGTGTTCAAGGTGATTAATGTTTTTTTTTATTTTGAAACAAGAATATGTTTCAATTCTGTATGCCATGTTTTAATCTTGAGTTACTACATGCTTATATATTGTCACACAAAGAACTACATATATGTCTGTTGTACCACCCATGGACCTCATCTTATTTGAAAACGCCAGGAAATTTCCGTTCTTAAGTTGTGTTTTTATGATCAGTGAATACAGGAGACTATTCCAGGAAAAAATGGTGGACTTGCACGATTGTGCAATTAAAAGTTAAATTTTGACATTTTTGTCCCCCCCCCCCCCCAGAAGACCCCTTCTTATTTGAAAACACCAGGAAATTTGCTCTCTTAAGTTGTGCTTTTATGATCAGTGAATACAGGTAGACTATTCCAGGAAAAAATGGTGGACTTGCGCGATTGTGTAATCAAAAGTGAAATTTTGACATTTTTGGGGTCCCCATAGAAGACCCCTTCTTATTTGAAAACGCCAGGAAATGTCCTTTCTTAAGTTGTGTTTTTATGATCAGTGAATACAGTAGACTATTCCTGAAAAAAATGGTGGACTTGCACGATTGTGTAATTAAAAGTGAAATTTTGACTTTTAAATTATATAGGAAGTTTGGGCTCAATCCGTCCGACAGTTTTCCCGGCCATAGCTAACAGACAAACAGAAGTCCCAAAATACATATTAGACTAGCCGATGAGCCCGACGTTGTCCGGGCTATTCAAAAACCAAATTTCAAGTCGATAGCTCTACCCGTTTCCGAGATCTGGTTTGCGCATGCGCGAAGCTGGGGTCGCTCGGGCTCGGCGACCCGATAAAATTCGTATCCGGGGCAAGATACATTCACATACCAAATTTCAAGTCGATAGCTCCATCCGTTTCCGAGATATCGTCTGCGCATGCGCGAAGCTGGCGTCGCACGGGCTCGGCGACCCGATAAAATTCGTATCCGGGGCAAGATACATTCACATATGAAATTTCAAGTCGATAGCTCCACCCGTTTCCGAGATCTCGTCTGCGCATGCGCGAAGCGGGCGCCACACGGGCTCGCCAATACGACAACGACAACCGCCTGGTCAAACTACACACACGTACCAAGTTTCGTCCCGATCGGTCGAGAATCGTAGATTTGTATAAATGACAGACAGACAGACATACAGACAAACATACAGAGGTCTTCAAAATATATATGAGACTAGCCGATGAGCCCGACGTTGTCCGGGCTATTCAAAAACCAAATTTCAAGTCGATAGCTCCACCCGTTTCCTATATCTGGTCTGCGCATGCGCGAAGCTGGCGTCGCACGGGCTCGGCGACCCGATAAAATTCTAGCCGATGAGCCCGACGTTGTCCGGGCTATTCAAAAACCAAATTTCAAGTCGATAGCTCCACCCGTTTCCGAGATCTGGTCTGCGCATGTGCGAAGCTGGCGTCGCACGGGCTCGACAATATTCAAAAACCAAATTTCAAGTCGATAGCTCTACCCGTTTCCGATATATGGTCTGCGCATGCGCGAAGCTAGCGTCGCACGGGCTCGGCGACCCGATAAAATTCGTATCCGGGGCAAGATACATTCACATAGCAAATTTCAAGTCGATAGCTCCACCCGTTTCCGAGATCTCGTCTGTGCATGCGCGAAGCGGGCGCCGCACGGGCTCGCCAATACGACAACGTCGACCGCCTGGTCAAACTACACACAAGTACCAAGTTTCGTCCCGATCGGTCGAGAATCGTAGATTTGTATTAATGACAGACAGACAGACAGACAAACAAACAGACAGACAGAGGTCTTCAAAATATATATGAGATTGTCTGTTACGCGTATTGATTTCTGAGGTGGACACACCAGCCCTTGAACTGGCTGAAACAGACTCATGTTTATCACATAAATTTGGCCATAAAAGCAGTTTCATAATTATCGGTAATAGACACGTTTAATATCAGCGCGTGCGATGACGTCACGGCGTTCTTCAAATAACTTGCGATCGCTGTAGTTTATGATTGTTGTTTTCGATGAAAATTTCGCGTTGCTTCGGGTTTATTTGATCATGTGATAAAAGGTATCTCACACTCGTCCTATTTTATACGTAATTTATCAACCTCGTCCTCTAAATTCTATTTGAGCCTCGGTAAACCTCGGCTCAAATCGAATTTAATGAACTCGGTTGATAAATTCCGTATAATATAGAAACTCATGTGAGATCCTCTATATATGATTCGTGCAATTTTTGATCTTTTAAACATTTAAAACAAAATTTATTTAAATTCTATTTTTTTTATTTTTTTTTTAGATTGAACTCTGATCTGCTGTTGAACAAAAAGTAAATCTCTTTTTTTTAAATTTAAATTAAAAAAAACTAAATTTCTAAGTTTTTAGATTAAAACTTAATAAAAAAATTGTTTTATTTAAAGGTACTCAACCCGATAAAACTCCTCTCAATTACTATTTCAATGGCTTCGGGGGTCAAAAATATTTTATTCGAGTCGAGGAAGTCACCCATCAAAGTTCAGATTTGTTAGATATCGATTTTAGAAATCTATTATTTTTCATTATCGGGAATACTATCTGGCCCAGAACTCAGTCAAAATTGCGTTAAAATTACCACTTGATTTTAGATTTATTCATCCTTGTCTGTTTGAATAGATTTGGAGTACACATCCAGAGCAGATTACGGCAGTTATTAGTACTCATCTCGAGAACATAACAAATTTGAAAAATCAATATCTAATAACTCTGAGCTTTGTTTGATGGGTTCCTCCACTCGAATCAAATATTTTTTACCCCCAAAGCCAAAGAAATAGTAATATAGGACCCTCTGATCGGATTGTTGTTGTTGGAATCTGTTGAGATGGGGACCCTCTTTACGGGTTGAGTACCTTTAAATTAAATGTCTTTTTATTTAAATTTTTAAATTTTAAACTTGAATTTTAAATTTTATATTTACTTTTTAGATTTTTAAAAAAAGGCCGTTATAACATCTTTCGGGGTACCCCGAGGCACCACACCAAATTTGGTTGAAATCGGTCAAAAGCTCTGGAAGAAAAATCGTTAACAGAACAGACAGACAGATCCATGAACTCTTTAATATATCTAAACCAGAGAACACACATTCGTTTTGCCATTCAATGTGAAAATTATGAAATGAAAAACATTGTTATAACACGGATAAATTTATAACATCATGGCGCAAATATTAATATCAGAATATTTTGTTATCCTCTTCCCCATTTTCCACCTTTCTGATTGGCCCATGTGCTGTCACGTGCCGGGCGACAAATCACATTGTTATCCTTCATCCCATTTTCCTCTCTTCTGATTGGCTGAGAGTGCGTCACATGGCGGGCCGTAAATCATCTTGTTATCCTTCATCCCATTTTCCTCTCTTCTGATTGGCTGAGAGTGCGTCACATGGCGGGCGATAAATCACCATATTACCCTCGAGGGTAACATTGTCTCAGTTATTGACCGCTCAGCTGTTACCAGTAAACATAGAACTACGAAGAACTCACCGCGCAGAGATTCTCTGAAAGCTCTCTGATAATTTCGAAAAACACTGTTTTTATAAAACCCCACTGTTTCATAACAACCGCGAACTGTGGTGTTTGCTAATTTGCATAATAGTGTGTTTTTTTATTTGCAATTAAAGCACGCTATGTATAAATGGTGTTATCACAGACACATATCTGTTATAAGGTGTAATCTTTATATTGGACCTTTTTATATCAATAATAAAGACCGTGGGACAAATAGATAAACCTTATTATGTTGTTGGTATGCTGCAGACAATTGCACATACGATGTACATACGTTACAACTACGTTTATGCACTAGATCAAATAGCCACCCTTTGCTGTTATCAATTGATTATTTCGTTTCTTCAATACATTCATCAGACTTCAGAGAATACCCGTATGTTGCGTAACGATCTGTGACAGATGTCAATTTCTTTTTGCACTACTACAACGAGTTAGTTCCACATTTTAGCATTCTGGAAATTAACACGTCCTGTCGGCGTCTTCACTCTCATTTGAAACGAAACCGAACATTTCGCTGCATGGCTACTCAAATTCGAAATTGCTTTACTCCTCTTTCCGTGAACCGATTTCCACAATGCAACCAGCAAACTGACCGGAGAATATCTGCGCAAATGACGGGTCTGTTAATTGATCCAGATTATGAATGTTTTATTTTCTAAATAGCCGATGATTCCAACATAAAATTAGCTTTTTGAACTGGATTAAAGAATATATCGCGCGCATTTATGCCTGCTATTAAGGGAGGTTCGTGTGTACTCCATTGTCAGATAACAAAACAGTTATCACCCTTGTTTCGTGAGACACGGGGATTTGTCGCCGCTCTCGACCTGGAATGTCACCCTCGGGCCTGGCGGCCCTCGGGTGACATTCCAGGTCTCGAGCGGGCGACAAATCCCCGTGTCTCACTCAATCGCGGGCGATAACTGTATATTATTACCATCGAGGGTAACATTGTCTCAGTTATTGACCGCCTCAGCTATTACCAGTAAACATAGAACTACGAAGAACTCAACGTGCAGGGACACTCTCACAGCTCTCTAACAATTTTCGAAAACATTGTTTTTTATAAACCCCACTGTATCATAACAACCGCGAACTGTGGTGTTTGCTAATTTGCATAATTGTGTGTTTTTTCAGTTACAATTAAAGCACGCTATGTATAAATGGTGTTATGGCGCACACAAATCCGTTATAATGTGTAATGTTCCTATTGGACCTTTTTATATCAATATTAAAGACCGTGGGACAAATAGATAAACCTTATTATGCAGTGACATATGTCAATTTCTTTGTGCACTACTACAACGTGTTAGTTTCACATTTTAGCAATCTGGAAATGGACACGTCTGTCGGCGTCTTCACGGCCATTTGAAACGAAACCCAGCTTTACTCCTCTTTCCGCGAACCGATTTCCCACCATGTAACCAGCAAACTGACCGGAGAATAGCTGCGCAAAATGATGGGTCTGTTAATTGATCCAGATTATGAATGTTTTATTTTCCTAAATAGCGATGATTCCAATATAAAATTTACTTTTCGAACTGGATTAAAGAATATATGCGCGCATTTATGCCTGCTATTAAGGAGGTTCGTGTGTACTCCTTTGTCAGATAACAAAACAGTTATCACCCTTGTTTTCGTGAGACACGGGGATTTGTCGCCGCTCTCGACCTGGAATGTCACCCTCGGGGCGGCCCGAGGGTGACATTCCAGGTCTGAGAGCGGCGACAAATCCCCGTGTCTCACTCAATCGCGGGCGATAACTGTATACTGTCGCCCGCTGACCCGGAGACATTGTTTTTGTCGCCCGCCTGATGTTATATTGCAAGAATATCTCCAAACACACACTGCGGTAACTCATCTACTTCGCATCACTAGAACGTAATAACAAATCATAGATCTTATATACCCCACGGATTCGCAAAAACACACCAGTTGTGGTGTTTGCTAATTTACATATATTTAGTGAACACTAATATTCTTAAGTTTTAAAGTTAATACTTTTATCGGACAAGCGTTATTATTTACTTTTTACATCGAAACATCTCGGTGATTCAATTTGTTCATGTCGACATTATGATGCAAGATTGAAAGAGATGATCCATTTAGGTTGGTTGGTTATAAATGTTCGCTGGTAGACAACGTAATGCATACGTTTGTCGCGAATGAATGGTCCTGTACGCTTATCCTCCGCGATGTCTGCAATGTGATCATAGAAGTATTTTATGTGAGGATCGCCATGAGCACTGACACATATGAATGTATATTAATGAAATTGACAACTTCCCAATAGCTTTCGGGGAAGACCGTTATGAAATGAACATCGCGAGTAAATTGCGCGCACAAAAACGACATTGAATATGCCTTACAGAAGACGAGAACATACCTATATGGCTTATTGGTTTACATTGCATGGACCGATATTGACGATTTGACCACCAAAATGATCGTAAATAAACGCGGATTACCAAACGCTTAACAACTTGACTATCGTTTATGGAACAGAAATCCTATGGGACAATAAGTAGTTACTGAAAATATACATAATCGGGAAAGAAAGCACTCATGCAACATCGTGCGTGTGGATGGCAAGGATATTTTCTGTGATATAATCGGATAACAAAACAGTTGTTGCCCCTTCTTCTCGGGAGACAATGAGATTTGTCACCCGCTCGAGAACGGAATGTATGCTGTTCTACCATAAATCTCAATGTCTACTCGACAACGGGCAACAACTGTATAATGATTCGACAACAAAAATGTTGTTTGAATATAGCCAATTTAATACTGAATATACAAGGATATCAAAATCATGGTGAAGAAAGATGGCAGCAGAATTTTCATTGCAGCCATTGGCCGGCTCGGTCGCTGATTGGTCAAAAATAACTGCTAATAAATATTTGATTGACAGCTGTGGAAAGGTCCATTATCAACTTATCCGCCGTCTAATAAAACTGGGAATATGTTGTTTATGTCAAGATACCGTGGTGTGCACTGTGCTTTAATTTCGATCTTGGTCTGTACTATCTGGTTTATTATTCTCAACTATCTCTTAGTTGTGACTTATGATGCCTTCCGGGGTAAGTCTTGTGATGAATCTGATATTCTATATAACACTTGGTGGACACCGCAAGACCACAGCTGGAATATGTATATAGTTTCTGGTTACTCTTCCTAATGGTATATACTATGGAATACGTTGTGTATAATCACTATACTGTGATCTGGGCATTTGAAAATTAAGTGGGACTTTAACGTCTGGTCTTTCTGACTCAAAATTATTATTTTGTATTCCACTAACTAAGATTAAGCTACCGGTTCATTGGCTGTATTTGAAAATGGGGGCCTACTCACGGATATGTCCCATCTTTAAGAAGGCAACGGAACATTTCATTTTCAACTATCCATTTGAAGGAATTTTGTTTTATCCTTTATAAGCATAACCAATGTATGCTGTTCTACCATAACAAAACAAAAATTTCAAGGCTGGTCATTGGCGAGTTTGACAGGGAAATATTTGCAACACATGCACGCACTGAAATATCTGGCTTATAAACCCAACTATAGTGTATGTGCACAGTTTACTCTCCGAAATCATGAATGTCTGCGAGAAAATAAATAAAACATTTATATTTTATTTTCACGCAGACATTCGTGATTTCAGAGAGTAAAATGAGCGCACACCCCAGTTCAGTTCCGTAGCTAGATAATGTAATGCTTTTATGCATATTTCCTGATAAACTCTCCACAGACCAGCCTTGAAAGTGTTGTTCTTATTTTGCTAAACGATGCTACTTTTTTTTTTTACATAATTAGAACGTATCTCTCATATATTGTGAGCGTGAACAAGTGTTTTATACAACTATATCCTATATTGGTTATAGATATATATTATCATCTTAATAATAGTGGATATATATACATGTACCATCTTCATAAGTGGACGGAACGACCAAAAAGGCTGATAGCTTACTGTCGTGATCGTTTCCAACCGATATAACATGCCTCCAAATGTCCGATAAGATACAACAATTGTGTATGTCAACTATACTCAACTATATTTCGCGCTCCGCGTGTAAACTAATGTATAGATTATAGTTTCGCCTGGGGGTTTTATTTATAGAAATGGGAATTTTAGGGACGGATTTAAAAGTCGAACTGCGACCCGGAGACCGAGTCCGGTAAAAGGTGTAGTTGGGAATTTCAATTTCGTTTATTGTCCTTTGCATTATTATGTCAACAATGTTGATTTGTGACAATCTATGTCAATTACAAATAAAAGAAATGGAAAAAGATAATTTGTAAGTTTTATATTTCAACTTTTATAGACAATTTTCGTTCTGGGTCTATACTGGGGGGTTGTGGTCGTAGATGGCCGAGAAAACCAATATATATTGTATTCTATAATTACAATCATGGGTATAAAATATATGGTCTTGAGCGCGTTACCTTTTCTGACATTGGTTTTCTTGTATGTTATGTCTAATGTAGCTGCATGTACTGTCTTTGTATCGGAATAAATTATGATTAAAACAATAACAAAAATCCACCAGTGCCAGTGTGTCACTGAATCATGCAGTGCATCATACACGTATATCGTATATATTGCGTACCTTTTATTGAATATTGTCACAGGTTTCCCAGTATGGCCGTATCTCCCGGCATGTGCCATGGGCTGCCATCTAGCATCAGGACCACTTGCAAACGCTGCGATTAGTGAGTTCACAAACGACGATTTTCCAACACCGAATGAACCAATGATAAACTATGTTCTTGTGACGTCTGAAACGGGGAAATTAGCTTTGGGTTTAGTTTATAGAGTTTCTGTTGATTTAGCGTTGTCTTGTAAACTGAGAGAAAGCATTATCAGAGTTTTGACTCCATAATCAATGTGTACATTGATGAACACCAATATTGTTTTTATTTGGGGGGGGGGTGGGGGGTGGGGGGGGGGGGGTAAATGATTAGTTTCAGTTTTGCGGGTTCCCAAATAGCATGGTGGAAGAAACGTCACACATTTCCGCATTTTTACACGACCTATATACGAAACCAGTTTTTCTAGACAAAAAAATTAATGATACGCTACTGCTAGTGAAGCGTTTAGACAGAGTCGCACAGACAGACAAAACCCAGATGCGCTATAAAACCATGCTCACATTCGAAGAATGTTGCGCCGGAACCAACCGTCTTTTCCGACGTGTTTCCTGATCTCACGAATCCATTGTCTCTTCTGTGATTCCAGATTCCCGGAGGTCGTAAAACCACGGACGATGGACCCAATTTGCTATAAATATAAAAGCACAATAGATATCAAGTCTTCTCGTACTAAAACCAGCTAAGATATTGGGATGCCGAGATGCTGTTTTTAAAAACATGACGGTAACAGTGAGCTGATTAAATGGCGCCAAACCTACACGTTTTCTAGTTACCGGCGAACGTCTGTCGAACTTGTAAAATAGTCGGATGCAGAGAAGGCGAAACAGCTATTATATTTGTTGCTCGGGAAAAGAAGATTAGCGTTAATTTTGAGCTAAAGTGACAATTTTGGATATATTGAGTTGTAATATTCATAAGTAGTGGTATGCCTCACTTACATTGAACTGTCTCTGCCCATTTATTGTTGAAATATGACAAGAATCCAAATGGTGATTTTTAATGAAATTTAATGACGTTATGTAAATTCAAATTTTTGAGGGATCGGAAGGGGTTGGTACACATATTAGTGGCATATTTCATTGCTCTAATGATCAGTTAACATGACAAATATAAAATAAAGTCGCAATTCCCAACCAGTTCCAAACAGCATAAACGAATTCAGAAGATATTGGAGAAAAATAATTATATATTCTACTTCCGGCGGCCATTTTGGTGGCCATCTTGGGCGTGGAGTTCCAACTTTGACCATAAAAGGTAGCATTATATATTAGCTGCTTCACCAATAATATAAACATTTGTATATACGTTTGTCAAGACTTTTCTCTTAATAATTTGTATCAAACTGACTTATCGTTCCCTCGGCTTAAAAATTGTGGCCAATTTGGACCCCATCTTATCTCATGTGTACACGGCCATATGTTTTCGCGTTAACATTGCTTAAAGTTGAGGGACATAATAATGAAGAAAATGAGTGGGTGAAGTCATATTTTGCTACCAGTGGATAGAGTATTAAATACCTACAAAATGACACATCACCAGTGTTCGCGCTGTCGGTAGCCAAATTAGCCAATGGCTAATCTTTTTCGAATTTGGCTAATACAAATTTCATTTGGCTAAACTTTTGGCTAAACTTTTTTTGAACCCAAATGGAGACTGAAAGCATGGAGCCAGAAAGCTAATTAATAAAAGCGCTCAATAGATCGACATTCAAGACGAAGTTAAAAAGGTGGCGAAAGTATTTCATTATTTTCGTACTTATGAAATATCGTACAAAGGGAAACCCGATCGACAACTCTATAAATCAAGCGATCACAAAGTGATATGCAATCATCTTTAGTTTCACAAGACGGACATTCAAAGACGCATGGACATTAAACCGACCATGGTTGAGTTATGACAATGTGAAGAAAGCAATGTTTTGCAAAGTGCATTGGCGCCGGTATATAAGCAATTTGTTCGTAACAGGCTGTTTTAATCTGGCGAAAGATTACGTCACTCTGCACGAAGCAGCAAAAGGTCATTATTAATTTTTAGATTTAATCCCCTAATCCCCCATTCAGCCCATTGTCTGTCTGGTCACCCACGGCGCGCCTGCACAATGCATGTTTATGATGACATTGTATTTACGACGGCCGAGGTTTATGAGCACCAAGTGTAAGACAATAGCTTAATCAGCCAAATGTGAATCACGACATATATTTTGTGGCTATTTGTCGTCAATACCGATAGGCTACAGTCAAAATAATCATATGCAGCTTTTATGACAGATTGCAATTTGATAATGGCGTAACTTAGATATTTTCGCAAGGATAAATATTTAATGATTTTAAAAAAAGATATTGATATAAAACAAACAAAAATAATGATATTAAGGGCAATCCCGGGTTACCCCCCCCCCCCCCCCCCCCCCCCCCAATCACTCTTTCACATAAAGATTAATAATTTTTTAATAAATGATATATATAAAAATACTTCTAGTTCATCAAAATTATTTAAATTATTGTGTATTTTACCTGTGGTCTGTTAGATTTTACGTTTTAGTCATTAATGTGAACCGACCAGAAAACGATGATTTAATTTGGCCAAAGTTTTTTTAATTTGGCCAAAAAACATTTGGCTAAAGTTTTTTTCATTTGGCTAATAAAATTTTCATTTGGCTAAACTTTTGGCTAAAGTTTTTTTCGGTCCAGCGCGAACACTGCACATCACCTGTTAAAATCTAATCACAATGGCATCACTTATATGGGATACCATGCTAGTTTCCCCTGTCCCATCATAATCGAAACAAAAAATGGTAACGGATCAAGGGCATACGGGCATACAAACCGCCATTAGCAGAAATAATAGTGAAATATAGACAGACCTTGTTCTTATACCAATCATAAATATGGCATAAACAGTATGTTATTGTCAATTTTTTTTTCTTTGTTATGTAAACAAAAGCAAAAAACGTTACGTTACCTGGCTTTTGTTTAGATCCGGATATGGTAAACATAAATGAGCGTTAGTTGTTACTGTTTTTCTGATATGGAAATCATAAAGAGCGTTTATATTATTTGTGTGTGATTAACCAATAGAAATGCGCTGTGTTATGTGAACAGAAGCACAACTTCTGTAACACGAGCAGGCTCTTGTTTCATACACCATCGTACGTCTTGACGACAATATACTATTTATACGCGCTGATTATGTTTGGCATATGAACAAAACTATATATATTTTAATATTCCTTCTGTTGATGGCGATTTGAACAAATATGGATATTTCTGCAACGAACGCCGGCCGTGCCTTTAAGTAGTGGGGTTAATTGCATGAGGGGTCCTACCAGCTCACGGACTAATTAGATACCAGTCGGATTCCTTATGTAATTTTGCATTTTTGGTTTGTTAAAAGCGATCTGAAAACGGATATATGTATGCCTAGTAGTGTGTGTTTTCAGGATTCACTTGTTTCCATTCTTGAATTTTGGCGGGTCGGCCTAATCGGGGTCAACATAATTTAGAGAGCGTTTCGTATTTACAGAGAACGATAGATGTGCCAGCTGGCGTATGGTGATCGGTGCGATTTTAAACTTCTCCAAACTACTAGATATGACCGTTACATGTATTTTTGAAAATTTTGATGTGATCGATTCATTCTTGTTGGCTACAGTTGTGATCAAAATTTAACACTGAGGGCCTAGCTATGGAGATTCTAGTACTTTGGATAAATGGCGCTATTTTGCGTATTATGATATGCGCCGTACTGATATTCCTAAAAAATTACTAAGTATGAAACACAGACGTAGTTTTAAAAAGAATGGATGTGATCAGATGTTCTTGCTAGGTACAGTTGCGATAAAATATTTAACACTTAACCCTATGGAGAATTTCGTGTTATGCTCAAACGTTGATTGT
The DNA here is from genome assembly GCA_032622095.1 of Siphonodentalium dalli. Lineage (NCBI taxonomy): Eukaryota > Metazoa > Mollusca > Scaphopoda > Gadilida > Siphonodentaliidae > Siphonodentalium > Siphonodentalium dalli. The sequence goes on along the minus strand of CP136068.1, from coordinate 138,858,225 downwards.
AATATCACTTATTGGCAATCATGCGCAACTATATATGTAGACTAACACTCGTGTTTGACCCACTGTAGCTATCCGTGATTTAATAGATGCAATATATGATATAGTTATGCCCCAAGATACAGTATTTGGCAAAAGTAAGTGTCGAATGGTTTTGTAATTTCGATAATATGCAGCCTGTTGAATCAAACGAAAATAATCACAACAAGACTGTTCCCGATGTGATTACATATTATATTATTGTTTTATTGGATACTTGTCTGTCTTGTTGTCCACTGACTAGTTTTTAAAACCACATCGTTGATGATAACGGGATGTAGTGTCACAAATACACATGTATAGATGCTAGTTGTTCGTTGTCATTAACTCAATCGTTGTCATCGGAGTCTATCCCACATGCACTGAGAGAATCTGTGTTTTCGCAGGATTTGTGCTACTAATTAATTGACATTTGGGTGCAGCTGAGATCTTTACTATAGCGGTATAGGCTTTGCTTTCACACTTCCCACGCCAGTTACATTTGGCCAACTTCAGTACAGCGACTGAAACCCAACATTCACCATCAATATTCTGACCACAGTTAATCTTCACGCTTCGTGTATAGCTAAAGAGCTATCGGGACCGGTGGCAAAGTCTCCCGATCTTATAATGATGAGTGGCCTATGCAGAGCATGGCTGCATATAGTTTTAGACATACGTGTGCCCAACTTTGAAAAAAACCAGCACCATGTAATTAGACACTGACTAAATTAAGGCAATACGAATGAATAATTAGTACACCATTGTGGTATTTGATTAGCAACCATTGCTAACCTTAAATAAGACATATGGTTCACTTTGACGGCCAGGTATATCTCAAATCTCACATTTGGGTATTAACTGCATCGGAAACGCAAACGTTGAATTACGACCCTATCAGCTACAATTGCAATTTCCAGTGAATTCCCGGTAATTTCCTAAACTAAGTTTCTCGATCTTATAATGATCAATGGCCCATGGGGCACTAGCATGTACAGTTTAATATCTGTGTCACCATTTGAACATAACCAATACCATCCGACTATGGACACTATCTAATTTATGGGAAAATACCATGGCCCAGAGTGTTGATGGGTTCAAAGCCATGCAAGTATATTATTGGGGGAGAACGATCCATTAAGCCTAAGTCGATGGTTTGTTCACATCAGATGGAGTCATGATACATTATGAAGGATGGTGGACGGGTCCCCTCAACTATGTTCTTCGACACAGTATTGTCCCCGCACTGTGTCACTTGCATCTTACTGTGTTGTACTATATATATATAAGACCAAGCACATAATGCACATATATATCTTCTTATAAATAAATTATCTCTTAGAAAGTGTCCAGAGATGTCTTGCCTATTTATACTGACAATTTATTTTTATTCTTGTGGAAAAGGATTTGAGGGAGTGATTTGTTATGTTAACTAAGCCAGGTGTTAATTTAGTATGTGAAACATGTATCCTGGGGGATGTATGTCCAGTGGACGGAGAAGTGTTTTCTTTATCATCAGATGAACATAATTTAAGCTCCCAATTTTGATAAACCCGACCAGGAATTATAGAACAACCATCTATATATGCCCAGCAATATTTAGCAATACATATGGAGATGATAACATTGTTTAACATTTGTAAACAATACCACCCTATCCACATGTATGGCTAAACATAGCATTGGCATAGATGAGTTGTTGTAGTTGTTACATTGATGCTGGTCGGGTTTCTCCATATTTCATACTAAAACAATGATCCATAAGCTACGGTGGTTTAGGACATGGGAGCTTTGACACCCACCCAACCTAATGAGTAATTTATTGTCTTAAAGACTATAGATACATACTCATTTATTGGGGGAATACTTGACAAAAAGTCAATGTATAGAAATATTAAAAAAAACAATCATCACTAACATGTGCCTTTTGGGTCCGTTATAGATAAGTAATATAAAATTTAATCGCGTGGGACCCGGGCTCTATGGGGATATGCACGTCCGATATAAACTAGCCCAGAGAGAACGGGGGAAACACGGGTCAGGTGGCTCCAAGACAAACTGAATATTCATGAAGTTAGTTTTTTACCACAAGTGAATCGAATGGGAATGACATTTCACTCTGCATATTGGCCGATTTAAATCAAATAAGGGGTTTTGTAGGTGGGCCCAAAAACAAACTTATAAATATTCACACCGTTCAACCATACCCGATCCAAAATGGTCGCCGCTCAGAAGGGGTCAAATAGGGTACACATTATTTCTCGATCACTTGACCGATATAGATCAAATAAAGGGTGTTGTACGGTGGCTCGCAAAGCAAGCTAATATTTCACACCTTCAATCCATTCGAGCGAAACTGATAACTGATCAGAGGGGTCCATATATGGTACCATGCAATTGCCCCCCCCCCATTTTAGGTCGAATACAGTGTGTTGTAGGGTGACCCCTGATGAGACAAACTAAATATTCACCCGCTTTCACCACCCCCGATACAAAATGGCCGCCCCAGATGGGTTCAAATATGGCACCTATACAATTTATCTGCCCCTTAACCATTTGATGTGGTATAATTGGTGCTGTAGGGTGGCCCCAAGATATACTGATGTCGTGAGTGCCCTATATATGTGACCCACCCCCAGGACGGCGGTAACTTTGGATCGGGTTGGTGAAAGGGGGTGATTACTTAATTTGTTTTACGGGCCACCCTACAACACCCTTTATCTCAAATCGCCGTGGGCCATGCCAAGATGGTGGACAACTACAACCAGATCATCTCTATCCGCTTCCATTACAACAATGGGACTGACGATCGTATATCACAATTAGTTATTTCGTGGCCACGAATTAGTTATTTCATGGCCACGAATTAATAATAAAAAAAATTCCCATGTCCTAAAAGTTTTGACTGACACTTACTTTTGTCAACTGATGAAAAAAAAAACATCAATCAATTTTACAACGACATCCTGAAACTTTAGTCATGATAAACATTACATTCGTAGAATAGTGGACATTATCACTGAAGCACGTGATTGTGATGTATATGATTGATTTGAACCACTATTGTATCTGGTGTCCTGACTATAGTACAAGTGAATTTGGTAAAATAACATGTCGTTACAATAGATTACATGTAAGGGCCATGCATATATGATAGCCATTAAGTTCCACCACTGAACATTTGAGTAAATTGTCAAACTCTCTATAAGGTCCAACGTTAGTTTTGTTCGCAACTATAGTACACTTCCCGCGGAGACTTATCTGACGACACCATTCTCGAAAATACATTTCAGAGTAATACTTGACATATGTGCATAATTTCAACTCGCACCATTCATGAAAAAGCTAATCGTGTTAGTTAATATATGTATAATCAGGAAACGCTCTTTAAATTTTTAAAACCGTCCAAACAATTTGTTTCCACTAAAATGTCAGACTGGAAACAAGTAGACTCTGAAAGTAGACCGCCATATTTGATACTTTTGTTAATTTCAACTCGCAGATCCACCAGAAGGTTAGTTATGAGGATTAATATTTGTATAATAAGCAAACGCTCTTTAAATTCTTAAAACAGTCCAAAAACACTTTTTTCCAATAAAATTTTAACTGGACACAGGTAAACTCTGAAATTAGACACGCTATTGATAAATAAACCTTTCGCATGTCGTTTTAGACAATCCGAAATAGCGCGACCGTTGTTTTCGACAAAAGGAATCTGACTTGTGAAATCAGCGAGGGTGGGGGGTAGGGTTAGCTTTTCTGCGATATCTTTACCAAAAATCGATGTATCGCAGTTTTGTTTGTGGCATATGATCAAGATATCCTTGTAGATTGTCCATGTTCGTCTATATGTGATATAGCTGATTTTAAGAATATACAATACCTTAATATTTGGGAAAGAAAATTGAAAATGCAGTCATAAATACAATTCATCTGATGATTTTATGATAAAATTCCACATTAAGATATATAATTAAGTAATTTGTGGCAAGATCTCTCCATGTTTTTCGATTTCTAAGAACAAAGAAAGTCACTCACCGAACTTGCTATGCGTAATAGTATGTTTTTTATTACCATGTGGATGGGAAAAAATAGAGGAGTACACAAACAAAAGCCTCACACAAACCTGTTTCCACTAAAATATCAAGCTGGAAACAGGTAGATTCTGAAAATAGACACACTGGTGGTATAGAAACTGTTCTCATATCGCTTTTAACATTCCGAAAACGCGCGACCATTTTTTTCGACATAAGGAATCCGACTGTACGACGCGTGGAAACACTCTCTCAAAGCGCGGCGATCAGTTGTCGATTGAACGCTTGGCTGGTTTTATTCTAAACAATAAGGCCGGATTCGCCATCTCCGGTTTAAACCTCCGAGTTTAAACCTGCATGGTTTAAACCTACATTGGCCGTGTAGCCAAACCAGGTCTAAAGGGGGTTGTCGTTCAGTTACCAACTAATTGACAACTCGAATAGTCAAACTACCCTCTTACCTATCGGACAAAAAGACAAGACGACATAATGGTTATTGACATGTCATAAATTATCGGGAACGCGTGAACGCTCATTGGATTTATTCATTGAGAAATGAGTATCCCTCAATCTGACAAAGGGCATGTCTCTCAACACGAGTTTCACGCGCTGTTTATCACTTTGTTTGTCATAGATTTTCTGCAAGATGCTTTATCCGCAAAGACAAAATTTAGTGTATTTACATGTATATATTAAAGGGTATAGGAGCTATATATGTGTGTCCGTTTGTTCGCAACTGTTCAAAAACTGATTTAAAAATAAGAAAAATTTAATTTTAAAAAAATGAAAAAATGGTGTTGTTAAATTGAGTAAGGAGTTGTATCTAACAAGAAACAATATTTAACATTTATATTAATATCTTTTTGTTTTAAATTAAAAAAATTTTTTTAATTAAAATGTTCAAATGATCAAAATATGCGCAAATTTGACGCAGGCTCCTGTCGCACGAAGGGGCCGCCGGCCCCTCTGACGCTGAATAATCGAGTAAATCCTGGACCAAGAGGTCAGTCAAGTAAAAGCAATTTGCTTATGAGTACACCCCAGAAGCAGCATCTGAACTGTTTGAAGTTGGCAACCAAACAGAGGCACAGCTTTTGATAAAGAAATATATTACAGGCGTTGCTTTTTTTCAATATAATAAATTTTCCGTCATGCAGAAAATCAAAACGTTCACAGGGGCATGTACTATAGATTTACAATTGCCGTGTTTGAACATGTGTGCAATGTTATGGGAGGTACACAGGAGGCGTGAAGTGCAATAGACCACTGTATTGTAATATAGTATATTATACCCGTGTGCTCATTACCGATGGGTGATTGGGTTTGATCATGATGGTATTCAATATAATACTCCAGCGATTTTGCATGACAACCCAACTAGAAATTGAAATAAATCTTAAAACTTGAATTGTTGGAACAGACGTAACCATTGATGACATATAACACAATGCACGAACGGTTGCGGTGTACCCACTGAGTGATTATTTAAAGGATACCGATTACAACTAATACAATTGAACACGGATTACCCATGCACTAGCGATAACATATCAATGAGTGTCTCCGAGGAATATTTTTTTTCATTGGTCAATCAAGTCACATGTGGTAAACCTATTATTGTATTGGTCACCATGCATGTAAACGAGGCGTTGCAAGAAGTCGCCTTTTCACTGTAAGAATAAGAGTGGGGGGTCTATGGTAATCGACACCTTCTGTGTGCCCCACATAACCTTGTACACGGCAAACACGGCAATTGTAAATCTATAGTACAGGCCCCAGGTTTTGAACTGGTGGAATATTATGGGAATTTATGGGCGGAGCCAGAGTAGAGCTTTGTGGCATGATCTACATCAAAATAAGTTATCAAATTTGACTCATATAGCAATATAAGTTTAGGCAGTAGCATCGTTTTGTTGTCAAAATTAAAACGGTGAACCATTCAAATTAATTCGTAGAAAACATCAGTATTTGTGATTACCAAAAGCCAAAACAATGAATCAACTGTGACATGATAACACCAGTCGGCAGCCGCCACTTAGACAGGCCCTCACTCGAGATAATTTACAGCTCAACTTGATTGATTGTTTGACAATTCTAAAACGCGATGAAGAAAAGACGGATTCGTCGTCTCAAGTTTAGCGTCGGTAAAGCTGGTTTTAGCTGGACCGCCGAATTATATGGTTTAGTTGCAGGCTTAAGCTTATACAACGCAAACAAAATATCGAAATTGACAAAAACTTATAGTTCGTGGGCCAAGCAAGATTTTTTTCAAATTGGCTGCACCCCCCCCCCCTCCAACAAAGGTTTCTATATTTCAAATTAAAGGTAATCTTATGGCGCATCAGATTTTGCTTGTTGCCCGTTTCAGAAAGTGTTCCAAAATAGATTTTTCATGGAATACAACTCTTACCCCTAAAATAAAATGAAAATTTTCTCGCGTCAGCGCATAAACAAACTATTGCAGTTATAAACTGCACAATATATCGTTTATATTAATACGAAATTATCACAAAATGACACGAGATATAAAACTAGACCAATTTCTGAGCTAGTTAGAAAAAAAATGCGATAAATATTTTGAAATCGCGAAAAATTACTTGGAATTTGACAATTTGTGTCACTTATAAATGACTATAACTTGTGAACAGCATGCGCTATTGATCCGCAACATGGCTAAAAAATGCCCCAATGACATACCAAAACGATTTTAATAATGGAATGCCAAGATTATTGCTGTGTAAATGTGATATGAGCGTAAACTTAACCCCACCCCTAACTTTTGCAGAAAAACGATGTATGTAGTTTACACTTAGAATGCTGCATCTCAAGTTGGTTTTAGAAGCATACACTGATACAGTATAGAGAGTGTTGAAGGGAATTATAAATAACGATGTCTGAACGTGATCTAAGATTAAAATTTGAAGAAAAAAATGTGAAAAATTAGAAATTTTACTAATTTACGTAAAACTTACAACATTGTGATTAAATTTTGATAGGCTATGGTATAACCTCACGACAACACTGGTCTAGAATTAGTAAGTTCATAAAACCTCATACGATCACCTTTCTGAAACTATTTCGTAGGTATTTTCTTATTTGTGCCGCGCATGTCGCATTACATACGCTCCATATTTGACAATAAGTTTAGGATGGCACCCAAAACGGCAAACAAAATCGAAGTTTCGCCAGGGGGGGGGGGGGGGGGGGGGGGGGGGTCGGAAAAAAAATTCAGGCACGTATGGCATTGTTTCCCTTTCGATCATTTTTTGTACCCACCCACCCCCACCGCCATTGTTTTTCCGTTTTCGGCAGTTTTTTCCGAACATTTTTTGACACCCATCCCCCTTTTAACACTAAAACAGAGATTTGCGGGGGAAATTCACTGTAAACAGCTGTATATGAATTTCTGTGCATACTATTTATCATGGATGTTAACATGGACATGTAAATAGGAATGAGTCATTTTGAGGTCATTCGGCCAAAAAAACATGGCTGCCAGCGGCCATCTTGGATTTCATAATTTGCAACAAAATACAATACGATAACTGCCTGCAGTCAGTTTACCAGTTATAATTACATTATTTCTCTCATTCAAGGTGGTTTTGAAGCCCAACTCATTGCCAAAATACTAAAAAAACAAGCAGAATTATTTTGTTGGTGGCTTTGACCACCCACCCAACCTAATGAGTAATTTATTGTCTTAAAGACTATAGATACTCATTTATTGGGGGGAATACTTGACAAAAGTCAATGTATAGAAATATTAAAAAAACAATCATCACTAACATGTGCCTTTTGGGTCCGTTTAGATAAGTAATATAAAATTTAATCGCAATGTTGTAAAATTTTGAGAAATTAGTAAAAAATTACCGCTTTTCACAATTCCCCCCAAATTTTCATTTTAGAACACGTTCTGACAAGGTTGTTTAATACCCCCCTTCATCAGTCTCTACGTTGTTTCATTTTATGCCCATAAAGCCTTCTTTGCATGCGGCATTCTAAGTGAAACTATACAATTCATTGTTCTATGTAAATTATATTTTAAGGGGTGGGGTTAAGTTTATGCCCACAGCGCATTTTCAAAGAAATATAATTGGCATTCCATCATCCAAATTGTTTTGCTATGTCTTTGGAGCAATTTGTTTTAGATATGTTGCCCGTCAATAGCCCATGTGTTTCACAAGTTATAGCAAATTATATGTGACACTATTTTTCAAAATCCAAGCAATTTTTCGCAATTTCAAAATATTTATCGTATTTTTTTTCGAACTAGCGTATACAATGGTCCAGTGTGGTATCACATGTTGTTATCCTTCATCCCATTTCCCTCTCTTCTGATTGGCTGAGAGTGCGTCACATGGCGGGCGATAAATAACCATATTACCCTCGAGGGTAACATTGTCTCAGTTATTGACCGCTCAGCTGTTACCAGTAAACATAGAACTACGAAGAACTCACAGCGCAGAGATTCTCTGACAGCTCTCTGATAATTTCGAAACACACTGTTTTTATAAACCCCACTGTTTCACAACAACCGCGAACTGTGGTGTTTGCTAATTTGCATAATTGTGTGTTTTTTTATTTGCAATTAAAGCACGCTATGTATAATGGTGTTATCATAGACACATATCTGTTATAAGGTGTAATATTCATATTGGACCTTTTTATATCAATAATAAAGACCGTGGGACAAATAGATAAACCTTATTATGTAGTTGGTATGCTGCAGACAATTGCACATACGATGTACATACGTTACAACTACGTTTATGTACTATAGATCAAATGGCCACTCTTTGCTGTTTATCAATTGATTATTTCTTTTCTTCAATACATTCATCAGACTTCAGAGAATAGCCGTATGTTGCGTAACGATCTGTGACAGATGTCAATTTCTTTTTGCACTACTACAACGTGTTAGTTCCACATTTTAGCATTCTGGAAATTAACACGTCTGTCGGCGTCTTCACGCTCATTTGAAACGAAACCGAACATTTCGCTGCATGGCTACTCAACTTCGAAATTGCTTTACTCCTCTTTCCGTGAACCGATTTCCACAATGCAACCAGCAAACTGACAGGAGAATATCTGCGCAAATGACGGCTCTGTTAATTAATCCAGATTATGAATGTTTTATTTTCTAAATAGCGATGATTCCAACATAGAATTAACTTTTCGAACTGGATTAAATAATATATGCGCGCATTTATGCCTGCTATTAAGGAGGTTCGTGTGTACTCCATTGTCAGATAACAAAACAGTTATCACCCTTGTTTTCGTGAGACACGGGGATTTGTCGCCGCTCTCGACCTGGAATGTCACCCTCGGGCCTGACGGCCCTCGGGTGACATTCCAGGTCTCGAGCGGGCGACAAATCCCCGTGTCTCACTCAATCGCGGGCGATAACTGTATATTATTTTATGGTGATCTATAATTAATATAAACGATGTCTTGCTCACTTTATAAACGCAGTCAATTTTCTATACGCTGACACTTGTACTCGAAGAATTTTGTATTTTATTTTAGTGTTAGGAGATGTCTTCACTTAAAAATCTACTTTGGGACACATTCTGAAGCTGGCAACAAGCAAAATCGGATGCGTCATATAATGATCTTCAATTTGATATATAAAAACCTTTGTTGGAGGGGGTGCAGCCAACGTCTAAACTAGAGGCTTTATGATAATTGGCCCACGGACTATTATCCCCACACGCTTTATAGGTGTGAGTGCTTCTCGCTTGTAAATTTCCAATCAAAATATGGTCACTGTCGTAATTATTTATTTTCGCAATCAATAAAACGAGGCGGTCCGCAGTAGGAAAGTACGATTAATGATCGCGACGATACAGATACACTACCACTAAACCACTGGTCTGACTGGACCAGGTTTAAACCAGAGATGACGAATGCGTCACTTAGACCTGCAGTTACGGGTTTAAACCACGGATTTTGCTGACTCACAGCAGTTTAAACCTAGAGGTTTGCGTAGACCAGGTTTAAAACTGAGATGACGAGTCGGGCCTAAGAGTTTGCTCTGGTCTGACTGTACCGAATACAAGCAAATCGATAAAGCGCGCGATTTTAACGGGCCGTTTTCTGTCGTCGATAACCTTCTATAGTTTTCGGTTCTATCAATAAGTTTTTAGTGAGGTATTTTTTCTCAATGTACATGGAACATTTTGATTTGGTTTGAGTAAGGTATTTTTGCTGGAAAATCCCGCTCTAAATATAGAAAAACCACCGATACCCAGCTTGTGATTGGTATATTACTCGACTAACATCGAGGGCCGCCAGCGCAATGATAACGAGAGTCACAATCCATGGTGTCACCAACCAGGAATTGGTGCTTGTTTCTTCTTCTTCGTACATTTTTGGAACACCAAGAACGATATATTTACCTACAAAATGAAAACAGTTATATTGTCTACCTATACAGACTGATCTACGAACGAATTATGAAAATATACATTTACCTAGAAATGGACGCGAGATCTAGATTTTCATTTTGGCATCGGATCCCCATATATAGTAAGAATGGACGTGACCACAAGGTTAAACTAACTTTAATGACTTTCACTGTAACAGCAATGTTTACACATAACAATGATTTCGACATGCGGAATCTCATCCCTGGAGAGTTATCAATAATAAACACTGATAACAACGTATATCTACATGTATGTTTCATTGGTCGTGTGTGCCAGTGTGGTGATGATTTTATAAACGTTTTTTATTTTACATGTATATACCCACTGTGGGTACCTTATGTCCCATTAAAGTCAACCGGCGCATGTGCAGTAAATTTAAGTTGGGTAAAAATATAGATACCCGTATGTCTGGTAATGGCATTCTACGAAACAGAGACCATAGAAACATTACAACATATTTGAGTAGAGTATCCCTTTAGCGATTCATATTTTTTTCTTCAAATTGATATCGATGTTGATCTAATCATCAATTATGTTCCAGTTGTTGGCGATGATGGTGATGATGCCGATTGATGATCGTGACGACGATGGTGATGATGACGAGTACTATGCAGGGGCGCCGGAAGAGGGGGGCAGAGGGGGCAGCTGACCCCCCTGCCCTTGACCAAGGGGGCGAGCGGGGGGCAGGACTTGCCCTTTTTCTGGAGACAGAAAATGCTTTTTGTGTGTTTAATCTCGTGTTTTTATAGCAAAATGTGACTTTTTTGGACCAAATACCACCAATTTCACAAGGAATATTAATTTTTTGTTAATTTTATCACAAAACGGCCATAAAAACCGACAAATACCATTAAAATAGGGATTTTTGCCACAATGAATTTATAGTTTTTTTCCCGAGTTTGCGGAGAAAATGCCCTTTTTTGCGGAAAAGTGCCCTTTTTGTAGGCTCTGCCCCCCCCCCTGCCCTCGGATGCTTCCGGCGCCCCTGGTACTATGGCGATGGTGATGATGATGTGGCTGATGACGATTCGTATATAACGAGAGATATGACGACAATCATGATGATGATGATGAAGGCATTGCTCATGTTGACTATAATAATCATTACGATGATGATGATAATGACGATGATGAGCGCGATGATGATGAAGGCGATGCTCATGTTGACGATAATAATGATTACGATGATGATTCATTCAATAAATTATTCAGGTGATTATTTTTGTTGAGCTTCCCATTGCCCCGACCTCCACAAAGCTGAATATATACAACACGAACTATAATGGACAAATATTTACAAATGTAATGTATTTTATTCCCAGTCCACCAAACGGTTTGTTTTATCGTCCCTGTTTTGGCAACAAATATATAACTTACCTTATAATCCGCTCATGTAGAATAAATGGCTCGCGGTTGTGAAAAGCAGTTAGCAAAAATGAAATGCGTTTTCCGGGAAAAACCCAAATAGCACTAAATATGTCCACTGCGCATGCGCATAGAGTCACTGCGCAACGATTTACACCTAAGCGGTTTGGAGCAAACAATGCGACAATGCAAAACAAAATAAATAAAGCGACAATGTCAATAAGTCTTATGCACAATTCCTAGAACCGAAACAATCATGGAGGCAACAAATACAAATATTTTCATTTGGTTTCACACCCTGTGCGCGTACATTGTGGTATTTTGTTTTAAATAAAAAATAAGAAAATAAACGTACCTGGTTTTATCTGGGAAAACCCAGCAGCACTATATATAGGTCACCACCACTGCATGCGTAATAATTTACACGATATCGTTTTAGATTACATGTTTCCTGGAACCGAACAATCATGGAGGTAACAATGTATTCAAAGGTGTTCATACCCTGTGCACACACATAGTGGTATTTTATTTCTAATAAATGGCGATGTTGACGTGCATGGCCTCGCGTACTGGGTATGTAGTCATTTTACGGTGTAATCGATCTCCCTCTCGCGCATAGTGGTAGAGTCTCATCGTTGTAACCTATCTTAGTATCTTCCGGGTTTACACACTAAAGTGTCAGCCTGCACCACAAGCAAGGCCTCTATATCAGGGGAGCGAAAACTGTTGCTTATATATTTTAAAGAAAAGGTGAGTACATATATACATGGCATAGTTATTACATGTATTTATTTGGAATACTACGACCTGTGCTCATAACCGGAGTTTTTCTTAGCCTATTTTTACAGGGGATACATCAAATTGAAGAGTAATAATCTTTCTACCTATACATGTATATAAGGCATTTGTGTAACAAAAAGTATTTTTTGTATATTTTGAACCTGATAGTGGACTTTGTGAAAATGATAAAAAATTAGGCCGGACCAAGTTGGATACCTTTCTATAGGACTAAGTATTATTGGGGTGGGGTCAATTTTTCTTTTGGGGACCTGTGTCAGTAACCTATGTTATGGCGTCGTTTTTAGTTGTTGCACGATGTCTAATCTACAAAAAAGTGTTTTGTAAAATCAACGCAGAGGTGCCCATCGGTCGCAAAAGAGACAACGAAATAGGGTCGCCATTATGGTAGTGTTGTCGTGTTGGACGTTATAACATAATATTAATATACAATCAGAGACGTGGCGACAGGGGGGTTTGGGGGGGGGGTGTGAAACAATTTATTGGGGGAATTTATTGTTTTTGGACCAATATTTTCATATTTTCCTATTTTTTGTCAAAATTTTGGAATGAAATTGTCATCAGTTGGAAATTTTCCAACCTTAGGGGGGGGGGGGGTGACAGGTTGGAAATTTCCAACACTTGGAAAGCTTGTGTCCTGGTCCCTCCCCCGTGGCCAGTCAAAAACTGCTAGTTAATTTAAGAAAATAATATTGTCATACATTTGGTCAGCATTGTCATTGGAATTGTCATCAGTTGGAAATTTTCCAACCTAAGTGGGGATGTCAGGTTTGAAATTCCCAACACTAGGAAGGCTTGATGCTAGTCTAGATGGTAGGATTTTGCGATTTTCTTGTTCAGATTTCAAAATTTTCATGGTCGGCCCGGTGTGTCATTGTCCCCGTCGCCAATAAAAAACTGGTAATTAGTTTAACAAAACAATATTTTACTACATTTGGTCAAACTTGTGGACTGAAATGGTCATCAGTTGGAGAATTGTCCAGTCTGAGAGGGAGTATTAGGTTTGAAATTTCCAACACTATAGGAAAACTTCAGTTGAGGCCAGTCTAGATGCTACAGGATTTGAGATTTTCTTGTATAGTCTTCAAAGTTTTCTCACACCGGGCGGAACAACCATGGTCAGCCCGGTGTGTCCTGGTCTCTTGCGCGTAGCCGTGTGCATTTGTCTGGAGTTAGACCACTAGACAAAATATCTGAATGTTCTCATACCGGGAATTTAGATCCATGGTTTATGAATATATAGGATATTAGGCCTGAGAGCACTGAGGTGCAAAGGGGGGGGGGGGGCCAATGGAATTATGCAAAACTTGTGTTTGGTCCGAATCTCATTCAAGGGAGGGGGTGCAGTTGAAATTTCCCAAGGTGGACACCCCCCCCCCCCCCCAACGGAGACCCTCTAGCCACGTCCCTGTATACAGTGCCGTAATGTAGTAGAAACCAATTAAATAAAATGGACATAGTAAACCAAAATTCCAATGAAACATATAACAAGAAAACCATAGTCAGAAATGGTAATGCCCTCAAGATCGTATTATTAGGCATATATAAAATATATTGCACCTAAAATCTACTGATTGTAAAACATGTCTGTATAGATATAAACAACTATGTACTTCATCATATATGAATTGCCGTGTATGCTGTGTGCTTGGTGACAACGTATGTGAAAACATTTAAAAAATCGGATGTGCCAAATCAAAGTTTAATTTGAAATATTGACACACCATAGATCACGTATGATACGTGTTCACAAAGGGCGCATACGGTCTGCAATTTTCATCGTCAAACATGCAACGGCCATTGCATTGATACAGCAACAAGCACCCAACCATTGCCAAAAGCGTACTTGACGATTGATACGTTATTATCTTGACGCGCTGTCAGCTCGCGCCAAATACACACAACTGTTGGTTTCTCGGATCTCTTATACATTTTATTTGTTTCCAATTCAATTCAATTTATTTGATACTCTCATCGTATAACAATACATATTGAGAACAGATGTGTTATAGTGCATGTATTACACAATGATATATATGGATATATGGATATATTGGGAAGTAAACGGGATATTTGTGTATTCATAAGAAATTGTATAGATTTCTCCCGGCGGATGGGGTGGATGGGGGGGGGGGGGGTGGGTAACACGTTGTTAAGCCTCATGAGTGGTTTATCTCACGCTGGGCCTTTTTGATAAATATTGATAGTTTTGTTTTGTTTTTGTTTTTTTTCGGAAATTCCGACTGGCATTTTTTCTTTGTTATTTGTTGTAATTTGTATTGAAATAGAGGTATAAATAGTTCATGAAATAGTATGCAGAAAAATAATGAGGCTCTCGATCTTCGTTACATATGGCGCAAGTACGCAAATACCGAGTACGTTTCTAATCACAATTAGATCATCCAAGTGCGCAAATACCTGTTCTAATCTCTATTGAAATAGAGGTCTGAAAAGTGCATGGAATTGCATGCAAAATAATAAATCAGCCAAAAATTGTCGATCTTCGTTATAATCATGGTTCAAATACGCAAATAGCGAGTACGTTTGTGTAATAACATTTGGTCCATCAATGTATGCAAATACCGAGTACGTTTTAATCACATTTAGTTCATCACATCCTACGACAGGACATACATACTTG
The DNA here is from genome assembly GCA_032622095.1 of Siphonodentalium dalli. NCBI lineage: Eukaryota > Metazoa > Mollusca > Scaphopoda > Gadilida > Siphonodentaliidae > Siphonodentalium > Siphonodentalium dalli. Next base: position 138,842,944 of record CP136068.1, on the reverse strand, counting down.
CCAATATGCACCACAAGAGGGCGTAATGATGATCTAAGTATGGCCTCTGGTAATGCACTCCTGACATCAACTTTGCAAATATCGTCTCTCGTGAGGGTTTGATTGAAAGGTTCATCGCCAAACATGCAACGGCCATTGCATTGACAGACCAATAACCACACATCCATTCAGATCCATTACAAAAAAAGTGACGAACGCCTTGACGGTTGACACGGTATGTTGACGCGCTGCATACAGCTCGCGGCAGATACGCTAATCTGTTAGTTTATCGGTTCTCTTATATGATATTTTGAATTTATTTTTGGCTGGCATGTATTTTTTTCTGTTATTTGTTCTAATTTCTATTGAAATATTGAAATAAAGGTCTGAATAGTGCATGGACTAGCATGCAGAATAACAATCAGGCGAAAATTGTGGATCTTCGTTTCATGATTCAAGTATGCAAATACCGAGTACGTTTAAATCACATTTAGTCGATCCAAATACGCAAATAGTTAGTACGTTCTAATAACATTTAGTCCATAACCTCCTACGATACGGCCTGATATATATGCGTATGTGTGTACTGTGTTCGTTTTGGTGATAAATTATGTGAAGAGATATAACATAAAATTGTACATGCCAAAGCGAAGTTATGACAATAATGAAATATTCAGAGACCGTAGAGTATAATATCAGTACTGTTGACAAAGGGCACATACGTTTAAATTGGTTGAAAGTTTCAGCATCAGCGTCAAATATGCAACGACTATCGTACTGATACGATAAGCACACATGGAGTTGGGAAGAAAGTAACGATCGGGTTGAATATACAGGCACGTTATTAATACTTATTATGTTGTGGCTACCAGTTCGCGGCAAATAGACATTTTTTTTCTCGGTTGTCTGATATATATGACATTTGAAATATTTTCGGCTGGAATCAAACTTCTCTCTGTTGTAATGGATATCGAAATAAATATAGGCACCCCTAAACTCAACTAACAGTGACCCTAACCATAAAGTTTTCGATAACTGTATATTTACAGGTGTAATCTTATAGTGTTTGACCAGACATCTCCTGGAACAAACGGGTAATTTTCAAATAAATGTATCAGATAAATGTTATATTATATGCATATTTGTCCCATATACTCATTTAAGTTATTGTCAGTGAGTGGTTTGATTTTACGCTCCCGTATCAACATATGTTTTTACACGATCATGTGAGCCACGGGTTGCCCAATCCATTGTCCGTCAATTAATTTCATTACGTCTTGTACATGTACACGGATTTTTATATCAAATTATCAACTGATTTTAAGATAACTTGTACGGCATGATTGTTTACAGAATACATCTTCAACTCAAATTACTTATTTGTCTATATCTTATCGATATTAGATAGTTGTTATTACCAATAATTTATTGAAATTGGTACAGTACCCCTTTAAGCCATGTTTAATTTTCAGGTACAGCACAAGTTTGCGCTGGTATACTCCCGACACGTTTCCCACTAACAATTTTCCGAACCTAAAAGCGCCATTTTGCTACAAAAACTGTCCAAACGGTTATACAGGAGTGGGGCCAGTCTGCTGGGCAAATTTCCCCGACAACACTTCAGATATGGGCGCATGGTTCACCAAACACACAGACACAAGGTTAGCATTCATTATCATGATGCAGAATCAATCTGTAAACACATATGTTCTTAGCCCAGTCAACCGCGATGGACATTGGGTCCTCAGCCATATGCTACAAACTACAGTAATGCCCTAAATAATCGACTCCTTAACCAGAGCAGAATTATACATGCCTGTATATGTGTGACCGTAGTCCACATATCTGTATTTGTGTGACTGTAGTTGACATGCCTGTATTTGTGTGACCATAGTCCACTTGCCTGTATGTGTGTGACCGTAGTCCACATGCCTGTATTTGTGTGACCATGGTCTACATGCCTGTATTTGTGTGACCATAGTATACATGCCTGTATATGTGTGACCGTAGTCCACATATCTGTATTTGTGTGACCGTAATCAACGTGCCTTTATTGATGTGGCCATAGTCTACGTGCCTTTATTATGCCCCCGATCTCCGATGGAGATTTGGGTATATAGTTGAGCCCTCCGTCCGTCCGCCCGTCCGTCTGCACTAACCAGAGAGTACTTGTGGGGTGCGATTAATTTAACATGAATTTAACATGCTTTTCTTCTAATTGTTTTATTTACAAACCATCTCCGTTATTTCGTTAATATAATATTTCTCAGAATATGTAAAAAAAATACGCTCTTTAAAAAATCGTCAGTTGTGGGTTGCACCCCACAAGTTACTCAAACAAAAGATCGCATCCCACAAGTATTCATAGGTATGTGCGGTCACCCCACAAGTATACTTTGGCCAGTGGGTCCTTCCGTCCTTCCGTCCGTACGAACGTTTCAACTCATAACTTTGGTTTCGCTAACTCAATTCAGTTGATCTTTGGTATGCTAATAGACCAGTCGGGGGGACAAGATTTCCCCAGAGTTACGCCCCTTTTTGGACTTAGAAAATTCAGTTTTCTGTGGCATACGAACGTTTCAACTCATAACTTTGGTTTCGCTAATTCAATTCAGTTGGTCTTTGGTATGCCAATAGACCAGCCGGGGGGACAAGATTTCCCCATAGCCGTGTTTTCGTCCGCCCATTTTTTCCAGAGTTACGCGCCCTTTTCGGACTTAGAAAATTCAGGTACCGTAGGCTGTATGCCTGTATTTGTGACCGCAGTCTGTATGCCTGTATTTATGACCGTAGTCTGTATGCCTGTATTTATGACCGTAGTCTGTATGCCTGTATTTATGACCGCAGTCTGTATGCCTGTATTTGCGTAACGGTAGTCTGTATGCCTGTATTTATGACCGTAGTCTGTATGCCTGTATTTATGACCGTAGTCTGTATGCCTGTATTTATGACCGCAGTCTGTATGCCTGTATTTGCGTAACGGTAGTCTGTATGCCTGTATTTATGACCGCAGTCTGTATGCCTGTATTTATGACCGTAGTCTGTATGCCTGTATTTATGACCGTAGTCTGTATGCCTGTATTTATGACCGCAGTCTGTATGCCTGTATTTGCGTAACGGTAGTCTGTATGCCTGTATTTATGACCGCAGTCTGTATGCCTGTATTTATGACCGTAGTCTGTATGCCTGTATTTATGACCGTAGTCTGTATGCCTGTATTTATGACCGTAGTCTGTATGCCTGTATTTATGACCGTAGTCTGTATGCCTGTATTTATGACCGTAGTCTGTATGCCTGTATTTATGACCGCAGTCTGTATGCCTGTATTTGCGTAACGGTAGTCTGTATGCCTGTATTTATGACCGCAGTCTGTATGCCTGTATTTATGACCGTAGTCTGTATGCCTGTATTTATGACCGTAGTCTGTATGCCTGTATTTATGACCGTAGTCTGTATGCCTGTATTTATGACCGTAGTCTGTATGCCTGTATTTATGACCGTAGTCTGTATGCCTGTATTTATGACCGCAGTCTGTATGCCTGTATTTGCGTAACGGTAGTCTGTATGCCTGTATTTATGACCGCAGTCTGTATGCCTGTATTTATGACCGTAGTCTGTATGCCTGTATTTATGACCGTAGTCTGTATGCCTGTATTTATGACCGTAGTCTGTATGCCTGTATTTATGACCGTAGTCTGTATGCCTGTATTTATGACCGTAGTCTGTATGCCTGTATTTATGACCGCAGTCTGTATGCCTGTATTTGCGTAACGGTAGTCTGTATGCCTGTATTTATGACCGTAGTCTGTATGCCTGTATTTATGACCGTAGTCTGTATGCCTGTATTTATGACCGCAGTCTGTATGCCTGTATTTGCGTAACGGTAGTCTGTATGCCTGTATTTATGACCGTAGTCTGTATGCCTGTATTTATGACCGTAGTCTGTATGCCTGTATTTATGACCGTAGTCTGTATGCCTGTATTTATGACCGCAGTCTGTATGCCTGTATTTGCGTAACGGTAGTCTGTATGCCTGTATTTGCGTAACGGTAGTCTGTATGCCTGTATTTATGACCGTAGTCTGTATGCCTGTATTTATGACCGCAGTCTGTATGCCTGTATTTGTGACCGCAGTCTGTATGCCTGTATTTGTGACCGTAGTATGTATGCCTGTATTTGTGACCGCAGTCTGTATGCCTGTATTTGTGACCGTAGTATGTATGGCTGTATTTGCGTAACGATAGTCTGTACGGCTGTTGTTACCGTTGTCTGTATGGCTGTATTTGCGTAACGGTAGTCTGTATGCCTGTATTTATGACCGTAGTCTGTATGCCTGTATTTGTGACCGTAGTCTGTATGCCTGTATTTGTGACCGTAGTCTGTATGCCTGTATTTGTGACCGTAGTCCATATGCCTGTATTTATTTGACCATAGGCTACAATGCCTGTATTTGTGTTTTAGACCAAAGACGAGCGATATACACAGAATAATGGAAAAGTACGCCAAAAACTCTGTGTTTGCTTTGCAAATCATCCTGGCTGTTGTTGGCGTTCTTTTAGGTCTAGCCATGTTAAAGGTAAAATAGCATTACTGTATAATTACTTCGAGTTATCACCCTGAAAATTCCGCCCTTCCAGACAGCCCTGTGTCGTGCACGGCAGCGTCCGTGAATTTTCAAATTGAACTATTATATATGGTGAGGCAAATTATGTACGACTTTATGTTGTCATAAAAATCTACCTGATTGTCTGGTTTCCGCCGTCCACTCTGTTTAATTCAAAAACTGTATTATATAGGGCCGTCGCGACTTCATAATATTATTCCGATTTAGTTATTTCTAACTTGTCCATCAAACCCAAATTTATATAAGATATCTACTCTTAAGTTCACAATTTATACCATTTTCAATTAAAATATCAATATAGTATATTTAACATTAACACCAACCAGCAAACCTGAAACTACATACGCCATCATATTTTTTTATTGTATTATTTATTCAGGGCAGCAGGAAGACGACCAGTATGTGCTCCTGTACAATACTATTAATTCGTATATCAATGCTTTGTTATTAATTCTTATTTATTGTACAAATAAACATCTACATTAGTATTTCGCCACTGGAGCTTGGGAATTTGGAACGTCGTGGACAATGGTTCACGCTGCCAGAGGCTAAATTGCCAATGGCCAATTTCTTTCGAAAATGGCCAATTTTTTTTAATTTGGCTAAACTTTAGGCCGTAGTTTTTTTTTACCCCAAAATCGGAAAACTATAATTTAAAAAAACCCAAATTGATTTGTAACGTTAGCGAGATGATAATCAAACCCAAGTATCATCATCTGCTAATTGATGATGTGATACAGTCTAATATGTGACAAATGGCACTCACGGCAATATCTATCAAACAATGGGCCACCAGTAATGAGGATTAACGCTTATGAATCTTTTGTCTGTCATAAGGCTGAATGGTAAATGGTGCGTATTGGTATATTGTCAAGTAATAATGGTGGTATTTGAAGGTATACGGACATAATTATATTGCATGCTAGATGTTAAATAAAACAAAAATATTCTTTAATTGTCGGCGACATCCAAAAACATGGACATGGATAGAGTGTCTCCGTTGGAATTGTACCCCTTGGAACAGACTGAAATGTCCTGGAAATTCCTTTTGCATCCCCATTTGGGTTGAATTATATATACACCCCCATTTTGGTTGAATTGTTCCAACTTGTTCCTCATGCTTTCCAACTGCAAAAACTAATTCAGTTCTCTAAAATGGCACGTAAACGCACAACGCCATACCTGTATAGCCATGTCCATCCCTGCTGGAATAAACTTAACTACGATACAAGGTCAACTGATTTGTGATACATGTGACACATTTTTATGGTATAATAAGTCATTCACACCTTTCTTCAATTTAGCCCTGGAATAACTTACTCGACGAAATTAGAAATTAACTATCATTGCAGAGTTTTAAAGCTATTCTTTCTCATATCATGTTACGCATACAACAGTTGGTAGAAGATTGAATTTGTTGTGATAGTTTGATATACATGTACCAACCAGTGTTTAGTGTTTTTTTTAGACTACTTCCGGTAAAAGCATTGGACTGAGATGGCAATAATTTTATTTGGAAATTCCCAACCACAGGCAGTGCTTGATTTGAAATTCCCAACCATAGGGGAGTGTTCGATTTGAAATTCCCAACCATAGGGGAGTGTTCGATTTGAAATTCCAAACCATAGGGGAGTGTTCGAATTGAGATTCCCAACCATAGGGGAGTGTTCGATTTGAAATTCACAACCATAGGGGAGTGTTCGATTTGAAATTCACAACCACAGGGGAGTGTTCGATTTGAAATTCCCAACCATAGGGGAGTGTTCGATTTGAAATTCCCAACCACAGGGGAGTGTTCGATTTGAAATTCTCAACTACAGGGGAGTGTTCGATTTGAAATTCTCAACCATAGGGGAGTGTTCGATTTGAAATTCCAAACCATAGGGGAGTGTTCGAATTGAGATTCCCAACCATAGGGGAGTGTTCGATTTGAAATTCACAACCATAGGGGAGTGTTCGATTTGAAATTCCCAACCATAGGGGAGTGTTCGATTTGAAATTCCCAACTACAGGGGAGTGTTCAATTTGAAATTCCCAACATAGGGGAGTGTTCGATTTGAAATTCCCAACCATAGAGGAGTGTTTGATTTGAAATTCCAACGGTTGGAACATTTGAGGTTCCAGTTGGGGGGATATTTTCGGACTTGGAAATGTCAAGGGGACATCCCTGCCCCCCCCCCCGCATGGATTTTTAGTCGTCTTTGAGACACGAAATATTATAGCCAGTATCTAATGAAGCCACCACTCGTGCGTAGCAATTCGCATTGGGTGTTATGTGGAATTTTTCAACATGTCCAACTACAATTGGATATAATCATCAACCACATTGTTAATAGTAACCACCATTGTTCGTTAGCTAAACAATCACACTTGTTATCCCAATACATATTCGATATATAATCAGTATTAATCGATAGAAGCGTTTCCGGGCAGAGGTCATTGATTCATATCTAATATGTTTTAACCAGGTAACTATATAGCAAATGTTTACAAAGAGATAGACAATCTTTAAACTAAATACATAACATTTCCTGCATGTGCTTATTAACAAAATTAACGAAAATGCGTGTGTCATGGCATAGACAATGACGAAAATACAGGTTTGTTGTCATTTAGTTGGACACATTTCACACACTTCCGAATGTAGCCCAATCACACGCAATTGCACAAAGAATACGTTAATATCACTCTAACTAACGCGCACAAACTAAGCAAATAAATACAAATACTTACTGGCGTGGCACTTGAAAAGTGACGTCGTCGACAAAAAATATCTATTTTTAGCACACAGAGTAGCAGTTCCTGCACGCAGATTAGAGTTTTAGGTGCAGATCAGGCCATTCGATTACGCCTGGGACTAGTATACTAGTCCCAGATTACGCGGTGTGACTGTTGTACCCTCCAAAACCACATAGCCGATCGATAGGTGGTTCCATGTAAAAATGGCTGAGATTAAAGCAACATTCATTCATTCAAAATGAAAAAAATTCAAGTTTTAATTTGTTGTATTACAGTGGCTTTGTTCCCGGATACAAGACATGTTACCACGAAACGAGAGAGATGATTGGATAAAAGAAATCAGGGATCATGTCGGCACAGACAACTGGTTCAGGCGACTTATACTGAGGGAGTGAGCGTAAATGTAGCGTTGCCCATAAAGCCCCGGTTCCATATCCCCGATTTTCCACCCCGAATGTTCCCGAATGACTCCCGAATCATAATTTAGCAAAAATCGTGGAGTAAGTTCGGGACTAGTCGGGACAGTGAATTTTTACCCCCGAACATGATCGGGGATATCGGTGCTATCGGGGTCGATTCGGGACGATTCTGGACTCGCTCCCGACAGTTTTGAAATGTTCAAAACTATCGGGAACCAAGCCGAATCGCTCCCGATTTGTCAATCATCGGGAGAAATTCGGGAGCAATTCGCCACCTATTCGGGAGTAGTCGGCAGTATTCGGCAATATTCGGGTGGATATTCTGGAGTAGTCGGCAGTATTCGGTAGGTTATTCCCGAATTCGCCATGTGTGGCTGCTTTTATACTGAGATCCGGTGTATCTGCAAAATTCGGCATCGATTCGGGACGTTCGGCAGCAATTGAATACCAATTCGGTATTTATTCAGCATCAATTCGGTACCAGTTCGGCATTGATTCGGGGTATTCGGCAACAAGTCGGTAGTAATCTGGGCAATTCGGCAGCTACTCGCACGAAATTTCGGTATCAGTTCGGGATAATTCTTTATCATTCGGGAAGAAATTCGGAAGCATTCCTGAATACTCGGCAATGTTCGGGACGATTAAATTTTGTCATCAGTTCGGCGGCTTTTGGAATAAAACTCGTCCAGAATTATCTCGAATGCTGCCGATTTGGTCTGGTGCCGAATATACTAATTCGGGACTGAAAATCGGGAATATGGAACCGGGGCTTAACCTTGATGGCAACTCAGCTGCCCAAGTTCATGGGCAATGTCGAATAATTTTGTACTTTACAATATGACGGGTGATATTTTGGAATTTATTGCCAAGCTCCTTCCCAGTCTAACTACCTATATATAGTGTCCCACTCCCACTTTTAAATATATATTCTAGTTATATTGCAACAAACATAGTGTCTTCCATCAATGCTCAGTTTTCCGTAAAAGTCCCATCCGATTTGGCACAAGGAAAATAAAAACTAACGACCGTGACTTTTGGTACGTCTTCGCCAAATATCTACTAGCAGTGTCTCTTATCGATAACACCTCTATCTAAATACCAATTAAATGTTCGTCTGCTAATAAATATATCTAATAACATCTCCGACTTAATGTGCGAAGCATGAAATATGTATCATATAAAACAATGAAATTTCCAACGTTTGGAACGTTTGAGGTACCAGTGTGGGGGGGGGGGTAATTTTCGAACTTGGACATTTCAAGGGGAACCCCCCCCCCTCAAATCTGGGAAACATCGTCTGCTTATTGGAACTCTTATTCTCAAAGTAGAGAAAACATGTTTTAGGAAACTAAAGTGAATTGGAAGAAATAAAGAAGGAAAATAGAGGTTGGCGCGGGAATTGGGTGTAAAAATAGTTTTTGTCGGAAGGTTTGAATAATAATCCTTATTGGCATGTACCCTAAATACTTCAAAAAATATATAGAAAACATTGCAGAAAGGCCAATAGCCTTTGAAACATTCATGGCAGTCTACCTGAAACGGAACGGGTACCCGACCAATCTGGTGGTCCGGAAAATACTTCAATACCAATCCGATATACGCACAATGGTGAATGGCAAGGCAATTGGTAGGGAGTTCAGAACAAATGAAATGGAGCGACATTCACCAACTATTATGGATGGATGCACGATTTGAAAAACAATATGCCAATAAACAAGCCGAGGCGCCAAAACAAAACATGCTCAACAAGTCGAAACCTAACACCGTCGCTGGATGTTTCTGTGCACGGGATGTGTCTATAAACACGTTTGCTACAAATGCAATACTGGCCAGCATCCGGCAAGATTATGTGGACAGCCGTTTCGGAGTGGAAAACGCAACAAATCAGGTTATGGAACTTCTATGCGACCAGTCACGGCCGCCCTCAAGTAGAGAGATGACACGTAACAGTACTCTCTATCCCACCAATTGTCGGTGGATGTTCCTTGTTTTCGGACTTTATAGGTGATGACCAGGGGCGCCGGAAGCATCCAAGGGCAGGGGGGCAGAGCCTACAAAAAGGGCACTTTTCCGCAAAAAAGGCATTTTCTCCGCAAACTCGGGAAAATAACCATAAATTCATTGTGGCAAAAATTCCTATTTTAATGGTATTTGTCGGTTTTTATGGCCGTTTTGTGATAAAATTGACAAAAAATTAATATTCCTTGTGAAATTGGTGGTATTTGGACCCAAAAAGTCACATTTTGCTATAAAAACACGAGATTAAACACACAAAAAGCATTTTCTGTCTCCAGAAAAAGGGCAAGTCCTGCCCCCGCTCGCCCCCCTTGGTCAAGGGCAGGGGGTCAGCTGCCCCCTCTGCCCCCCTCTTCCGGCGCCCCTGGTGATGACACCCCATGTACACCCATTGACGTTGAACGTTTAAAGGTCATTTTGGTCGGATATGATCGACTCAAAGCGGAAGCACTGGTCGAGGGTTTCTCATACGGTTTACCCATCGGCTTTCATGGAAATACGTTAGTTCAAACGAAAAATGTGCAGTCTGCATCACGAAGCAGTAACAGCTAAAGTTCATCAGGAACTACAGCTAGGAAGTATAGCAGGGCTCTTCACAGCCCCACCTGTTCCACATTTCAAAATTTCACCCCAATAGGCGGTACAAAAAAAAGACAGCAGGGGAATATATGTTAATACACCATTTGTCACACCCTGAATTAAGGCTTCTCTGTCAACGATGGCATACACGAAGAACTGTCTTCCGTTAAACAGTGTAAGATGCCAATAAAAGCAGGAGCTCAACCATTTTTGGTTCTCAGTGACATCGTTCAGGCCTACAGAAATTTGCCTATTAGAATCGAGGACCAATATCTCCTTGGTTTCCAATGAATTAGTTATTTCGTGGCTACGAATTACAAATTCACATGTGCTAAACCAACCATGCACCGTAAACTCAGGATAGCGCTGAATGTGCTGATTTATTTGGGAATTTATTCTCAGATTATTTTCTATGAATCGGGACAGAATATGTTGCTATTTTTATAACATTTCTACGTTTTTATTGGGAATATATATTATTCTCTTGTGTATTTTCATGAATCCTAATTGAACAGCGTCCTGTATGAGTTTAATAGATATTCTGTTTTTGTTGTTGGCAGTGCATTCCGACAGAGATAAAGTACATTTTGCAAGTTTATTTCCAACAAAACATATACGGACGCTGAAGACGTCGAGAAGCAGAAAAGCTACATGCACGTAATAATATTCGTATTGCATGCGCGGAATTATGTTAGCGTTATCGCCATCAACTATTTTAGTGATGTTTTCATTATGAAATACTTTCGTTGAGACCAACACGTCGTATCATTGCTCAGTTTTTTCTGTCAGTAATACTATAATATCATAGACAAAATATAGTATAGAGTGTTTCGCCATTTTGACTTTATCTGAAATTTATGGTACCAAAGTGCTTAATTGCGCGATAATGTCAATTATCTTGCACATTAGGTTAAATGAAGCATAATAAACATAAATGGACAATTTGATACCACATTCGTGCGATTCAGGTGTTCCTGTTCGATCAAAATAAGTTTTTTGTCTCTCCTAAACAATTTGAAAACTTGAAGATACGGCGTTTTGATTGGTCACATGTATTTTCACACACAATAACCAGGTCTATGGTACATTCGGGAAACCCATAAATAATTCACGGATATTATTTACAGGCGTCCAGCAAATATTGTTGTGATTGGTCCCATGGGAGTCGGCAAATCAGCCTTCGTCAACTCATTGATAACAACATGCGGTCGAGACAGAACAGTTAACTGGGAGCGATGGGTCCAAGCTGGGCAGTATGACAACGCCGATGCAGTGACTGTCTTCAACACGAGGTTAGTTAGTGATCAAGCACTTTGCTAGAGGTTCGTTTATGTGAGTGCCCAACTTTGAATTTCCAATTACAGCCCACACCCCCACACGAAAGCCAATTGACGCTTCGGCAGATATTGGCATTATCCAATCAGATAACGGCATCTTTCACTGAGAGCCTAGCGTTATTTCCGGTAAGACATCAATGTTTGTTAATAGTGTAGCAACACTCAATATCGGCGGATGTTTGTTCGTATTAAACATAATTTTTTGTGTAATTAGCAAGACTATTAAATTTCATACTAAGTATCCGTGCATCACCTTATCATCCAATCAGAAAATGTTGTCATTTATTCCTGGTTTGGTGATTAATTTCGATGCCCGGCGAGAGATTTCGTTTGTCTTATTAACAGTTCATACGGATAATTTGTTCGATGTGCACCAGAATATTTCCAAGCTGAGTCGGGTTTTCATAAAATGGTGAAAACGTATAGCCATGGGAGGTGTAACACTGACAATCGATACCCGGTTAGATGCATCGGAGCGAATTTTATTCCGCTTGCGAAGCCGAAAGTTGACATTGACAAACTATGTTATTATAATTGAATAGTTATTGTGTTCTTATATCTGACAGCTAGAAAATTTGAGTAAGCAGTTCATATGAGGTGCATGTGTTCACAGTTCGTGAGCTGCAACTGATTATGGGATTACGTAATGATGTAATTATGTGCAAAATGGGGTCTCAGTCCCGGCCCAATAAAACCATGTTTAAAACGGATCCATGTCATGCTAATCACCTTTGTTAATGAGTCTACCAAATAACGAGAGTGTCACTTACACCCAGGCTGCATTAGTAATGACGTGTGAAGTAATTGATTTATAATATGTGTTGTCTCAATGACAGTTATACCTATAATCAACAAGTCTCATCACACTTGGCTTCTTTCTTTGTCGATCAGTTGGAAGTCTGGCATTTGTTACACATAACTTGGTGATTGCCACAGGCTCGATTTTGTCACCACGTGGAACAGACCACAGTGACTGTGTCAGATTTTTAGGTAGAAAAGGATTTCATTTACATACACTAAAAAACAACAATTCATCCATCCACGATTTAGCAGTCGGACCTCCAGAGAGCTTGGATCGCCACCCCTCAGGATGAACTCACCACCGTTAATACCAATTAGTGTCACTAATATGCTGGACGCCATGCATGTCACGCCTTGTCTGAGCTGGTCACTTCATGCTCATAAAGGCGGATACCAGCTGGTTCTGGATTTCCAAACCGGCCCGGCACAGCCCTTTTCAGGGCTCCCTACCGGACCGGAAAATACCAGATCAGCACGGAAACCACGACAAAAGATGAACAAGAAAAAGAAGAAAACACCATCAAGGAAAAAAAGAGATGCCGAGAGACTAGCCGCGTGGAAAGAGAAGAAGGCGACGGATGTTACACCAGCCAGCTCCTCCCATGCAGTCGAGATCCCGGCCCAGTCTGTCCAGGAGATGGAATCACCACCACCATCGCCTCCACGGCCAGACATGGACTTCATCCCGAAGACTCCGGATTACATTGAGCCGGAGCCTTCAACTGCAAATCCTACACCACCGGCCTCCGAACAAGCAACAGATGCCACCAGCCTATGGATTGAAAGTATTGAAAACGACAGAAAAGAAACTGCTAAATTAATCGCCGACACAGAAGTAGAAATGAAGAAAGCAGAAGTGTCTAGAATAAAAGCAATGGCAGCCTTTGATAGAATATATCCACCGAAAAGTAAAAACAAGAAAAGAAAAAAGCTAAAAGCAACCAGCAAAAACTAAACATCTCAACCTCACTTTGCCCCCAGTCAGCCTCCGCATCTGAACAGCATCAACAGCCTCAACAATCGATCCTCATCGAAGATATCAAGAAAGGGTGAAGGGAATTGCACAATGCGTTCCGACCATCCTACCCGGCCTGCGGCCGGAAACTACACAACAACACTAAAAAACAAAATCCTCAGACGACAAGCTTGTTGGGTAGGGCTGGGGGTTGTATGTATTTCACAAAGTAAATCCCCCAAATATAACATTTTGGAATTGGGGCATGAGTAAAGGTAATATAAGGTCAGCGCGTTTTAAACGTTTTATAGATATAAATTACCAATACAGAATCAGTGTGTGTCCGCAGCATTGGGCCCGATTATGTCTATAGGGCGAATCGAAATGCGATTAGGTGACCCAAAACAGACTTCCCTATATTTGTATTGTATTGTGTTTTTTATTTTATTTAAAAAAAAAAATATTGTTTATACACCAACCAAACTTGATGCTAATTTGTGTTGACAAACACAATAAATTTAGGTGGTGATAATAAATGTTGATTCTTACGTTTATATCGTCATTTAGCTACAAAATACCGTTATGGTCAAACTAGTTTTGAAGAAATGTACGTTACAATGAAAAAATTCAAACGAGCAGCCTTGACGTCGCGCGTGATCGCTGATCGGGAGGGGCGGCTTGACCAAAATCAGTAGCAACACAAACGTTCTGAGCGTCATAGCATACGAACATAACACTAAAATGTATATAAACATCAAAATCACTCGTTATGAATAATAAACTCGGAATTTACGGATCGGATATATATTCCACATATTGATCGTATAGTTTCGGCAAATGTATGGTGGGTTGCACAGCACAAACTTGTATATTCACAAAAATAATGCAGCATTAAAAAGATATAATTATTCCAACTTATTTATTGACACGTTGTGGACATAACCTTCGCTATAGTATCTGAAATCTTGCTGACGGGATTTTAAATGTTCCCACCGAATTAAAAAATATTTTATCGAAATTGTCCGGCAAATCCGACAGAGCTCACATGCGCGGCTTCACAGTTTCACTCATATTTACCATTTGCTTGTCTTACCGCAGCCAGCTCTAAGCTGTAGGCGAGGTTATCGGCCGCTGCCCGAAAGGTGAATTGAAGGCCACAATTCCAAACTCTGAGATACATCTTTGCACATCTAGTTGGAAAATGTCCGACTCTTGGCATGATAACTACATTTATATTGGTTTAAAAAAAGGAATAACAACAACTTATAAAGCTATGTTTATTATCTTTTCAAACTGCTGTTGTTTTTGTCATGACGTTTCTACCTGTTAACCCTTTACCCAACAAACCGGCCAAAACCGGCCAAATAAAGCTTCAACAGCCTAAAATATCTTCGGTCTGTCTCAATAGAACCATACAAATATGGATATCATTGGAACCGGCTCCTTGACCACATTGTGATAGTTACAGTTATGCCCTGTGCCAATGCATTCTCTTATATATGCGAGTCGACCATAGGTCGCCTCGCATATATAAGAGAATGCATTGGCCTAAAAAAAATCTTTTTTTAACACTTTTTACCATTTTTTCTTACATTCTTTAACAATGCATTCTCTTATATATGCGAGGCGACCTATGGTCGACTCGCATATATAAGAGAATGCATTGGCACAGGGCCCTTCTGTTTTGTTATTTGAAGGGTGAGACACCCAACACCTGTCGCCATTTCTCTGGTTTGCTGTATTCAGAGAAAGGATTTGCGTGCCCGCCCGCAGGGCGGCACGAGGACGGTGTGGGCTCACCCGGAGGTCGCCCTTACGCCCTGTCTTGAGTTTTTCTTGGATATGTAGGTGATATGTCTAGGTCGTGGCTCAGGAGGATCAGGTGAAGTGGGGTTCTAGCTGTTAAGAGATTTTTTCTTTTTCTTTTTCTTTTTCTTTTTGGAATTCTTTCGTTTCTTTTTTGGTGGTGATGATGACTCACAGGATGATGATTCTGATTGTGAAACTCCGAAAATTTCTGCAATTGTGCTATTAAAGCGTCTGGTAGGCTCGTCTTCGTCTTCCCAGTTTGGGTCGCTATCTCTCAGGGATCCGGCGGCTTTTGGTATTGGTGAGTGCGAAGTCTCGGGGTATTCCGGAGTCTTCGGGACGAAGTCAGAGGGGTCCTCGTCTTCGTTTGTAATAACCTCGTCTGGCCATGATGGTGGTGGTGATGGTGATGGTGATTCCATCACCTGGACGACAGACTGGGCCGGGTTCTCAGCTGGTTGGGCGATGTCGACTGGTGGAGTTCCGGTCGATTTCTTCGCTTTCCATGCAGCCAGTCTTTCGGCATCTCTCTTTTTCATCGATGGTGTTTTCTTTTTCTTCTTTCTTATCTTCTGTCGCGGCTTCCGAGCTGATTCGGTAATATCCGAGCCCTTCCCGGTAGGGAGCCCTGAGAAGGGCTTTGCCGGGCCGGACTGGAAGTCCAGAATCAGCTGGTATCCGCCTTTGTGAGCGTGGAATGACCAGCTCACACAAGGCGTGACATGCAGGGCTTCCAGCATGCTGGTGACACTAATTGGAATTAGCGGTGGCGAGTTCATCCTGAGAGGTGGCGATCCGAGCTCTCTGGAGGTCCGACTGCGATGTATATATTGTATGTATGAATCAGCGAGCTGTATTACGCAGACATATGTATTATATATGCACAATTAGCAAGTGTTATCTCTAATTCAATGGTTTTCGCGGGGATATACATGTACAATGATGGCATATTCTCTTTGATATCATGTCACTTCCACGCATGCACCTCCACATTTTGACAGCAAACATGAACCCAATTTTGTATTCTTAGAACATCACACATGCAAGTAACCGTGCATATTGCTTATTTTCAAGTTTTAGCATTATTAGTATATAGTTTTAAAAAATAGCCCGCATCCCGCTTACGAGAAACGGTGGGTGCGTGTAACTTCATCTGTGTGCAGTTTGTCAAATGGCTTGCGTGCGGTATTCGTAACATAAGTGAGCATGGGTGGAAACATTTGTTCGAATCCCACTTTGTCATTGAACGTCAAAGTCAACGCCGTGTTGATTGCCTTCGACATGCGACCTCATTCTACAATTGTTGCGAGGGATTCGCATGCATGTTAACCCTTTACCCAACGAACCGGCCAAAACCGGCCAAATAAAGCTTCAACAGCCTAAAATATCTTCGGTCTGTCTCAATAGAACCATACAAATATGGATATCATTGGAACCGGCTCCTTGACCACATTGTGATAGTTACAGTTAGCCCTGTGCCAATGCATTCTCTTATATATGCGAGTCGACCATAGGTCGCCTCGCATATATAAGAGAATGCATTGGCCTAAAAAAAATCTTTTTTTAACACTTTTTACCATTTTTTCTTACATTCTTTAACAATTTTATAATTTTTAATGTGTTAAGCCAATGCATTCTCTTATATATGCGAGGCGACCTATGGTCGACTCGCATATATAAGAGAATGCATTGGCACAGGGCCCTTCTGTTGGGTAAAGGGTTAACCGAGTACCGGCCCGGATATTGTCAGTATGCTAATCCTCATGCGTTCATTAGCTGTTCGGATTGCTTCCTCATAAGCGAGGTTGGTCAACCAATGGCATACGACCGGCGGTAATAATAACATAAAGCGCTTTGAAACTAATTTACTGTTGAATGCGCGGTATAATTGCATAGTATATTATTATTAGTTTGTTAAAATAGACATTTAGCTCAAAGTATTTGTTTCTAGCTTGGAAGTCTTGAGAACACATCGATACCAGGCTGGCTACATGTTCCCAAATATAATTGACGTCGCTGGGTTCCCAGATGAAGCGGATATAAAATGGCAGGAAGTTTTAACGACTTTGTTCGACGGTCGACTCCCAACGACGGTCACCATAAACCAGCTGGCAAAAGAATACGACGCATACCGGCAACCGCAAAACCAGCCGAATAATACAAATGAAGAAACTGAGAGATATATTAGAAACAGATACAACCGAGTGTATACCAATCTGATAGTGGACAAAATCATCTTCGTGTTCGCGCATGAAGACCCAGCCAGGCAACCATTACCAGGGCATCTGATCAATCACGTGAGGATGGCCGCAAGACCGAGCGGGTTCATACATCGGGAACTCACAAATCGCCGTATGTTCTAGTTATACGCCCTATGCGTGTTTATTGCTTCGCTGATCTGGCCGTGCCAATGTAGCGATGGGGGTATCTCGCATGACAACACATTTCCGGTTATTTTAGGAAATTGCAGTAAGACCGATCTGGCCGTATCAATGGAGCTATGGAGAGATGGGGATATATCGCTGGACAACTCATTTCGGGATGTATATTCACGGATGTCTCATTGTTGCAGAATGTAACTTTTATGACAGCGTTAGTTGCTTTCGATATTTAGGTATGAACAATGGCTGGGCCACACTTGAAGATTTTGTTGCGGGATCACAATGCATAATATGACAGTTAACTTTTCTGATGAAGTATGTCTCAGTTGGAATGTAGAATAAATGTCGGATTGCGAAGTATCGGGCGTGTATTTAATCCAATTAGTAGATTTTAAGGATTAGTTATTTTAACCGAGGTGGTGCATTCATTAAACCAATATATTTTATATTATAATGTATTTATATGCCTAATAATATGATCATGAGGGCGTTATCATTTCTGACTATGGTTGTCTTGTGTCTGTCTATATGTCTGCCTTATCGCGAGTTTTTTTCCAGACCCCTGGACCGATTTAAACCAAATTTGTTGTGATAACTCGGGGTGGTTACGTAGCGTTTTTCCGAAGACCCATAACTCCGAAGGTCCGATTCTCCGAAGGTCAGATTCTCCGACGCCCCGATTCTCCGAAAGCCCATAACTCCGAAGTCCCGATTCTTCGAAATCCCATAACTCCGAAGACCCATAACTCCGAAGACCCATAACTCCGAAAGCCCATAACTCCGAAGGCCTATAACTCCGAACGCCCATAACTCCGAAGGTCTATAACTCCGAAGGGCCGATTCTCAGAAGGTCCGATTCTCCGAAGATCATGTTTTATCGCTTATTAAATAGTGTACAGTCCAGTGGCGGGGTCAATGGGGTCCTAGGGAAGACTGCCCCCGAAAAAACATGTCAAATGTCATGTAAACGTCCGGAAATCCCTCCTAGGCATTCAAATATTCACAGTGTTCCTGCCCAGGGGAGCCCCCGGACCAACGATTGGGGGCGACCCCTCCCATGCATGCGCTCCATGCGGCATGTGAAGAATCAAATGGTTCTACGAGTGACTTTTGGAGGTAAAATGGTGGTCTAATACCGTTTGGAATTTCACAATTCTTAGAGTGTGTATTGATGAGTATGGAATGCGCGTATGGTTATATTTTGTATGGAACATGTACATGTAGATAATATATCCCCCCCCTGGAATCCGGAATCCAGCTTCAAATTTACCATGGAATCCGGCGTCCAGCTTCAAATTGACACTGGAATCCGGCGTCCAGCTTCAAATTGACGTCTGGAATCCGGCGTACGGGTTCAAAATGGGTGGAATCGGGCGTACGAAAAGGGGGGAAGGGGCCCTAATATATTGGAAACGTTAACTATGTATTATAATAAGGTGATATCTACACCATCAGTAGTGTGCGACAAGCCTTAATTTTCCACAGAATGCTTAAATTTATGTAAGAAATACAATGTACGTCTTAATACAATTAATATGATTAAACTGTGCACATCCGACTGCATTGGGGTGATTTGATGCAATCAAGTTCATTTTATATATGAAAAAGGACAAGTTCTTCCCCGTTCACCCCTGTACATTTTACTCTGGCATCTCATGGGCCAACGTAACGTTATCGTATCTGGTGTATAGTCAGTGGCGGGCCAGGATTCCCATTTAGGTGGGGGCAGTAGGAAAATTTAGAATATTTTGATACCCCATGAACGATTTCCGGGCGTTTACATGACATTGGACATGTTTTGGTAGGGGCCCATATTGTCTTAAATAGCAAGTAGAGGTTTAATAGGGGCAGTAGGAATTTTGGGACCCATTGGCTTTGCCACTGGACTGTACACTATTTAGTAAACGATAATACCCCGATAAAACAAAATCTTCGGAGAATCGGACCTTCGGAGTTATGGGCCGTCGGAGAATCGGGCCTTCGGAGTTATAGATCTTCGGAGAATCGGCCCTTCGGAGTTATAGGTCTTCGGAGTTATAGGTCTTCGGAAAATCGGCCCTTCGGAGTTATGGGCTTTCGGATCTTCGGAGTTATGGGCCGTCGGAGAATCGGATCTTCGGAGTTATGGGCCGTCGGAGAATCGGGTCTTCGGAGTTGTGGGCCTTCGTAGTAATAGGTCTTCGGAAAATCGGTCTGACACCCTCGGGGTACACCGGCGGATGTTATAATGGAGTTGTCTAAAAAACATTGATTAAAAAAAACCCCAGATATTTTAAAAATATATATATAATTGTTTTAATAAATTAAGCAAGGAATTGAATCTAAAAATAATCCAACATTTATATTGTTTTCTTAAAGGGGAAGTGTACTAAAATTTCCTGTATTTGAGGGATTTGTCAACTTGAAATAATATCAAGAACTTTACCAATATGTTAAGTGTGAGTACCAATGGAGATAGACATCGATATCTCTGCATGGCATAAAACATGTTAGTCGACCAAAATATGTCAACATTCACTGTACTGAGTACGCCAGTTGTACGAATCGACTGGAATACACATATTTTACGGATGGCAGTAAAACCGGAATGCACTGAATAGAACACTCGTCGCCGATATAATCTCGTACAATTTTCAGGCAAATGTATAAACACATAATGTTACTTAAAGGTACTCAACCCGATAAAACTCCTCTCAATTACTATTTCAATGGCTTCGGGGGTCAAAAATATTTTATTCGAGTCGAGGAAGTCACCCATCAAAGCTCAGATTTGTTAGATATCGATTTTAGAAATCTATTATTTTTCATTATCGGGAATACTATCTGGCCCAGAACTCAGTCAAACTTGCGTTAAAATTACCACTTGATTTTAGAGTTATTCATCCTTGTCTGTTTGAATAGATTTGGAGTACACATCCAGAGCAGATTACGGCAGTTATCAGTACTCATCTCGAGAACATAACAAATTTGAAAAATCAATATCTAATAACTCTGAGCTTTGTTTGATGGGTTCCTCGACTCGAATCAAATATTTTTTACCCCCAAAGCCAAAGAAATAGTAATATAGGACCCTCTGATCGGATTGTTGTTGTTGGAATCTGTTGAGATGGGGACCCTCTTTACGGGTTGAGTACCTTTAACATGCATACTTGTCCCAGAAATTTATTAATTAAATTGTATAGTCGGCGGGTGTCTTGACTTGACATATGGGCGGCCATTCGGTCGTAAATTACATGAAACAAAAGTTAATGGTGGTTTGTGAAAACAATTACATGCATCAATAGCAATCTATTTCAAACCAATAGTCTCCATTTTCAAACCAATAGTCGTTCTTGGATTCAATAAGAGACAATTCCGTTTTAATACATATAGATTCATAATCAATGTTGACCGATGCAGAATTAATGTTCTATTGTAATTTAATAGTATTCATTGTTCAACTAATATCTAATAACAAACAATTAGTACAGCTATCGCATATTCAACAAACGTACATTCCGTTTCAATAGCCATATTTTCTTAATCAATAGACATATTTCAAACCAATAGACGATTTCCCACGATCAATGATTATCGTTATCAAACTAATAGATCTTATTGTAAAACTAATAACTTATTTTAAAACTAATAACTAAAACCGTAATTAACTTATTGTAAAACTAATAACGTATTGTTAAATTAATAGACCTTATTGTAAAACTAATAACTTATTGTAAAACTAATAACTGAAACCGTAATTAACTTAATGTAAAAATAATAACTTATTGTTAAATTAATAGACCTTATTGTAAAACTAATAACTTATTGTAAAACTAATAACTAAAACCGCAATTAACTTATTGTAAAACTAATAACGTATTGTAAAACTAATAGACCTTATTGTAAAACTAATGTCCACGGACACACGTACCACAGTAGCGATGGCATAGTAGGTGTGACAATTTATTATGGTAGAGTTTGGTGACAATTGGTCGTCATAATTAATATGCCATAGCAAGCCATGTCGCCCTCTGCAAATTCGCACAATGAGTCTACCAAGCTCTGCCAGCGACGGTCGACCTCTCAAGGTGTATCTACCTGAATGTCTTGTCGCTGTTGATCTTTACTCAACGCGCAGTGTTATATTTTGCATGCTAACACACAAGTTCACTTGATAACTTAATGAATAACCCATTTCTGTCAACAGCCATGATTGTTCTTACTAAGAACAGATCGCCCGTGTAATTTCTCAGCAAATGTAAGTGAGTCAAACCTTATGCGTAGAGATAAACGTCGCAAAAATAAAAAAAACGCAATTGGGGAACTGTCTTAATACGCAATTGGGGAACTGTCTTAATACTCATGAAATTAATATAAGTAGATAAACATGCATGCATTGAGATCATATTAAAAAAAAGTAACACGTTCATGATATGTAAGTCAACGAGGAATTGCCACCAGGCCACGGTCAATATATATATATATATATATATATATATATATATATATATATATATATATATATATATATATATATATATATATATCGCAGCGAATAGAATTTAGCAAAACGTAATGAGTAGAGACCAACCTTGGTGAAACGCAATGGGTTAATTGGTCCAGTCGACTAATTGTGCGGAAACTCATGCAGAGGGCAATATGGTTGGCTATGGCATATTAATTATGACGATCAATTGTCACCAAACTCCACCCTAATAAATTGTCACACCTACTATATGCCATCGCAACTGTGATACGTGTGTCCGCAGCCAATAACTTATTGTAAAACTAATAACTAAAACCGCAATTAACGCTAGAGGTCTATGGTGGCTATGTTGAAGAAACTTTGTTCATGTGACGTCAGAAATATATACATAAACATGGGCATTCCCAATGGTCCCTTTGCGGATATCCCCGAATTCGCGGAGGTCCCCTAACATGGGCGAAATATGTTGATTTTAATGAGGGAACGAGTGCGTATATGTCAATTGATACGTATTTTAAACAAATAACGACGCGATCATCATAATAGTGGTTTGTTCTATCTATATCCATATTTGCGAATGTCTGTCTGTCTGTGTTCTATAGAAATTCACAGGGGACCATCTAGATGGCACCAAAGGGGTCTACTAGGGGTACCTTTTACGAGAAAGATAATGGTGCGGGTTAGAATTTTCTAAAGTGACGCCGTGTGTTGCCAGGGGCAGAAAAGGGGAGGGGCAGATTTTTTTTTGTCACCGATTGACTAGAAACTTATATATAATCATCCCCATATAAGGAATATAATTGCATGGTTTAAATTTGTCAAAAGTGGCACCGTTCGACCAGGGATGCACGGAAGGGGAGAGGGGCACCAAAATTGATAAAGAGGAGATGGCTCTATATAAGCATCTGATGCTTGTTGTCAAATCCTCTTCCTCCCTTCTAGTCTTCTATTCATGCGTCATGTTTTATAATTATATAATTTTGGGAAGAAATAAAATATTGTTTAAACCAAAATTGATAAAACTAATTTTAGCGCCGAGGGACCATTTAATGGCGCCAAAGAGGTCTACTATGGGTATCTTTTTACGGGAAAGATAATGGTGCAGGTTAGAATTTTGTTAAAATGACGCCGTTGTTGTCAGGGGCAGAAAACGGGGGAGGGGCAGAACAAATGTTTGTCGCCGATTGCCACGAAACTTATATATAATAATTCCCATGATATGAGGAATATAATGTTGTGGCTTAAATATGTCAAAAGTGGCGCCGTTCGCGTCAGTTGTGCACGGAAGGTGAGAGGGGAGACAAAATTGACAAATCTAATTTTAGTGCCGATTTCCACCAAATTGATATATATTCTTCTCCATGATACAAGGAATCTAATTGTGTGATTTAAAGAAGCCAAATTGCTGTCGTTTGGATGAAAGATGGGGGGTGGTGATGGACACTAAATCTGATAAGAATGAGTTTAGTCGCCGATTGCCACCACACTTATACAATATCATCCCCATGGTATGACGAGTCTAATGGTGTGGCTTAAATCCGTCAAAAGTGGCGTCATTCGAGTCAAGGGTGCACTTAATGCCAGAGGGGCATCAAAGTTGATACGCAATATGTTTAGCTCCAATTTCCACCAAAGTTATACACATTCTTATCCACGATAGGAGGAGTCTAATCGTGTGATTTAAAGACGCCATGTTGGTGATGTCTGGGTGAGAGATGAGGGTGGGTGCCACTAAATTTTATCAGAATTTGTTTAGTCGCCGATTAGCACCAAACTTAGTCTAATTGTGTTGTTTAAGGATGTCACAAGTGGGGCCACTTGAGTCAGGGATGCATAGAGAGTGAGAGGGACACAAAAAGATAAACAATATGTTTAGCGCCGATTTCCACCAAATTGATATACACTCGGATTTAATCAAATTTTAGTTTCCTCTACGTGGAAACTTCTGCAGTGGGGGGGGGGGGGGGGGGGGTGGGGGGGGGTCTGTCCGATAGCACATAAGATAGTATATATATAGTTGATATGTTCCTGGATCTAGGATAAACTTCCTTTCCCCAGTGATTGTAATGATATATAGGGTTAATTATATAGTCGTAAGCACAATGTGTAGGAGAGATATATAATACGATGAATACGCACGTACTTGTACACACATAATTAACACGATCATACATTAATAGTTGATGACTGGTTGTAGCCTACTCATTGTACAACACAGGTATGAACAGAAGAGTAGAATAATCCAGTAACAATAGTGTGATATACGCTATAGTGAGAGTACAGATAACATGGATATCATGATACCTCAGACCTTATTTGGACACATGATACCACCTCTGGAAATAACTACCGTTCTCGAGAGGGAACTTAACTTCACCGTGAAACTTGCTACCAACAACATATATATACAACATGTACATAGTGCTTACCGACAGAGACTTATTTAAAATATAAAAGTATCAAACCTTCTGGACTATCATTGTTTCCGTACACGGCCAACTC
This sequence comes from Siphonodentalium dalli, assembly GCA_032622095.1. Lineage (NCBI taxonomy): Eukaryota > Metazoa > Mollusca > Scaphopoda > Gadilida > Siphonodentaliidae > Siphonodentalium > Siphonodentalium dalli. The sequence goes on along the minus strand of CP136068.1, from coordinate 138,818,338 downwards.
TACATTCACCACTGCATACCCACACACCGCACTGCCACTCACAATAATCTTCCTTGATTACTGCTGTCGATATTAACTGTACTTAATGTGTGTTTTAGTCCACACACACTGATGTTACATACTGTTTTCATTACCTGCCCATGGATTCTCGTTTGATGGTTCTACATTGGACATTTATCTTCCTTTCTATTCGCCTGTCGGACATGTCTTTCTTCTCAGCCTCTTGGACAATTAACTGTTCGCTGATAAACCAGTGCCCAGTGACATACTCTTTACCAGACTCGCCATGGATAAATAACTCTATTTTCGTTTGATGTTGATTGTTTGTGTATGAATATCCATGTGTTGATTTTTCCGGTTTCGCGATTATAGGTTATAGATCCATCTATCTTATGTACACTCGGATTTAATCAAATTTTAGTTTCCTCTACGTGGAAACTTCTGCAGTGGTACATAAGATATTGTAATTCAATTGAGTATTTGTCACTAAAAACAAACATTTTGATTGGCCGAGAGCGGCTAACTTTCGTTTTCGATTCACCGACATCGGCCGCTTCAGCGTGCATCAAATCTGAATGTAGCACGGCCAAATTCCATCGGCGCAGAACGAGTAGTGAAACGAACACACCCGCGCGTTGTTGACTATAGATACCGTTCATCGGCCGCTTCAGCGTGCATCAAATCTGAATGTGGCACGGTACAATTTCATCGGCGCAGAACGGAGTAGCGAAACGAGCCAACCCGCCCACAGGAAATGGTTACGGAGCAGTGTTCCGAGTAATGCAATGAACAAACCCCAACGATTTGTGCACGGTGACAACGGCAAAATGAAAGTCTCGATTCGTGTCATGAAAATGACTAAATGAAACTTTTTATACAGTTTTTTTGCGAATTCGTTGCTAGATTGAATTACAATGGAGATAAACGTACCCTGTTTCGTTGTATATTCTGGGATTCGAGCATGAAAACAGTTTGTGAACTCGCCGGCAAGCCGGCTTGTTCACAAACTGTTTCCATGCTCGAATCCCAGAATGTACAACTCAACAGGGTATGTTTATCTCCTAAGTATAGATATAGTTGATATGTTCCTGGATCTAGGATAAACATCCTTTCCCCAGTGATTGTAATGATAGGGTTAATTGTATAGTCGTAAGCACAATGTGTAGGAGAGATATATAATACGATGAATACGAGCGGACATTTGCTTCTTCTGTCGGGTGACCACAACGGCAGCTTGGGTTGTCCGATATGAAGTTAGATAATTTGTCAGCGTTTAAATCGCTACAGTAATTTCGAAGTTTACAATGAATGATGTTTATCGCGCGATTTCCGAAATTGAAATAGTCTGGTGCACATGGCGCAAGAACTGGATCATCCGTTAGGTATTTTGTTTTAAAAATACGAAGGGAAGATGATTCTTTGATTTTATTTGACAGGGTGTTCCATTCTTTAGTTGTATTCGAGAAAAATTTGTGTTCAAAATGCTCATTTCTTTTAAACGAGTATGGAGGAAAACTTGTTTTATCTCTAAAATCATATGTAGCAGCTGATTCGGGGCGGGTAGGTACGAGATTGTTGAGGTATTTCGGGGTCTTGTTATTAGTTATTCTGTACATGATATTCATTCTATGAGATTTTCTTCTGTTTGTTAACGTTTGCCACCCCAATTCTACAAGCAAGTTTTTTTACAGGGACGGATCGCGTATAAGACCTGTAATAATTCGACCCGCGTCTGCATGGGTGCGATCTAATTTTGAAATTGCATTTGCTGGGGCGGAGTCCCAGACAACGTCAGCATAATACATAAGTACAGGGGAAGTATACGTACGCTCGATAAATTATGTCTAAAGTTTTCCTATTTAAAGAATATTTCAATTGTCTTAAATATGCAAGACGGCCATATATTTTCTTTGATAACTTTCATAGTAATTGGAAATGTTCAGATCCAACAAACGACCTGTTGAACTTATTATCTTAAAATTTCCCAAGGCAACTACTCGTCCGCGAGTGTTTAGTAAGACAAGAGGCTGTATAATCTTCTATTTCAGATATTCCAATATCGGTTGTTCTCACGAAGCGGGATAAGCATGCTAACAACGTGGGGATGATAGATACAAATATTGGCGCAGCCGTAGCCGCTTTTGGATTGGACAGGCGCCAAACATTATCATGCAGCAACTATTGTGATGATATGGACAATAACCTCAACTTCAACCGCCTCCGATCAACCAAACCAGAACTCGATGTCCCCATTCTTGAATTCTTATGGTCTGTGTGCAACCCAGTAAATCGCGTCCGGGTAATTCAGAATCCGAACCAAGCTGGTGATGCGAACGACGGCGCGGGTGGACAGGCTCGGCAGGGGATGGGCGCACGAATAAAGCGGGTTGCCTACATCGCCGTGTTCTCGATGGTGCTTCTCGTGGTAATGAAGTTCTTTTGGTGGTTATTTAAGATACCAATCGATCCCACGTCACTGAGGGCGATATGCCTGCAAGTGGGCGATGGGAAGATACAAGACGCTGTCCTTAAGAAATTCTGCGCGATGACTGAACAAGGTCTCGGCCTGTTGCCCAACATCATTGTTGCACTTATTGAGTTTTTCGGCATAATGTTGATTACTGCGTCCATCACTTTTCTGTTTGAATGAAATTATTTTTATCAAGAAGCCACTATTCTATACAATATGATAAAATCAGGTCAGGCACATGTCATATTCAATTAACAACTAGCTGAAACAGACTTTATTGTACGTCAGAGGCCATGCATTACCTTTTTTTTTTTTTTTTTTTTTTTAGATCACAGAAGTTCATATTGGACTTAAAGGTACTCAACCCGTAAAGAGGGTCCCCATCTCAACAGATTCCAACAACAACAATCCGATCGGAGGGTCCTATATTACTATTTCTTTGGCTTTGGGGGTAAAAAATATTTGATTCGAGTCGAGGAACCCATCAAACAAAGCTCAGAGTTATTAGATATTGATTTTTGAAATTTGTTATAAACTCGAGATGAGTACTGCTAACTGCCGTAATCTGCTCTGGATGTGTTCTCCAAATCTATTCAAACAGACAAGGATGGATAACTCTAAAATCAAGTGGTAATTTTAATGGAATTTTGACTGAGTTCTGGGCCAGATAGTATTCCCGATAATGAAAAATAATAGATTTCTAAAATCGATATCTAACAAATCTGAGCTTTGATGGGTGACTTCCTCGACTCGAATCAAATATGTTTGACCCCCGAAGCCATTGAAATAGTAATTGAGAGGAGTTTTATCGGGTTGAGTACCTTTAATTGATTCTGAAATAAGCACATAGAGATTTTTTTTCGTTTGTTATTTAATTAATTATATAATTAAATCTGTTTAATGTAATCAAAATTTTGAAGAAAAAAAATTTAATAATAATGCCGCTGTAAGCTCCGCCATGGTACACCGAGTCACCACACCAAATTTGTTTGAAATCGATCCAGGGGTCTGGGAGAAAATTCGAACAGACATAATGCAAATAGGTTCATATTGGACCTAAATATTGACATTGGTCCATATTGGACACATAAGCTTCTGGAACAAGCCCATATTGGACTAATATATCCGTTATTCCGCTAGGTGGTGCGGGCCACAGCGGAAACACATTATAATTTAAGAACGTAAATCTGGTGCAGCAACATATCCTCGTGCAAATAGGTTAATATTTTATCTAAATATTCATATTGGACTTAAATGATTATCATATAAACCCGTAGTGAGCTTATTTTAATTTTGTTTGTTTGTTATTTAATATTATTTAATTAAATTTTTATTATTTAAAAAAAAAATCAAATACAAATTTTGTAAAACTAACGCCGTTATATAACCTCCACCAGGGTACCCCGAATCACCACACCAAATTTGGTTGAAATCGGTCTGGGAGAAAAAAACAACGAAGAGACAGACATATATATTTATTATGTCAGCTCTTGTGATTAGCCAATCAGCGTCGATAAATAGTGATGGTATATGAACCCATATTAGGTCAGTGACCCAATATGAAATCAATATTAGGTGCTTATCAGCCATCTTGTTTTTCAGAAACTCTGTCACCTCGAGGATATTTTTGGTGTATTTTGACACCAAGAAATGGGATATTTGTCGGAAATCATTTTCTGCGAATTTAAAGACATAGTACCATGTACCAAAATATGCATGCTATATATTTGAGGAATTCTAAAGATTCATAAATTAACTATCAAACCCAACAAGTTGTCTTACTTCTGGTGATTAGCCATTGACTCAATGCGTCGACGTTCAACGCCCATGACGCGTCACTGTGACGTTACATACGTTAATGGCCATGGACGACACATTTATCTTACCAAATAACAATAAATTACAGCGACGATTAAATAAAGTGATATGCTGGATTTTGTCCACTGACATAATAAATACGTTACGGGACGCTTAGTGATCGGATATGGTGTCACGTGAGCTAATATGAAATCAATATTAAGTGCTTATCCGCCATCTTGTTTTTTTCCAGAAACTCTGTCACCTCGAGGATATTTTTGGTGTATTTTGGCACCAAGAAATGGGATATCTGTCGGAAATCATTTTCTGTGAATTTAAAGACATAGTACCATGACTGTACCAAAACCTGAATGCGATATATTTGAGGAATTCTAAAGACTCATAAATTAACTATCAAACTCAACAAGTTGTCCTACTTCTGATAATTAGCCATTGACTCATTGCGTTGACGTTCAACGTCCATGACGCGTCGCTGTGACGTCGTTACATAAGTTAATGGCCAAAGAGACACATTATCTTACCAAATTACAATAAATTACAGCGACGATTAATTAAATGGATATGCTGGATTTTGTCCACTGACATAATAAATACGTTACGGGACGCTTAGTGGTCGGATATGGTGTCATGTGAGGCTCAGCGAGATCAATATTAGGCTCGGGCGATCTCACTTCGCCTCACATGACACCATATCCGACCACTAAGCGTCCCGTAACTTATAAAAGACGCCAGAACCAGTAATCCTATGATCACATAAAATTTTGGAGTAAGTGCATTGTGCTGTTCTTTGTAGCTACGTTGTCACTGATATGAAATTTCCAGTATACTTATACACTAGATTCTTGTACATAGTATTCTGAATAAAACATTTATACACCTTAGCTTTATAATTGGTCAAGGTTTGTACGTTAGAAGGAGGGATAAGAGATGTTGACAGATACACGATCAAAGGCCTTAATTATATACAATGTACTCTGAACAGAATTCTATATTATATTTTCATGAAGCCTGTTTTTTGTCTTTATTTATATTTTTAGTTTATTAGAATTACATGTACATTGCCACCTGAAAAAATAAAACTATCTTGTTTATGAATGATACTGATTTTGTTATCCATCACTTGTATTTAAAGATACGCAATCCAAGTTAACCCTTTGAGTGCCAGGTCCGATTTTTGTATCAACTCATATACCCTGTGCCAATGCATTATCTTATATATGCGAGTCGACCATAGGTCGCCTCGCACATATAAGAGAATGCATTGGCCTAACAATTTTTCATCATTTGTTATTATTTTTTACAATTTTTTACAATTTTAATAATTTTTTCTTATATTCTTTAACAGACTTATTTTGTAGGTTTCGTGCCAGGGAATCTTACGTTTTTCATGGGCTTCAAAATTATTACTATGAATACTTGGTGATAGTTTTGAGTTATAACATGCCCCTAAGGTTTTATCCAGTTTGTTTTTATATTCGCTATAGCATGCTTAAGCATACTCCAAAAAAAAATTCAACCCAAAAAAATCTGAAAACAAAACAACGATTTTACAGAACGTAAATGAGTTTTGAAATCTGTTATTTTTCCCCTGGCACTGAAAGGGTTAACACCCCTACTATTTCTTTGGCTTCGGGAGGTAAAAAATATTAGATCTGAGTAGAGGAACCCACCCACCAAATCCCTGAGTTATTGGATTTTGAGTTTTGAAATCTGTTATTTTTCACCACCTCGAATATTTGGCGGCCTGGCAAATATTCGACGAATGCCGACTGACATACTCTCAATACCAAATTGCGTTGAAAAAAAATGTTGATGTGTATATAAGACTTTTTTGGCAATTTTATATTATAGTTTACAGTGGTTAGCAATATTTGGAAATGAATCAATTCTGATAACTGAATGTGATAAACCCCTCAATCAAACATGCTCAATCTATATTAATTTCTTATATCTATATAGTTTTCTCCTTATTAATTTCTACAAACTCAGCTGATTTTTGTTCTGAAATATATGCAGTTTGGATATTATATCATACATCTAAGTAAGTTAGCCCAATATCAATCCATCAGTCTATGGCAGCACAGTCAAAAATACAACCAGGTATACTATCTACGTCATTTAGTAATCTAGGTCATCAATATGTGATGTCAGTTCATGTTATGTGTTTTATTGGGATATGATGTCAACAACAAATTGGCAGTTGACCAACACGAATATAGTGTAACACACAGGCTCTGTGTAAAAAAATATAGTTTCGACAGCCATATCTATTTGGTTAATTTGCAATTAGAAAATGATGTTCTTTGGTATAGATAGTATGTACAGTAATGCCATACATAATCGACTCCTTAACCACAGCAGAATTGTGGGTAATTTTTCAGAATTTAGTCAGAAATATGGCTTGTCGCCATTCATCGGAAAGCTCTCACTCATAAATATGGCTGAGAGCTTTCCGATGAATGGCGACAAGCCATATTTCTGACTAAATCCTGAAAAATTACCCACAATTCTGCTGTGGTTAAGGAGTCGATTATTTATGGCATTACTGTATAAGCATTTGGTTTTCAGCAAATATTTTGTTAACCCTTTCTATACTAAATACTCATTGATGAGTAGTTATCTCTTAGATCAACAAACGTATACAGTAATGCTCTAATTAATCGACCTCTTAACCACAACATAATTATGGGTAACTCTTCAGGATTTAGTTGGAAATATGGCTTGTTGCCATTCATCGGAAAGCTCTCACCGAGAGCTTTCCGATGAATGGCAAAAAGCCATATTTCCGACTAAATCCTGAAAAGTTACCCATAATTCTGCTCTGGTTAAGAGGTCAATTAATTAGAGCATTACTGTAGTTCAACAAAACAACCACTATTATCTGAACATTTCCCTCCAATGAATATGTATCCTTATACACTTCTATTAACTTGATAATACATGAAAGAAGATACTTTCCGGTAGAATGAGGTCCCCAGAGGGTGAATTTAGTCATTTTAGTGATGCTATCCAACTGTGGGATAGTGTAACTAAATTCACCTTCTGGGGACCTCATTCTGCAAAAGTCCAGCACCATATTTTGAGGCCTGATTATTGTTGACTTTGTTCCACTCAAGCCTGAGTTTAGTGTGCCTGTCATTTGCAGAATGAGGTCCCCAGAGGGTGAATTCAGTGATGCTATCCTGCACAGTGGGCTAGCATACCAAATTCACCCTCTGGGGACCTCATTCTGCATGGCCTCATCTGCTATAGGAGATATAGATTCAGATTGAAGTTCTCAAATGGTGAATATTGCGATGTCCACCCATTGGAAACCTCGATTATGCAATGTGTCGGCTGCATACGGGATATAGAGAAACTAAACTAAAAAGAAATAGAATCTATGTGAAGAAGTTAGTATAGATATTTGATAATAAAGAAACTTTCCAGAGAAGATGAGGCCTTAGCAGAATGAGGTCCCCAGAGGGTGAATTTAGTGATGCTAGCCCACTATGCGGAATAGCATCACTAAATTCACCCTCTGGGGACCTCATTCTGCAAATGACAGGCACACTATTAAACTTAGGCTTGTTTGTAAATACCAGACAATGCCATTTTGTCACTGAAAAATAATCCCTGTCCCTCTAAATCACTGATTATACAATTATTTTGGGCATTACTGTATATAAAATAATGGATATAAAAGATTGGTATAAGAAGAGACAATAGATACCCTTCGTGGTCAGATTCGGTACCAAAGTACACTTAGTGGGGTGTTTTGCATTCCGCACATTCTTTACGCACTGTACTGTACATGTATCATAATATGGCTTTTGTTTACTAACAATAGATACGAACTTGACAATAAAATGCTATTCAAGTGATATTTCAGATTGGTTCATTGGTATAAGAACAAAATGTGTCTATATTTTAATATTCTTCCGGTTTATGGTGGTTTTATCGGATGTGACTTTTTGTAATAGCAATACTCATCGTAAAGGCCATCCTTTAAAAAGGAAAACAGTTCCTGAACCCCTGTGCTTTTGTCAGGTGAAGCCACCTGGACTATATATAAACTTGACTGTTGAAAATAATCCTATATGTCCAGCTGTTATGTCTATATTCAAACTTTCGACAAGGTAGACCAAAAATAGAAAACATTTAATTTCAAATATTTATTAAAAAATATTTACCCACGTTATAGATACATTCAAAAATATGTGAATGAGTTATAAACATAATGATGATTAATCACAGTCATGCTACCACCTCTGGTCAAGGGGTCCTGCTAATGTGCTATGATGCAGTTGGGTCCTGCTGAATTGCTATGATGTTGTTAGGGCAAACTGATGCTGTTAACAAAAAGTATCGTCATATTTTTTTAATCTGTTCCGATAATCTGAACATATACAGGAAAAGCCATTATGCGTATCAAACATTCAAAAACATTTATTGTGAAATATTTTTAACCCTTTACCCAACAAACTGGCCAAATAAAGCTTTAACAGCCTAAAATATCTTCGGTCTGTCTCAATAGAACCATACAAATATGGATATCATTGGAACCGGCTCCTTGATCACATTGTGATAGTTACAGTTATGCCCTGTGCCAATGCATTCTCTTATATATGCGAGTCGACGATTAATTAAATGGATATGCTGGATTTTGTCCACTGACATAATAAATACGTTACGGGACGCTTAGTGGTCGGATATGGTGTCATGTGAGGCTCAGCGAGATCAATATTAGGCTCGGCCTACGGCCTCGCCTAATATTGATCTAACTTCGCCTCACATGACACCATTTCCGACCACTAAGCGTCCCGTAACTTATAAAATACGCCAGAACCATGCAGTAATCCTATGATCACATACAATTTTGGAGTAAGTGCATTGTGCTGTTCTTTGTAGCTACGTTGTCACTGATATGAAATTTCCAGTATACACTAGATTCTTGTACATAGTATTCTGAATAAAACATTTATACACCTTAGCTTTATAATTGGTCAAGGTTTGTACGTTAGAAGGAGGGATAAGAGATGTTGACAGAAACACGATCAAAGGCCTTAATTATATACAATGTACTCTGAACAGAATTCTATATTATATTTTCATGAAGCCTGTTTTTTGTTTTTATTTATATTTTTAGTTTATTAGAATTACATGTACATTGCCACCTGAAAAAATAAAACTATCTTGTTTATGAATGATACTGATTTTGTTATCCATCACTTGTATTTAAAGATACGCAATCCAAGTTAACCCTTTGAGTGCCAGGTCCGATTTTTGTATCAACCCATATACCCTGTGCCAATGCATTATCTTATATATTCGAGTCGACCATAGGTCGCCTCGCACATATAAGAGAATGCATTGGCCTAACAATTTTTCATCATTTGTTATTATTTTTTACAATTTTAATAATTTTTTCTTATATTCTTTAACAGACTTATTTTGTAGGTTTCGTGCCAGGGAATCTTACGTTTTTCATGGGCTTCAAAGTTCAAAATTATTACTATGAATACTTGGTGATAGTTTTGAGTTATAACATGCCCCTAATGTTTTATCCAGTTTGTTTTTATATTCGCTATAGCATGCTTAAGCATACTCCAAAAAAAAATTCAACCCAAAAAAATCTAAAAACAAAAAAACAAAACAACGATTTTACAGACCGTAAATGAGTTTTGAAATCTGTTATTTTTCCCCTGGCACTGAAAGGGTTAACACCCCTACTATTTCTTTGGCTTCGGGAGGTAAAAAATATTAGATCTGAGTAGAGGAACCCACCCACCAAATCCCTGAGTTATTGGATTTTGAGTTTTGAAATCTGTTATTTTTCACCACCTCGAATATTTGGCGGCCTGGCAAATATTCGACGAATGCCGACTGACATACTCTCAATACCAAATTGCGTTGAAAAAAAATGTTGATGTGTATATAAGACTTTTTTGGCAATTTTATATTATAGTTTACAGTGGTTAGCAATATTTGGAAATGAATCAATTCTGATAACTGAATGTGATAAACCCCTCAATCAAACATGCTCAATCTATATTAATTTCTTATATCTATATAATTTTCTCCTTATTATTTTCTACAAACTCAGCTGATTTTTGTTCTGAAATATATGCAGTTTGGATATTATATCATGCAGCCAAGTAAGTTAGCCCAATATCAATCCATCAGTCTATGGCAGCACAGTCAAAAATACAACCAGGTATACTATCTACGTCATTTAGTAATCTAGGTCATCAATATGTGATGTCAGTTCATGTTATGTGTTTTATTGGGATATGATGTCAACAACAAATTGGCAGTTGACCAACACGAATATAGTGTAACACACAGGCTCTGTGTAAAAAAATATAGTTTTGACAGCAATATCTATTTGGTTAATTTGCAATTAGAAAATGATGTTCTTTGGTATAGATAGTATGTACAGTAATGCCATACATAATCGACTCCTTAACCACAGCAGAATTGTGGGTAATTTTTCAGAATTTAGTCAGAAATATGGCTTGTCGCCATTCATCGGAAAGCTCTCACTCATAAATATGGCTGAGAGCTTTCCGATGAATGGCGACAAGCCATATTTCTGACTAAATCCTGAAAAATTACCCACAATTCTGCTGTGGTTAAGGAGTCGATTATTTATGGCATTACTGTATAAGCATTTGGTTTTCAGCAAATATTTTGTTAACCCTTTCTATACTAAATACTCATTGATGAGTAGTTATCTCTTAGATCAACAAACGTATACAGTAATGCTCTAATTAATTGACCTCTTAACCAGAGCAGAATTATGGGTAACTTTTCAGGATTTAGTCAGAAATATGGCTTGTTGCCATTCATCGGAAAGCTCTCGGTGAGAGCTTTCCGATGAATGCCAACAAGCCATATTTCCAACTAAATCCTGAAGAGTTACCCATAATTCTGTTGTGGTTAAGAGGTCGATTAATTAGAGCATTACTGTAGTTCAACAAAACAACCACTATTATCTGAACATTTCCCTCCAATGAATATGTATCCTTATACACTTCTATTAACTTGATAATACATGAAAGAAGATACTTTCCGGTAGAATGAAGTCCCCAGAGGGTGAATTTCGTCATTTTAGTGATGCTATCCAACTGTGGGATAGTGTAACTAAATTCACCCTCTGGGGACCTCATTCTGCAAAAGTCCAGCACCATATTTTGAGGCCTGATTATTGTTGACTTTGTTCCACTCAAGCCTGAGTTTAGTGTGCCTGTCATTTGCAGAATGAGGTCCCCAGATGGTGAATTCAGTGATGCTATCCTGCACAGTGGGCTAGCATACCAAATTCACCCTCTGGGGACCTCATTCTGCATGGCCTCATCTGCTATAGGAGATATAGATTCAGATTGAAGTTCTCAAATGGTGAATATTGCGATGTCCACCCATTGGAAACCTCGATTATGCAATGTGTCGGCTGCATACGGGATATAGAGAAACTAAACTAAAAAGAAATAGAATCTATGTGAAGAAGTTAGTATAGATATTTGATAATAAAGAAACTTTCCATAGAAGATGAGGCCTTAGCAGAATGAGGTCCCCAGAGGGTGAATTTAGTGATGCTAGCCCACTATGCGGAATAGCATCACTAAATTCACCCTCTGGGGACCTCATTCTGCAAATGACAGGCACACTATTAAACTTAGGCTTGTTTGTAAATACCAGACAATGCCATTTTGTCACTGAAAAATAATCCCTGTCCCTCTAAATCACTGATTATACAATTATTTTGGGCATTACTGTATATAAAATAATGGATATAAAAGATTGGTATAAGAAGAGACAATAGATACCCTTCGTGGTCAGATTCGGTACCAAAGTACACTTAGTGGGGTGTTTTGCATTCCGCACATTCTTTACGCACTGTACTGTACATGTATCATAATATGGCTTTTGTTTACTAACAATAGATACGAACTTGACAATAAAATGCTATTCAAGTGATATTTCAGATTGGTTCATTGGTATAAGAACAAAATGTGTCTATATTTTAATATTCTTCCGGTTTATGGTGGTTTTATCGGATGTGACTTTTTGTAATAGCAATACTCATCGTAAAGGCCATCCTTTAAAAAGGAAAACAGTTCCTGAACCCCTGTGCTTTTGTCAGGTGAAGCCACCTGGACTATATATAAACTTGACTGTTGAAAATAATCCTATATGTCCAGCTGTTATGTCTATATTCAAACTTTCGACAAGGTAGACTAAAAATAGAAAACATTTAATTTCAAATATTTATTAAAAAATATTTACCCACGTTATAGATACATTCAAAAATATGTGAATGAGTTATAAACATAATGATGATTAATCACAGTCATGCTACCACCTCTGGTCAAGTGGTCCTGCTAATGTGCTATGATGCAGTTGGGTCCTGCTGAATTGCTATGATGTTGTTAGGGCAAACTGATGCTGTTAACAAAAAGTATCGTCATATTTTTTTAATCTGTTCCGATAATCTGAACATATACAGGAAAAGCCATTATGCGTATCAAACATTAAAAACATTTATTGTGAAATATTTTTAACCCTTTACCCAACAAACCGGCCAAATAAAGCTTCAACAGCCTAAAATATCTTCGGTCTGTCTCAATAGAACCATACAAATATGGATATCATTGGAACCGGCTCCTTGACCACATTGTGATAGTTACAGTTATGCCCTGTGCCAATGCATTCTCTTATATATGCGAGTCGACCATAGGTCGCCTCGCATATATAAGAGAATGCATTGACCTAAAACAAATCTTTTTTTTAACACTTATTACCATTTTTTCTTACATTCTTTAACAATTTTATAATTTTTAATGTGTTAAGCCAATGTATTCTCTCCTATGGTCGACTCGCATATATAAGAGAATGCATTGGCACAGGGCCCTTCTGTTGGGTAAAGGGTTAATACTGGTTGTCTAAGTTGTTGAAAATCGACTGTAATCAAGATGGTTATTCTCATGATTTTAGAAACACCAGTGCAGGCATTATTATATTTTTCAAAAATATCTATGTTCTTGAATGTTTCATACACACACTGGTTTTTTCTCGGTCGGATAAGACAAACACACCGCAAAAATGACAACTTTAGAAAAAATAACGGTACATTTTCGTATAAGCCAAACACCGAAAAAAAAAGCGAAAATGATAAATAACGGTACCTTTTCGTAATGGCATCAGTTTGCCCTACCTGCATCATAGCATATTAGCGGGACCACTTGACCAGGGGTGGCTATTAAGGCCAAAACAAAGTATACATCTGTTTCCTCTAACAGACCCAACAAATTTAGGGGTATTTAGATTTTATTTTAATGTTTAATTTTATTTTATTTTTCTGTCTGGATTTCCAAAGAAAATCCTGTTGTAAATTGTCACACAACATTTATTTACTTGTGCTGAAAATTGCCAGCTGAATCAAATTTGTTTGCATTGAATTTCACAACATCATTGTCGATTTCCTGTCAAAGTTTATTCACAGGGTTGTTGTTTTACTTAATCACATCTGATAATGATGGGCTATCTCTTTGTAAACATGTGTTATATACAGTAATGCTCTAATTAATCGACCTCTTAACCAAAGCAGAATTATGGGTAACTTTTCAGGATTTAGTCGGAAATATGGCTTGTTGCCATTCATCGGAAAGCTCTCGCCGAGAGCTTTCCGATGAATGGCAACAAACCATATTTCCGACTAAATCCTGAAAAGTTACCCATAATTCTGCTTTGGTTAAGAGGTCGATTAATTAGAGCATTACTGTAGTTACCGGGGTATAAAATATTAGATATGAATCGAAGACCCCTGTCCAGAAATGCTTCTATCGATTAATATTGATTATATTTCGAATATTTTCTGGTCTAAAATCGTGTAGTTGTTTAGCTAACGAACAAAATTGGTCACTGTTAACCCTTTACCCAACAAACCGGCCAAAACCGGCCAAAGAAAGCTTCAACAGCCTAAAATATCTTCGGTCTGTCTCAATAGAACCATACAAATATGGATATCATTGGAACCGGCTCCTTGACCACATTGTGATAGTTACAGTTATGCCCTGTGCCAATGCATTCTCTTATATATGCGAGTCGACCATAGGTCGCCTCGCACATATAAGAGAATGCATTGGCCTAAAAAAAAACTTTTTTTACCATTTGTTCTTACATTCTTTAACAATTTTATAATTTTTAATGTGTTAAGCCAATGCATTCTCTTATATATGCGAGGCGACCTATGGTCGACTCGCATATATAAGAGAATGCATTGGCACAGGGCCCTTCTGTTGAGTAAAGGGTTAACAGAGACCAGAAATTTTATTTTGTAATTTTGTCACAAATAAATGTTAATTAGACTCATTATTGCTAATAACTATGTAATAAAACAATAAAAACAATCAATCTGTGACATTTGACGTTTGGAACATAGGTATGGGAACACCCTAAAGATCTCTTATCGCTATATGGTATCACATGAATGGTCAGTTCTAAAAATAGAACAATAAAGTGTCCCACTTAATCATCTCATTTTATAATAAAATATTCGATAAAAAATATTAATTGATAGAAGCGTTTCCGGACATGGGTCTTCAATTCATATTTGTTATTTTATACCCACAAAACTATTTCAAAATATGTATATATGACTCGATAATATGAGGTTCGGCACAGCAGCAATGTTATATATTTTATGCCTCCGAAACATGGCGAGCATTGCTCTTAGAACATGCTTGGGACCATACAACACATGTACACCAGGCGCCTATTTTTAGAAGCAAATTTGATTTTTGAGACTCAAAGTCCGACGTCAATACCACACGGCCACCGAAGCAACCCCATATATAAAGAGACCTTAAAATGTGAATATAGTGTCCTAAGTGCGACGTCGGAATACAGCGGCCAATCGAGCTTCCTTTTTTGGGGTTGCTTCGGTGGCCATGTGGTATTGACGTCAGACTTTGAGTCGCAAGGCGTGCTCGCCGTCGGGCCGGGGTTCGTATCCCACCCAATCTCCAAAAATTTGCATTGTCTCAAAAATCTAATTTGCTTCTAAAAATAGGCGCCTGGTGTGTTGTATGGTCCCAAGCATGTTCTAAGAGCAATGCTCGCCATGTTTCGGAGGCATAAAATATATAACATTGCTGCTGTGCCGAACCTCATATATACATATATATGAAGAGACCTTAAAATGTGAATATAGTGTCCTAAGTGCGACGTCCGAATACAGTGGCCATTCGAGCTTCCTTTTTTGGGGTTGCTTCGGTGGCCGTGTGGTATTGACGTCAGACTTTGAGTCGCAAGGCGTGCTCGCCGTCGGGCCGGGGTTCGTATCCCACCCAATCTCCAAAAATTTGCATTGTCTCAAAAATCTAATTTGCTTCTAAAAATAGGCGCCTGGTGTGTTGTATGGTCCCAAGCATGTTCTAAGAGCAATGCTCGCCATGTTTCGGAGGCATAAAATATATAACATTGCTGCTGTGCCGAACCTCATATATACATATATATAAAGAGACCTTAAAATGTGAATATAGTGTCCTAAGTGCGACGTCGGAATACAGCGGCCATTCGAGCTTCCTTTTTTGGGGTTGCTTCGGTGGCCGTGTGGTATTGACGTCGGACTTTGAGTCGCAAGGCGTGCTCGCCGTCGGGCCGGGGTTCGTATCCCACCCAATCTCAAAAAATTTGCATTGTCTCAAAAATCAAATTTATTTCAAAATAGTTATATGAAAAGATAATCCATCTTTAATTTTTCTGGATTCTATAATGAGCAAGACCAAAATGTATTTACGTGTGTTAGAATTTATGACTGAAATGGGCACTGACAAATGATAACAAGAGCACGCCGTCGGGGTGTGGCATAATACGCCCGTTTCTGGAGTAGAGTGGGGCAAGGTTTACTTCATTTGTTTGAAACCTTTGACTTAAGACGATATAAAAACAAAAATAAAACACAATAATCTGGAAACCGCATATCAGGTAAAATCTAAGTCGAAAAAGGGGCATAACTCAGTCAAAATCATGCGGACGAAACCCATATTTGAACTTGATCTATATTTTGGTGTGGTAAACTAACATACCAAATTTGGTTCAGTTCACTCGATTCAATCAAAAGTTATCATCCGGAAATCAAAAGCGGATGGACGACGGACGGACGGACGTACGGACAACCCATTTACATAATAAGACCGTTTAAAAACTGGAAATATCTAAATCAATAAAAAGTGTTTTGAATTTGTTTAGGTGGGGTGGTGGAGGGTCGGTCGGGTTGGAAGAAACACTTATCACTTTTCTTTTAAGCCTAATACACAAATCATATAGAGTGCAAACACTTACTTTAACACCAACGTGTTCACTACAGTGTCTTAATACTTTCTACACTAAATACTCATTGATGAGTAGTTCCCCTAGGAAGTGTTCAGATAATAGTTGAACTTATTATCTGAACATTTCCCTCCAATAAATATGAATCATCTTATATTATGTGTTGTTCTGTCTGTCATTTGCTTTCATTACCTGAACATCCCTACAAAGTACTAATAGGTTGTTCCAATGTATACTTTTACAACTGAATGGAAGAATCCATTTATTGAGAAAGGGTTAAAATGACACCAAGCCTGAGTTTAGTTTGCCTGTCATTTGCAGAATGAGGTCCCCAGCGGGTGAATTTAGTGACGCTATTCCACATAGCATTTTAAGGATTATCTGAACATTCCTACAAACGCATAGCATTTTAAGGATTAGCTGAACATTCCTACCAATACATCAATAGGGATAGAGGAATAGAGTATATTATAAAAGTATACATTGGAATGGTCTATTATTCATCTGAAGGGGTGTACATGAAAAATAATCAGACGACAAATAATAAAAGTCCAGAAGGAGTCCTATTTATTGGAGGGAAATGTTCAGATAATAAGTTTAACAGTTAGTTGAACTTATTAATTGAACATTTCCTAAGGGATAACTACTCACCAAGTCTTAACCCTTTCATGACTGGAGCGTCTTATAATTTTACGAAAACCCTGTGCCAATGCAATCTCTTATATATGTGAGTCTCCCATAGGGAGCCTTGCATATATTAGAGAATACATTGGCCTAACATATACATAGGAAGCCTTGCATATATTAGAGAATACCTTGGTCTAACATATAAGTAGGAAGCCTTGCATATATTAAAGAATACATTCGACTAACAATATTTATCTTGACCTTGTAAGCCAGTGCATCCTCTTACATATGCGAGACTCCTTATGGGAGACTCACACATATATGAGAATGCACTGGCACAGGATCACCAGCACAGCTCCCGTCATGAAATGGTTAAGTTATAAATGCATTGCACCAATTTTAAACACCATTGCATATAGTGAAAAGTGAGCATAAAAACATACTGTAGGATGATATGAAATGGAGCCCACCAATCAAACTTGATATGCATGCTAATACATTCATAAGCGAGATCAACGAGTCGCGGCCATATTGGATTCATCCAGCCCCCATTCCATGGTTTATGTGCTACAGGTCAAAGTTCTGGAGGTGAATTCCATATATGGAACTTTTGAATATTCAAGATTCCCTATATGGGATTCATGAATATTCAAAAGCTCCATGGAATCATGAATATTCAAAAGTTCCCTATATGGAATACACATCCAGAACTTAAACTGAGGAACGGGGGCTGGATGAATACAATATGGCCATGAATCAGAATTTCCAACTACAAATCCAGCCCCCCCCCCCCTGAATCAGACCAGGGAAAAACAATCTGGGTTGGAACTTTCCAACTGTTACCAGCCTGAGTTTAGTATGCCTGGCATTTGCAGATGGGGACCTCATTCTGCTTAGGCCTTATATTCTCTGGAAAGTTTCTTTATTATCAAATTTCTATAGAAACTTCTTCACATAGATTCTATTTCTTTTTTAGTTTAGTTTCTCTATATTCCCAAATTGGAAGATGACACATTGCATAATCAAGGTTCCCAATGGGTGTACATCACAATATTCACCATTTGGGAACTTTGATCTGAGTCTATGTCTCCCGTAGCAGATGAGGCCATTCAGAATGGGGTCCCCAGAGGGTGAATTTGGTGATGCTAGCCCGCTATGCGGGATAGCGTCACTAAATTCACCCTCTGGGGACCTCATTCTGCAAATGACAGGCACACTATAATCAGTTTTGTCGCAAGTAGGGAAACAGTTGTCTTTTAGTCTAAAACCAAACAATAATCGCATCATAGATGTGGGGGTCGAGTTGAGGTAGCTATGCCAGATATGAGCTTGGATTGAAAATGCATTAATTGTAATGCCAGGCTATTATACACAGCACTATTGAGAAAGTCTGACATACCAAATATTCACCCACCGAGTTTGCCCAAGTTATTGTGCTATCGCAATAAAAATTAACAGAAATGACCGTATGATAAATAGATAGAACCGCATGAGTGTCTGGATTTTGACGATATTATCGCACAAGATTTGTTGGCGGAGCGATACCTCGAGTGCAGGACGCAGTCCCGCACGAGAGGTATCGTGTTCCGCCAACAAATCGAGTGCGATAATTCGTCAAAATCCAGACACTCATGCGGTTCTATGTTTATACATATCTCCGTATCATAGTAAGTTGACTCACAATCGCGCATCTCCGGTACAGAAAATGTGAATTTAATTTAGTTTTCACAGCATTTTAGGGTTAACCCAACAATCAGACAGGGAGCCCGTCTATCCGCGAGTAAACTTGACCCATCTTGCACCTCGCAAAGGTGTTAATAGGGTTTTCCCAGATTTTCCAAAAATATAACCCAATCAGCGCGCTGCGATTTCGGCAAGTGGGTTGCCACCCTTGTGTTGAAAACGTTAAAATAATAACGGCGAGAACAATTCTAACAACACTGAATGAAATAGTTACGTTGACAGATTGCACTAGTGCGATTCTGAGAATTATCACACGCCTGGAAACTCGTGCGATCATGCGAATTACGTTGATAGATACGTAATAAATGGCCGTAACTCTGCCTAAATTATGTAGACATGCCCAGTTTTTGAACTCAATCAAGACATTGTTGCGGAAGTCTAATATACCAAATCAGTTAATATTTGTTCAAGTTATCATTCTATCATGATCAAAATTCATAAAAAATTTACTAATTAAGGGCCGTAGGAAGACCTGACTAATTTTCAAACTTGATCAAGACAATGCAGAGCATGTCTCATATAGTTAGCATGCTACTGTGATAAAAATTCAGGAAAATGAACTAAGTTAAGGGCCGTGGCTAAACTCCGCCCAAAGTAAGTGTACCTGGGTAGCTTTCGAACTCGATCAAGAAATTGTGCAGCAAGTCTAATGTACCAAACATCAACAAAATCATTTGAAATTTTTTTCAAATGTCGATCAAGACTTTGTTGAGCCAATCTCATATATCTCGTGAAGTGACATCACGCTATCATGATCAAAATTCACGAACTTGCATGAATGATAAGGGTTCTTTAGGCCACACCAATATTTGTGAAAATTTGGGAGATAAAAAGTAAATGCAGGAGGGTAAAATAATTTTTTAAATATTCATGACCACCAAAACAATTCATCAATATTCATGACCAACCTAACAATTCATCAATATTCATGACCAACCTAACAATTCATCAATATTCATGACCACCCTAACAATTCATCAACATTCATCACCACCCTAATAATTCATCAATAATCATCAATGCCCTAACAATTCATCAATATTCATGACCACCCTATCAATTTATTGACAGTGAAACTGCATATGTTTTTTTTTTCAAACACAATAATAAACTTTCTAATATAACAACATTAACAGTTTAAAATTTAGGGCCCTGCGAATCAATTCGGTGCTATTCGGAATCTTTGATCGGAATCGATTCGATACAGGCTATCCTGACTTGAATTGTATCGAATAATTGGCACCAGTTGCATTGTCATTACTACAGACCACATTGCTTTATTGCGAATATATATTATGATAGAACACACCCTGTTGTCGACTGAGCAAAACAATAGAGCACCAAAGCATTGTAAAACTGGTGTAAGTGATCTAGCAAAATTTGATATATCTGTCGAACTTCAGCTGCGAGAATGCGATAACTTTTTGGCTTTAATACTGCTTCCGATAACATATCATTATGGCCGCAAAGAATGCACACTTAAACTTAATTGATTAGATACGCATTGGATCCATTTATAAATAATATTTACATTGTATACTGATGATCACTTAGTGTTGTTATGAAATGAGCAAACTGATACTGGTACGTCCACTCAGTCAAGTGATATCTACATCTTCACTATTGATACGCCTGATGCAATGATTCGATTCGAGATTTGATTCGTAGGGTCCTATTAACCCTTTACCCAACAAAACGGCCAAAAACGCCCAAATGAAGCTTCAACAGCCTAAAATATCTTCGGTCTGTCTCAATAACACCATACAAATATGGATATCATTGGAACCGGTTCATTGACCACATTGTGATAGTTACAGTTATGCCCTGTGCCAATTCATTCTCTTATATATGCGAGTCGACCATAGGTCGCCTCGCATATATAAGAGAATGCATTGGCCTAAAAAAATCTTTTTTAACACTTTTTACCATTTTATTTTACATTCTTATAAATTTTTATAATATTTTTCTACATTCTTTGACAATTTTATCATTTTTAATATGTGTTAAGCCAATGCATTCTCTTATATATGTGAGGCGACCTATGGTCGACTCGCATATATAAGAGAATGCATTGGCACAGAGCCGTTATATTGGGTAAAGGGTTAACCCTTTCATGACGGAAGCTGCGCTGCTGCAGCATTAAAGATCCTGTGCCATTAGTTTAAACAATATTTATTATTTTCCAATACCATCTATACATATAATCATGGATGAATGAAGAGGGGATTGGACAACAAGCGGCCATTACATTCTCTTATTAATGTGAGTATACAATATGGAGCCTCACATATATAAGAGAATGCACTGGGCTTACATGGTCAATGTAAATATTGTTAGGCCAATGTATTCTCTTATATATGCGAAGTCCCCTATGGAAGACTCGAATATATAAGTGAATGCATTGGTGCAGGAAGCTCCAGTCATGAAAGTACTAAAAAAGTCACACTAGTATGGCATTGACTATTATCTGTAGCTGCTCTATTATATATGCAAATTTGAATACATGTACAGTAATGCCCCGAGAGCTTTCCGATGAATGGTAACAAGCCATATTTCCGACTAAATCCCGAAAAGTTCAGGGGGGGGGGGGGCATAAAAGTTTTATCATACAGGGCCGGGGTGGGTGGGTCCGAAGAGGCCCGAAAAAATGAGTTTGTGCAAATTTTTTTCTATTCACATTTTTGCCCTTAGGAACAGGGTAGGTATAAGATATAAGTAATACAGGGGAGATATTCCAAAAACATACCTATACCGGGCGGGGTGGGTGCATCTCAGAGGCCTGAAAAAAATTGTTAGTGCAAATTTTTTTCAACCCACATTATGGACATTGTTTTAAGTTGTTTTCACTGAAAAGTTACCCATAATTCTGCTGTGGTTAAGGAGTCGATTACTTAGGGCATTACTGTTGTTACATTCCAACATGCATTCGAGCTACGGAACATGCATGCAGGATGTTTATTGAATGAAAATATGTCCCATGACGTCGCACGTTGACCACTACTTTCTTCCACTTTTGTGTAGATGTAACTTGCAATGAGAATAACATTTTAAATGGGCGCTTAATGCTCTTTTAATCTGCCAGTTGACTCGGTTGAGTGTAAATATAAGTCAAGCATGTTGATTTGTTTCATTCCATAGAGTACGGATGCAAGTTGGTCTGACATTTCCACACAAAATGCCAGACCAACTTGCATCCATACTTTATGGAATGGATGCAAAGCAACATCCATTCCTTAAGTAGACAACATGCACATTCACTCTTATTGCAGCAGAGTTCAAATTATATATTGGGGAGGTTTAGATTGTAAAACGGCAAACTTTAACCCTTTTTAGACTACATGGATTCTCCAAGTCCGTTAAAAAGTGTACATTGGAATGGTCTATTATTGATTTGGAGGGATGTTAAGGTGATAACAGCAGACGATAGATCAATAAAAGTGCAGAAAGAGCCATACTTATTGAGGGAAATGTTTAGATATTAAGTTCAACAAACGAAAGTCGTTTGTTGAACTTATTATCTGAACATTTCCTATTGAATTACTACTCATCATTGATGCTTTAGTATAGAAACTTCCACGTTAATCATCTGACCGTCAAGCCTGAGTTTAGTGTGCCTGTCATTTGCAGAATGAGGTCCCCAGATGGTGAATTTAGTGACGCTATCCCGCACAGCGGACTAGCATCACTAATTCACCCTCTGGGGACCTCATTATGCTTAGGCCTCATCTTCTCGGGAAAGTTTATTACCAAATTTATATAGAAACTTCTTCACAGAGATTCTATTTCTTTTTTAGTTTAGTTTCTCTGTATCCCCAAATTGGCAGAGAACACATTGCATAATTGAGGTTCCAAATGGGTGTACATCATAATATTCACATTTGGGAACTTCAATCTGAGTCCTATGTCTCCCGTAGCAGATGATGCCATGCAGAATGAGGTTCCCAGAGTGTGAATTTAGTGATGCTAGCCCGCTATGCAGGACAGCGTCACTAAATTCACACTCTGGGGACCTCATTCTGCAAATGACAGGCACACTAAACTCAGTCATGCTGACCGTCAGCCGCTAATAGACACCCAAGATTGAAGTTTGTTGTTCTACAATCTAAAACTCCCTATTTTTACCATCACTCAAGAAATCTTTGGAGCTCTTCGGGATATGAGGCTGTGCTTCCTCAGACAGATGCTATAAACTCGCGGAAAATTCTTGAATCCCAGGACTTGTCAACAAGTTGTCATAGCATATCTTCATTTATTGCCTCACAGAACCGACCTCCACAAGATGCCCTGAGCGGCCATCACACCTGCTCCATTTCCAGATCATAAGCATCCTCTGATTCCTCAGACTTATACAGAACTGCATGCAGCATGATGAAGAAAAATGACGCACCTGAAAAATAACGATATTTTGTAACAGAACGATGTGCGCCCATGCCTGTGCCACATCCCTGGCTGCACTATTGCATCAGAAATGATTTCATCATATGATGCAATAAAAACAGGCATGATTTGTTAGTCGGACTGTCGTACTTAGCATGTTGTCGAGGTCATTCGATGCTGGTTCTCAGGAAAATATGCAGTCAAACCAGTGCAGTAATATAAAGATTATAGCAAGTCACCATTTTCCAATATAAGCGATGAGTGTTTTTCTCTCATCATTCAGTCATCTAAGTTCCAATATGGCTAAACAACAATAGTACACAACGTGAAGCACGGAGGACCTATCTCCAACGTAGGTTCTGCCACAATTTCATGGCTTGATAAATCTCCATATCGGAACGATGCAATACCTGTTTTATCATACGACTTGTACATGTCATCAAAGTTTTGCATTGAAACCCCACAGTACTAATGATTGTTAGAAAACAAATTGTGTTCTCATCCATCTGGACTAAAAAACAAAATGAACACAAATTAAAATCCAATCAACAAATAACAGTAATTGGCTGTCTATTTAAAGATGGGCAATTTGACTGGATAGCGTGGAATAACCCAGGAATCAAGCAGACCTATTAATAGACAATGACCTATTTTTCGCTCGCCTGGTTTGTGCTTAGGTAACCCATACCATAGGTTAGCAGGAGAGTTACACAAACTTTTATAATCACTACAACTGCTATTATTAACTCAAGATGGGCAACTCATTGAACTACCTTAATAAATATGAATGTCTCATTTTGGGCACTACCTGTTTTTCGTTCGCAGAATTTAAATTTTAGATAACCTCCAGGTGAATTGAATGGCCGTTCGCCTCAAATTTGCATGTAAAGTTATCATATGGAAACCGCGGATGGACATCGGTGATTTTTATGATCCCGCAAAAAAATATTTTCAGGGGATAATATACCCAATAAAACTTACCGATAACCCAGAAAAATGCTGATCCAGCACCAGCTAACCAGAAGATTGGGAATGAAGCTATACCAACAGTGCCATACTGCTGAGCCAGAGAGATTTCTCTTCCTGTCAAAATATGATTCAAGTACATGTAATTATCAACAGTCCCAGCCTCTAGATATTAAATATAGTGTATTCCATCTGGGCTACAATTACAACAAAATAATATTAAAAAAAAACCAATTTTAACCTCTTCGCTGCTATATGACATCAGTATCTATTACGGACATAAAATTGCACGTCGTGTGCTATATGGTCCGTAGTGCCTAGTAATAGTATTGTATCAGTGTGACTCTACAGCCACTGTCTGCAGCAGTCCCAATAAAATTTAACCCTAATTGATGTTGGCTAGCCTATTTATTCATATTAGAACAGTTCATTGTCTGTATCACAAGTTTATTGCCATACAACATTTCAGCAATTTTGTGTTGTTATCTGTGTCCACTGCCAGAATGTACACAGTGTACCACTAACATAACACATTAAACAATTGTACTAACTTTCTGATATGTTGTTTGTAGCTGTGCACACTCCACAGTACAGTATGAGACTATGGGTATTCAATAGCCATCCATATGGATATTTTAGTAATAGTAATCAAAAAGTAATCAAAATGTAATCATGATTACAGGTACATTTGAAAGTAATCAATTATGATTACTCCAAATTTGTAATCGATTACTTTGATTATGATTACTGATTACAATTACCCCAACCCTGGTACCTATGGACCTACTTCAGCACATTGGCAGTAGGCCATTATCAGGTCGGGCACACATCCAAAACGGTCTACGTAGCTCGTTTTGTCTACTGTAGCCCGATTGAGCTACGTTTTTAATGTGATTTACACACCTCCATCGATTACCGCCATACCACGAGAAAAGCGCATTTCGAATTTTCGTTCATTAGTTGTGTACCACTATTGCGTCTACAAAGAAGCAAAAAACCCAACGACTCACCATGGCTTAGGCGCAATTAACGATGTTTTAATTAAGACCTGTTAGCGTTTGGTAGTGACTTTCCCGAAAATATCAGATTTTGCCATAAAAAGTAAGGAACAATCCATTTGTTTTTGCAGGATATTTATTTTTGAAGGTCAAGAACGTCCAGTTTATGTGGCTCACCTGATTGGATAAAGCGAACAGCTTCACTCAGAGACGAGTATTTGTTAAATGTTTGGCGACCGCCATTCAGAGAAGGAAACTACGGAAACACTATTCACAACTCTACTTTGAAATTTGGAAGCACCTCGCGTAACATTACAGTTATACGAATATGGTTGTCCATTTGTCGTTCTGTACATTCCAACAGATAGATGTTACACTGAAATCCCATTAAGAACGTACCATTAATCCCCGGCTAAAGGGAAGAGCTTTCCGATGAATGGCAACAAGCCATATTTCCGACTAAATCCTGAAAAGTTACCCATAATTCTGCTTTGGTTAAGAGGTCGATTAATTAGAGCATTACTGTAGTTACCAATTATAATAATGAATCGGAAATCTGAACTGGGAAACTGGTCTATTCAATCTCAATTCTGTGCGTGTTTGTATTAAAACGTACCACAATTATATTGTACTGATTACAACCTCTCCCAACAGATTAAACATGAACATGAAAGTATCAATGACACTGTAGCTCAATTTGGAGACGAGATCATGTCCAACATTACAGTCAATAGAACGATTAGGAAGGCAGATAGTTGAAATTTTTAAGTAATACCAGAGGCCAACCCAAAGAGCCTTATGATGTTTGGGATCAATTGAATAAATATGTTGGCTGAATGGGTATGCAGAAATAAATTTGTATTTAGTCATGCAAAGAGTAAAATCCAAAATGGCTTCTGGCAGCCATGTTTTTCATAAAAATTCGTTCAAATTCAATAGCTTCCATCTCGAGGTGATCCTGTAAAAGTTAAAAACAATTTGAAATCAAAGATGGCTGCTGGTTGCCATGTTTTGTAACAAATTTAAAACAAGAAATTATGACATTGAAATCCATGTAAAAAGGACGACGACATACACTATCCAGAACTCTATGTGATGACTTATATGAATATCAAGATTTAAATAACCATACGTATTACATCAATATATGATATTTCGACTGGCCCATTCTCAATTTGGGTGAAATTTGAGTTGCATTAAGTACCCCACCCTTGGGTTGGAAATTCCAACAGGGGCTCAAATGAGTGGAACAAATGGTTCACCCCTCCCATAATTTGGGTTAGAAATTAGATTACAACTCCATGCATGTAGCTACATTATAGCGTATACGCAATTTGGTTTCCACCACATGGGGCCGGCCATTGGGGAAACCCATTCTGGATGATAATTTTTATGAGATATTTTCAAAATAAATAATCTGATCTGCAGTGGAATTTTTGTCTCATGACTTCCCAAGGATGGTCGTTATAACTTTTACACCCAGTCGAGTAAAGTTTCTATAGCCTCATTGGCACACCGTACGTCTACTATATAGAACCTACTAATTATTTAATTTTTTAAATGGTCTGTCTTTCGGATCCCCAGTACATTGCGATTTGCTTTAAGTGTGCTATGCCGTTGGCAAAACATCAATAACTTTCGCGGGGAAATGCGTGTGCCAAAAGACGTCGGTTTGGATACAACATATGACGTCACCTAACAGTTTACTGTAAAGCGTGAACGTGCTTTTACTAATTTACTAATCGAAAGAAAAGTTTATTTAGTGATATGACAAATCTTTTAGACATTTACTAGATGAGTCACATTGTTTTTGTGATGTGGCTAACGAATTTGTGCAGTTTGAATTTTTACGTAATTTCCGTCATTTTCCGAATGGCATAGCAACCCGAGTCCGGTTGACAATATTTATGATTTAAGTAATGATTATTGTCTAAATTATAAACCATGTAATACCTTCACGCAATGAATACCGCTATTTTGGCTATATGAAAAGTAACATTTTGTAGTTTTAATTTAATAGCAATGACGTTTCAAGATGGCGGCCCCTCAAATTCAAGATAGCGGCGCCCCTAATTCAAGATGGTGGCGCCCATGTTCGAAAGCGAACTTAGTATAAGGACGACCAGCGCATACGTTGCTACACAACACATGCGCGGCTGGGCTGTGCCCAGCTGGTCGTCCTTAAAAAATGTATGGCTCCCATCCAGAGGTCACTCTGAAGAACTATATGAAGTTTGACGATGATCGGATGAGGAATGCGGTGAAATGATTTAGTCATGCAAAGAGTAAAATCCAAGGCTGCCAGCAGCCATATTTTTCATCAAAAATTATTCAAATTCAATAGCACCCATCTAGAGGTGATTCTAAACATGCCTATAAATGTTCTAAATATTTCTCGAATAAATGATGGCTGCAGGGTGTGCCAATGAAGGATGGCTGCAGGGTGTGCCAATGAAGGATGGCTGGCCTGTAGGGTGTGCTGAAGGAAATTGTTGACTGATGGACACACAGAGAGGACAGATGCCAATCCATGGTAATAGCTTGAACTTGTCTTGATCAAGTTGAGCTAAAAATTGTTGCAATCGCAGGGATTCAGGACAATGCGCACATGCATGAGAAATGTGAAATTGACTGCGTGGCCCTAGTGACTAAAAAATAAGCTTATACAATGTAAACAGAACATAATTGGACTCGTGTCACAAATCTGAATCACTAATCAACCAGAAGTGAGGAAATCCCACTACTCAGTGGAGTCAATTTGTTGATTTTCAATAGTTTGGAATGAACAGATCAAATATTACCGAGCATATTTGTGTGGTATTTTTTTTCAAATTGCGTTCTTCTTAGTACCTGATATTTGGCAGCTGCTGCCAGATAGTATTTATATTAACTGTTTTAGGCTGTTAATAGCATATGGCTTAATTTGAAGGTCAAATAGGTACATAATTAGATCATGCCATGAATATCTACTGCACGGCAAATGCTCGTAGAGATCATATTCCGCCAGTACATGTGTACAAAACCTGGGAACTTTTTAAAGTTTTGACAGGGAACCTAATAGTCGAAAAAATAACGTGGGGAATATATTTATTAGTTATTATCTTTTCCTTAATAATGTAATTCACTGTATGTGAAGGTCCCAACTCCAAATCTCACATTTTAAGTGACTTTGTGAGCGATTTTGCTTACAACTATGGAATTTCTCCTCGGCAATTAATTCAATGTTTATTGTGATATCGGCTCACGGAAAAGAATGCAATTTCGAGTTGGGACCTTCACGTACAGCAAAGTACATTATCAAGGAACAGATAATAACTAAGAAATGGTGTGGTAGCCCAGTGGGTAGAGTGTCGGACTTGTAATGGTGTTAATGCACCGGCGTGAGTTCGCGCCTTGCTCGGTGGACTATTGTCTCCACAACAGTGGCTTGGCTGAATTGAGCGGTGTGTGTGCTATATATAGCCACACGCTGTTTCAAATCTCGCGCCAGGTTCTGACCCTTGGGCAAGGTCACTTGTACTGTGCTCGCTTCGTCATACCTAGACGAGAAATAGGTACCTGGTTGTTGGATATCCGTAAGCCGCTCTAGTGAAGCGCCTGTAAAATGGCAGCAGACACAAGACTCGACATTACTCATAAAAAACAGCTGGGGTAATAATGTAAGCGCTTAGAGCTACACCAGGGATTAAGCGCTATATAAATGATATGCATTATTATTATTATAAATATATTCTCTGCTTTATTTTTTGACTTTATATTGTTCCCTGGCAAAACTTCAAAAAGTTCCCAGGTTTTGTACTGGTGGAATATGATCTCTACGGGCGTTAGACAGAGTACCAGTAGAGATTCATGGCACTTAACCAAGTGACAAAATGTACAGAAGCATCACTAAATTCACCCTCAAATGACAGACACACTATTTCAAGGCTTAATTTTATGGACAATGTACCTAATATTGTTAATTTGTTTTCTCTGTTCTTTAGATTGATGATATAGCATGCTCCAAGACTTCCAGCAATGGCAACCAGCAACATAGGAGATGTTAGTCTGAAATATGGAGAGAAATACAAAATAAATCAGGAGCAAACAATCAAGACAGGAGAAGAATTTCATACGGTCTAAGATCTATACAGTAATGCTCTAAATAATCGCATAAAGGATTCACCCAATCATATGGAAGGATGCCACACCAAGGGCAACCTGAGTCAGCAAGCTACTTTTCTCACACCCACACGTCCTGAAGAAGGATAACAACAATCTGAAACTAGTCGATCATTTCTAACACAGGATTATTCGTTGACAGTGCCCTTCCCTGAAGATTAACCATTTACCCAACAAAACGCCCAGAAAAATAGCCCAAATGAAGCTGCAACAGCCTAAATTATCTTGGGTCTGTCTCAATAGGACCAAACAAATATGGATATCATTGGAACCGGCTCATTGACCACATTGTGATAGTTACAGTTATGCCCTGTGCCAATGCATTCTCTTAGGTCGCCTCGCATATACAATAGAATGTATTGGCCTAAAAAAATTCATATTTTAACACTTTTTACCATTTTTTTCTTCCATTCTTCAACAATTTTATAATTTTTTCTTACATTTTTTAACAATTTTTATAATATTTTTCTACATTCTTTGACAATTTTATCATTTTTAATATGTGTTAAGCCAATGCATTCTCTTATATATGCGAGGCGACCTATGGTCGACTCGCATATATAAGAGAATTCATTGGCACAGGGCCGTTTTGTTGGGTAAAGGGTTAACCTCTCACTTCTCCTTATATTAAAGGTACTCAATCCGATCAGAGGGTCCCCATATCATCAAGATACAACAACAACTTTTCTTCAAAATACACTTTAGTTATCAGAATCGATTAATTGCAACAAATAACCTCTATCATTTGCGCTTAAGCGCAAATCATTTGCGCTTAAGCGCAAATCATTTAAGCTTAAGTGCAAATCATTAAATAAAAATTAATATTCATTGATTCCCCCTTGAATTAATTTTAAATGGCACAGGTCTAAACACATCACTCAAGTCTATATAGGCCCACCATATGAGGGAAGCAATCCCTCAGTAACTCCTAGATCCCTTTTATGACATGGAAATGGTATAGATCTGTGCAGGATATGTCTCATTTATAAAAATATACTTGATCTCTGTGATGGAGACACAATTTCTTGGGGACAGGGATGCTGATAATATGAAAATAGGGTTTTTTCCCCCTATTTCAAGTCAATAAGTACACCATATGAAGGAAGCAAGCCCCCCGGTAACTCCTAATTCCCTTTTTATGGCCATGGAAATGGTATATATCTGTGCAGGAGATATCCCTTTAATAAAATATACTAGAGCTCTGGGAGTGAGACACCAATTCCTGGGACACCAGGGACAGAGATGCTGATATGCATATGGAAATATGTTTTTTCTTCAACTTCGAGACTGTATGGGGCTATTACTATGGGCCCATCATAATTTACTATGAGATGGACTCAATCATTCACAATCAGAGGGAAGTAAGGGAGCGTTAGGTATTTGCGCTTAAGCGCAAATAAATTGATAGACACATATAAATAATAAATGTGAAAAGGGCCTCCCATAATCAAATTTCCCAAAACGTTCTATTTATCAACATTTTGTTCAACAAAATACGACCGTATTATCACTTGAGTAATCATGAAATTTGGTCGTATTACAACGTGGTTAAAGAGTCGATTATTTAGGGCATTACTGTACACAAACTGTTATAATCACTACAAGTGGTCTGATTAACTACTAATGGGCAAATCATTGAACTAATAAATTTGAATGTCAAATTTTGGGACCTGATTGAGCAATAATTAAGGTGAGAATAAGTGATCGCGAGACCTACAGAAAACTTTGGCATGACCTGTTTTTCGTTCACAGCATTTTAATTTCACGTAACCGGCAGGCGAACTGAATGGAAGTTCGCCTCAAATTTGCAGGCCTGCGTTCTTAGGAATAAACCAGTTTCGTCATCGTTGGACGGTTTAGAGCGATGTAGTGCACTAACCATTTTATCGACTGAGCTACTGGTTGATTCCTTCCTACTTTCATATTAAAACAAAATATTTAACCCTTTGAGTGCCAGGGGCCGATCTCATCGGCCCTAAACCTACAAAATAAGTCTGTTAAAGAATATAAGAATAAATTATTAAAATTGTAAAAAATTGTTGTTAGACCAATGCATTCTCTTATATATGCGAGGCGACCTATGGTCGACTCACATATATAAGAGAATGCATTGGCACAGGGTATATGGGTTGATACAAAAATCGACCTGGCACTCAAAGGGTTAAACATGTGGTCTGAAATGGCAATGGGAATTTGTTTGTCAGAATTCAAAAAAGCGAAATGATGGCATACATATATAACTGGTAGGTACTGTTGCTTGTGTGTAGGGATACTGCATTATTACTAGTAGTTCATAATTCCCTACCTTTTAATAATGATATATACATGTACATATAATACAAATAGATGGAAGCCCCTATTATGGATGAAGGTTCATCAGCATTTATACTTACAGTAATGCCCTATATAATTGACTCCTTAACCACAGCAGAATTATGGGTAATTTTTCAGGATTTAGTTGGAAATATGGCTTGTTGCCATTCATCAGAAAGCTCTCACTAAGAGCTTTCCGATGAATCGCAACAAGCCATATTTCCGACTAAATCATGAAAAATTACCCATAATTCTGCTGTGCTTAAAGGGGTACTGTACGCCAAATGTTGTGGTTGGTTTCTATAGTCTCCGAGTCAGAGAATAAGGTAACAATTTTTTCATTATTTGAAAGTCTGTTGAGTACGAAGTAGTGTTACGGATGACAAATTTACCGGAATGCAAAAATACAAATTGTCGTTGTCGAGTAATTTTTGTACAGTTTTCAACCAAATGAATCAAATAAAAGTTATATTATAGGCATACTAGTCCCATATAATCATTTAAGTTATTGTATCGTCGCTAGTCAGTGAGTGGCTTGAGTGTTCTCCCCGTATCATCATAATATTTTAAGCGATCGTGTGTGCGATCGGTTTAACAATCCAGTATCCCTCAATTACTTTGTTTGATTACGGAAATTCGTAATTTAATTGACGCCATTTTATGGCTCCAGTCATAAACTCAATTTAAATCAAATTATTAACTTTTAAATTATTAAATTTTAAGATAGCCTATTAACCTGAGCGTTTACATAATACATCTTCGACTCAAATTACTTATGTTTCTATATATTATCGATATTAGATCGTTGTTGTCACCGGAATTTTAATGAAAATGGCGTACAGTACCTCTTTAAGGAGTCGATTATTTAGGGCATTACTGTACATATACTGGTACATATATTACAGCATACAAATAGAATAATGCCCCATAATGAGAATTCA
The DNA here is from genome assembly GCA_032622095.1 of Siphonodentalium dalli. Classification (NCBI taxonomy): domain Eukaryota; kingdom Metazoa; phylum Mollusca; class Scaphopoda; order Gadilida; family Siphonodentaliidae; genus Siphonodentalium; species Siphonodentalium dalli. The sequence continues at coordinate 138,785,609 of CP136068.1, read as the reverse complement.
CCAGCAATTTATACTTACACACAATATATAAATAGAACAAGGAAGACTAGCAGGTAATTGCTTTGGAATTTCTCAATGTTTTTCACCACTCGTTTGGTTCCAGTCGTTATTGCCTTCGGAGGTTGGAATTTGTTTGTGTTGACAAACTCCATCCATGGAGCAAGTCCATCGCGTCTCTTCTGCACCCATTCTCTCATAGCAACATTTGAAAGTGTGATAGCCATCAATCTGTCCAAATATATAAGAGATAGATTAGATTTATTATAAATTTATAATAATAATTTATAGGGATGGGACGATATATCGATACTTCGATATATCTCGATATTATTTCTCATAATATATGTATCGTATTGGGAGCTGGGGTATCGTCACATCGCAATATGCAATATGCTGTTCTAAGCTTAATTTGTTTGATGAAGCAACACAAGGAGGTTATATATAGCTCCACTTCATTGTCACAATGTCATATCATCAAAGTTATATACATGGATTGGGCCAGCCACAAGCTTGCAAATAGCGTGTCTGTCATTTGCAGAATGAGGTCCCCAGAGGGTGAATTTGGTGACGCTATCCCGCACAGTGGGCTAGCATCACCAAATTCACCCTCTGGAGACCTCATTCTGCTTAGGCTTCATCTTCTGGGAAGTATCTATAGTATCAAATTAAGATTGTTTTCAGTTACATTTCCCTTTACAGTTTCTATATCCCATAATTTGCAGAAGATAAAATTCATATTTGAGGTACCCAATGGGTGAACATCACCAACTTCAACTGGGGAACTTCAATTTGATCCTAGGTCTGCCATATCAGTTGAGGGCCTAAGCAGAATGAGGTCCCCAGAAGGTGAATTTAGTGATGCTAGCCCGCTGTGCGGGATAGCGTCACTAAATTCACCGTCTGGGGACCTCATTCTGCAAATGACAGACACGCTTTTGGCCAGCCAATCAGTTTAATTACTGTCATGATGATGAGAGCTCAAAGTAGAGGTAACAGTAACAGTCCCATTCTCGACCACGGTGATGTTGATAAAAGTATATTTCCTATCCACCGAGTTGATTGATTTATTAGCCCAAAGGTCAGAAATCTGGGCATATTTAAATGCCCATCTATTTTGGGTAGAACGTACCATATCATGATCTATAGATTGTGATACGTATCATATTGCGAAACTGCTGTATCGTCCCATCCCTAATATTTTATATCAACGAAGACTTAAGTTAAGATTGATTATGACTTTTAAGCAGTTTATAGAAAAAAACAATGTAATCATCGTAACCTCAGTTGGATGGAACCTGACACTCATATAGTCATGGATTAATTTCAGCATCGTATGTATGTTAATAAGAAAATTAACTCAGCATTTTGTGCAGTAGTATCCCTCCAATACTTGTATTAGCTAATCAAGTAATAATTACAAAACTAAATCCCCACTACATGTAAGAAATCATAGTAAATAAACATTGATGCAAAATGTGCACAACTTGCCACACGACAGTTGTTAGCACAGTAAATGACGTCGAATTACTGGCACTTTCTATTCCAGAAAATGCATAGCACAGACCAAATCACATTTAGAGGCATTACTGTATACACCCGTCAGTAAGCCCATCCTCGAAGATAAGCCCAGTCTGTGTTTTTTACCCTAAATAAAACATGGGGTGGTCCTCGTAGATAAGCCCACCCCCATTTTTTAGCATTTGGAAGGTGAATACAATCATGTATCTATCCTGTAGAATAGGAGAAGATACTCAAGCACATCTGTGCTTTTATAATTTGACCAGTTTCTTAAATAATAAAGATACACTTTGTTAATATTCTGAATTATACACATCCTATTCTATTCTATTCTTAGTTGTTGGATCAGTCAAAGAGGTTTCACATCAATAAAATCAAAGGATGTGTCACTTATTGTTCACACCTCTATCAGATTAAATCCAATGGGATGTGAGTAATGACTTGGTGTTTTTGTAGGATCCTTTGATAATGCAGAAGTGTGATGTGTGTTCACCACTTCTCACTGTTGTGTTTTTATAAGAATTAGCTTGATTAATTTTAATAAGCATCAGTGAAAAACATGATGGTAGGTCAGTACCTGAAGGCTAACTTAATTTTTGCATGGGGAGGTCCTCGTGAGTAAGCCCAGTACCCACTTTTTGACCAAAAATGTGCACGAGCCCCCGGTGAATTGAATGTCACATTGAAAGCATAATGATTAAAAGTTAATATGAAAGTGTCAATGACACTGTAGCTCAACTTTGAAAGTATCACCAGACAGTGGTCTATACTTCTATTGCAAAAAAAATTTGCTTTTAATGCATGTCGAAGAATGTAAATTGAACGATAATGTTCTAAATAGTCTTTTGTAACGGTGCAGACAATATCATAAAACGGCGCAGAAAAAAATCATCTTTGTAGGGTCTATCCAATCGGAAATCTTAGTACTTTCTGTCGATTCTTCTGAAATGGGCAGCCCTTTTAATTCAGATTGTTTGGCTTCGGCAATCTGCTACGGCAACCCATTACCGTGGCCCAGTTTGCTTCAGCAAATGGCTTCGGCATTGCCGATTGCCATAGCCAATTATGAGGGCTGAATGGGTAAGCCGATTCAACGAGGAACATTGATGAATGCCTTGTATCCTGGAATTTTGTAAAGACCCTCCCCGGCTAAATCGATATTTATCACAGGTCACTAGTTACATCTGTGTGATTACGATTATCAATGGTACGGCCAATCAGCGGCAATGAGATTCGTCATTTTGTTCAATGGGTGCGTTATTGTAGTTCGATTTCTACATTTTCGGAAAAGTAAAAAAAACATCTGCACATGGAGTGGCACTGATTCTAGTTGTACCAATCAATGGACCAGCGTCAGCGACTTCATAGAGTTCTAGTTATTGTAGCTATAATTGGGAATTGCCAGACCTGATAAATATCTCCATCTCTAGAGGCTCTACTAGTATAGTATTATTAGTAGCACAGGCCTTATAATACAGGGCCAGGCCTTTAGATTACGCTAATTTGGGGACATTTTGGGGGACGGAGGGGGTGGGTTCACGAGGGGGGGGGGGGGGGGGTACCCCCTCATGACTATTGGGGGGTATGGGGGTTTATGAAAGGTGAAAGAAATGAAACAATGGCCCCACATCATTTCCTAACATCTTGGGCTTATATCAGGATTCAGTAAATTATGTTACCCTTATATTTTCAAGTTTTGTAGGTTACAATCTGACATTTATTGACCACTTGGGAATATTGGATCATTTGACATCAACAAAGCCATTTTATAGATGTATGATGCTTGAAAGTTCACCAAGCAGTCCACCAACACACTGATCTGACATGGGTATTTCCAATTAAAATTTAATTTAAACTAACGATATGTGAACCTGAAAAAATTTAGAAACTTGATTTGTTGTGATCAAATGAAGCAATATACACACACACACAGGTCATAACAAGAGCTACGCTGGGCGTGCAATATACGCCCTCTCTTGGGTCGGCGGAAACTGGTAAAAAAGGGGCATAACTCTGGTAAAAATTGGCGGACGGAACTCAAATTTGAACTTGACCTGTGTTTTGGTGGGAGAAAGTAATATACCAAATTATCATTGAATCCAATAAGCTCTAGTAAAGTTATCATCCGGACAACAAATTTCAGGGATTTTCTAAGTCAAATTACGTCAAATAAGGGGCATAACTCCGGTGAAAATTGGCGGACGGAACCCAAATTCGTACTTGAGCTGTCTTTTCTCCTAATAAACCCACATACCAAACTTGATTGAAATCGGTTCACTCTAACTAAAGTTATCATCCGGACAACAAATTTCAGGGATTTTCTAAGTCAAATTACGTAAAAAAAGGGGCCATAACTCTCGCAAAAATTATCGGATTAAAACGAAATTCGGACTTGAGCTGTATTTTGATATATGTAATCCACAAAAAAACGGGTTTTGCGTATAAACATTCCAAAATCGAGTCATCATCCGGAAACCAAAAAACATAAGAAAAACTGAATTTTCTGAGTCGAAAAAGGGGCATAACTCTGCCAAAAATGGTCGGACAGAACCCAAGATCGAACTTGACCTGTGTTTTGGTGGGAGAAAGTAATATACCAAATTTGGATTCATTCCGATAAACTATACTAAAGTTATCATCCGGACAACAAATTTCAAGGATTTTCCAAGTCAAAAAACGTTAAATAAGGGGCATAACTCCGGTGAAAATTGGCGGGCGGAACCCAAATTCGAACTTGAACTTACTTTTCGGCTAATAAACCCACATACCAAATTTTACTAATTTTGGTTCACTCAAACTAAAGTTATCATCCGGACAACAGGTTAACGGACGGACGGACGGACGGACGGACGCCCGGACGGACAGACCAATACTATAATACGGCCTTTTTTTCAAAAGGGCGTATAAAAAGGTGATTTTGCGTTGACATTTTATCAAATGTGCCTTCTAATTTGGGGACATTTCTATAATTTGGGGACATCGTTAAAGGGGTACTGTACCCAAGATGTTGTTGTTGGTTTCTATAATCCCCGAGTCGGAGAATAATGTAACAACTTTTCAATTTTTTGAAAGTTTGTTGAGTACGAAGTATTGTTACGGATGGCAAATTTACCGGAATGCAAAAATACAAATTGTCGTTGTCGAGAAATATTTGTAAAGTTTTCAACCAAATGAATCAAATAAACATTATATTATATGGTTAGTAGTCCCATATACTCATTTAAGTTAGTGTACCGTCACTAGTCAATGAATGGCTTGGGTTTTCTCCCCGTATAAGCATAATGTTTCAAACGATCGTGTGTGCAATTGTTTTCCTAATCCGGTATCCCTCAATTATAATTTGATTACGTTTTGTACACGGAAATTCGAATTTTAAGAGACGCCATTTTATGGCTGGAGCCATAAAATCAATTTATATTAAATTATTAACTTTTAAATTATTAAATTTTAAGATAGCCTATTAACCTGAGCGTTTACAGAATACATCTTCGACTCAAATTACTTATATTTCTATATAGTATCGATAATAGATCGTTGTTATCACCGGGAATTTATTGAAAATGGCGTACAGTACCCCTTTAAACGCTGTGAGTTGTGGGGAATATTAAGGCCTGTACAGGGCATGGAATAATATAACCGTTTCTGTAGAGTGGGGATTGTAGACAGAACCCACATTTGAACTTGATCTGTATACCAAATTTGGTTCAGTTCACTCGATTCAATCTAAAGTTATCATCTGGAAACCTCATAATAGTCATATATATCAGGTAAAATCTAAGTCGAAAAAGGGGCATAACTCAGTCAAAATCATGCGGACGAAGCCCATATTCGAACTTGATCTGTATTTTGATAATGTAAACTAATATACCACATATGGTTCAGTTCACTTGATTCAATCTAAAGTTATCATCTGGAAACCGAAAATCAGGTAAAATCTAGGTCGAAAAAGGGGCATAACTCAGTCAAAATCATGCGGACGAAACCCATATTCGAACTTGATCTGTATTTTGGTATGGTATACTAAAAAACAAAATTTGGTTAAGTTCACTCGATTCAATCTAAAGTTATCATCCTGTAACCAAAAGCGGACAGACGGTACGTATTACTCATGAGAGGGTACTTGTGGGGTGCGTTCTTTTGTCTAGTGACTTGTGGGCCCATGTTGGGTGCAACTCACAAGTCACTTGATAAATTTCTATTTTCACGGAATAATGCCGCCATCCTCCCCCTTACCAGGTCTGGCAAATGTGAGAATACAGCTACAATAGCTGTATTCAGCTAACCTAGCTGTATTCAGCTATATATTATACTCTCAAACCGGCTGTTTTTCGATAATAAACTAGAAGCGCTAATTTGCGCATCAAAATTAGGCTAGCTACCATATTCTCCGGCCACCCTCAACCAATTCAAAGTCGTCACTTGTTTTCTGACAAAGTGTTGCCTTTTGTCGACACGGCGGCAATTCTGATTTTGTGTGAAAACTTACTACGGCGGTCGATGTCAGTAAATATTCTGGGGACTATTTTCTGCAAATGCATTCATTAACTAACTTATAAAATAAAGATCAAATTCATCCCAAACACTCGTTTACTTCTTCCCGATGCTAAACCGGTAGGGGCGTTAGAATGGTGTACCTATATCAAGCATTTAGAATTACATACCACTAGCGGTTTGTGAGCGATACTGGTAACTATTCATAACGGTATATACAGATATTGTGCGGCATATTGCAAATGTATGGCACAACATAGGGACAACTGAAATGAAAATGCGACTTATATAATTTCTGAAGAATTTCAAACATGAAGTCCTGGTCGTTAGCGAGTCAGAACTATTCAATCAGTTTTGGCGGGGAAATATATAATGTGTGAAAACTTAACATTGTTATCTGTATTTTCGCGATTCGACATACATGTATGCGTTTCCGTATTTTTGGAGAGGTCAGCTCAAGCAGTGAGTGGAAGTCGCTCGGTTAAACGCTGGCTAGAGATGTTCCCCTTTTTACCTGTTTTAACGCACCAACCAAACTGCGTTTTAGAGGCATCATATTGATACTTCCGGGAATGATTAAGATGTTCCATCTTCGGTGATAAAATATTGTATTTAATGTATTTTTCAAGGTATTCCGCATTGCATAAGAGAGTTATTAAACCGTTATGACCGACATCGACCGCCGTAGTAAGTTTTCACACATAATCACCATCGCCGTGCCAACAAAAGGCAACACTTTGTCAGAACACAAGAGACGATTTTGATTGGGTTGAGGGTGACCAGAGATTATGGTAGCCTAATTTCGATGCGCAAATTAGCGCTTCTAGTTTATTATCGAAAAACAGCCGGTTTGAGAGTATAATATATAGCTGAATACAGCTAGGTTAGCTGAATACAGCTATTGTAGCTGTATTCTCACATTTGCCAGACCTGCTTACCCACCCACCCTTAAAGGGGTACTGTACCGTACGCCATTTTCATTAAATTTCCGGTGACAACAACGATCTAATATCGATAATATATAGAAACATAAGTAATTTGAGTCGAAGATGTATTCTGTAAACGCTCAGGTTAATAGGCTATCTTAAAATTTAATAATTTAAAAGTTAATAATTTGATATAAATTGAATTTATGACTGGAGCCATAAAATGGCGTCAATTAAATTACGAATTACCGTAATCAAAAATAGTAATTGAGGGATACTGGATTTTTAAACCGATCGCACACACGATTGCTTAAAATATTATGATGATACGGGGAGAACACTCAAGCCACTCACTGACTAGCGACGATACAATAACTTAAATGATTATATGGGACTAGTATGCATATAATATAACTTTTATTTGATTCATTTGGTTGAAAACTTTACAAAAATTACTCGACAACGACAATTTGTATTTTTGCATTCCGGTAAATTTGTCATCCGTAACATGACTTCGTACTCAACAGACTTTCAAATAATGGAAAAATTGTTACCTTATTCTCCGACTCGGAGACTATAGAAATCAACAACAACATGTGGCGCACAGTACCCCTTTAAGTTAATATGATGAAACTATTCACAAAAAACGATTTTTTTCCCCTAAAAATGGTGTCTAAAATTTATTTTCAAAAATGCACGCTGTTCCATTAAAATATGCATTTTTTTCTCCAATTATCAGTAAATAATAGAGTGCTCGTTATTCCGTACATATTAATGGAATAACGTGCATATTTTAATACAATTATCAGAAAAAAACGAAAATTAAGACACTTAATTAAAATCGCAATTATAATTTTCCTCAACCCACAAGTACACTCTCAGTCTCATGGCCCATGGGAGTGGACGGACAACCCATTTACATAATACAACCGTTTTCACTCACTGTTTAGAAAACCTGATTAGATTAGTAATATTTAGTAGAGCCTACTAGACAGAGGTGGAGATATTTATTTTCCCGGTTATTCAGCATGTTCAGGGTTATTGACACAAATTTCCAACAACTGTGCTTGCAAGTTGCATTGTTGCAAGTTGCATCGATGAGTGAAGTCCCTACGTAATTTGAAACAAAGTTTTATTATTACGCCTCACCTATTCCTGCATGAACCTGATTTCTGGATATCGATCTCTCCAATCAGACCTTTTTCCATCGCCTGTGTTGACAACGAAAATGTTTGGACAAAACTTCGTAAGTAAACACGTACTTATTTCCGGTGTGTGTGCGATTAACTGAATCAGGATACAGTCACGGTGGTTATGCGCCATGATACCCGTCAAAGTCCAATATAGTTCAAAGCTGTTCGGGGCCCAAGTTCAAGTCTGCAAATAGTGTGTCTGTCATTTGCAAAATGAGGTCCACATAGGGTGAATTTAGGGACGCTATCCCGCACAGTGGGCCAGCGTCACCAAATTCACTCGCTGTGAACCTCATTCTGCAAATTACAGACAGAGGCCCCTGGGGAAACTATGTCAGTCCCCAGGGGGGGGGGGCTGTGATAACAGACACACCATATGAAGGCTTGGATACTGCAGGAAGACCTACAAACTCTGCAAGAGCTCACCAGTCATACTTATTTATATTCTTATATAGCCAATACACCAGGATAGCCACATTTGTTTTGGTCGCCCGTGGTCATTGTTCCTTAATTTGCGCACATAGTTTGGAAGATCCAGGATCAAATTTAAGTTCCCCAGAGTCGTTATTTCGTGGGAAATCTGGATTCAGAATCCGAATCCGATTACGGGGGCGGATAGCTCAGTTGGTTTGTGGGCCGACCTCTGAGCTACACCTTCGACACGGTCGAGGGTTCAAATCCGACAAAATATCGGTCGGACTTTGTGTCGCCATCTGCATTCCCAGTACCATGGGCATCACAAATCAATCATCGATGCCATGATCGGTGATCTGAGAAAGATTCCAGAAGCCAAAGAGTCTCAGACAAATTTGAAAAAATGCGTAGGCTACCGGTACTGGACTAACTTCGTACCTCTGCTCCTCTCGTAATGTCATGACCAGGGATGACACTACACTTGGCACACCGTCGGATCGGGAGCCGACGCTAATGGCTGTCCCGTGTGCAACATTGTGCGCACGTTAAAGATCCCTACCGTGGCGAAGAAGTCACGGGTTCGGCAAAAAACTTCCTGGAAAAATTATGGATCTACTCGATCCCGTCCTGTAAAAGCCAGCCTTGGTCACTAGGACGTAACAACTACAGATACAGACAGATACAGGGGGGCGGGGCTAATTCCCGATTCTTGGTCAGATTTTGAAATCTACGTGGTCTCCGATACAATGTTTAATCTTCTCATGCATTTGACACAGGTATCATTTGTATCTTATATTTGTAATGTTCATTTTTGTTGTGAAAGTCATGTGGGGTGTCTCGAACCCCCCCCCCCCCGAACTTTGGTACAACTTTGGTACAACAGTCATTCATACGTGAGGAAAATCAGGATTATTTTGACTAACTATTCCAAATAATGATACGTACAAGCCAGCAAACGCAACAAACAAACCCGATTTAAAATAATACATATACAAACTTATGACTAACTCGGGGGAGGGGTGACCGGTGATCTGTATAGGCCTATATGTTCAACTTGTTTTGGTAGTCATGTTGCTTTGCCATTACTAATTATTATTATTCAGTGTAATAACATACAGGAGATGGGGTACCCTTAAGTGAGTCAGCACTTGTCCTCCAATCCCATTGTCTGTATAAACAAATGTATGTGTTATATATCGTGTGTTATCTAAATTTGACAAATAAATATGTTTAAACTAAACTTTTGTACATTTCCAGCAGTTAGAAATTCCATGCCTGACACAAACATTAGTTGGAAATTAATTTGACACCATATATATAGGTTGGAATTGTTCTCATTGTTTGATTTTTCAACCAGTAACAGTTGGTAATTTTCCATCTTAGGTTGTGTCAGGTTGGATATTTCCAAGGGGGTGGAAATGTAATTGGAGTTTGATGTTTAGTTCAAGGGGGGGGGGGGGGGTGTGCAGTTGGCCGGAAATTTTGATGGAGCACTCCCATGTGAAACTTCTAGCCACGTCCCTAGAACTTGTACGTGTGGGTACTTAATCAATAATTTGACTAACATTTCCACTATATAGTCTTGAGATCCTAGAATAAGCTTTACATTTTGTTTGTGTGATTGGGAGATGCAGTTCACGTGCACGTTCACAATTGTGGCTTCATGGGCAAAGCTTTAATTTTCCAACTAATGTACAGCACATTGGCCCAAAAATGCCTGTGTTTCTGCACTATACAGAGACAATTGTGCAAAACGACTGCATTTAACGAAACAAAACATTTTAAATATGAAATTGCTATATAAGACTTGATAGTACATACGTGTATCTGATAATCCATCGATATCATATAATCATACTATTTCTTGAATAAGAAGGAACATATAATAACGAACAAAGCAGAAGACATATCCTTACAGGTTCACGTAAATTCGGTCAATGGTGACGTATCCGCCGAATTTGAAATCGAAATGCGTTCGGGCGGTATTTTATGGATGGAATTATGAAAGGAACATGATGAAAGTGACAATGAAATTGACAATGATTTGCTTCAAGTTCGCCATCAACCGAAGTGCTCCCCCAGCGTTACTATCAATAACATTATTATTTGGCTAATTTCAGTAATATTCTCCCCGTTTACACTTGATAACACCAATTTGTCTCCGCATTTAAAATTCTTTGATATATATCGTTTATATTCTGCAATAATTTGTACACAAGTGACGGATTCTTATGTTTTATTGTGTTTTTAAACTCCGAGGTTGTGAAATCTCGGTTTGTTTACATTATGAACGTTGAGTCCGTAATCGGAATCAGAATCTGAATCCGGATTACGACGAAATAACGATTGATTACGATTACGGTCTGTTTGTTTACTGATTCTGGTATGTTCGTTTACCGAACAACGCCGTACGAGGTCTAATCCATAATCTGAATCCAGATTCTCCCACCAAATAACGACTCTGTTGAAGTTGTTGACCAAACTCCATGCAGGGTTTACCTCCATTGGTGACTCGGTAAGAAGTATGACTGGTTTACTCTGGTAGAGATTGGTTAGTGATGTTCACCCATTGTGGTTTCCTCGATTATGCATAAATTTATCTTCTGCAAATTAAGTAGGGGTGTAGAAATTGAAGGAAAGTCAAAAAGTAAATAAAACAAAATAATTGAGATGATTTCATGCAGAAGATGAGGCCTCAGCAGAATGCGCAAGATCCTCAGAGGGTGAATTTCGTGACGCTAGTCCGTCCTACTAAATTTGAGAAAATTTATTTTAAATGATATTACATATCAAAATTAGATAATATTTAAACTTTTGTGCAATTAGAAATGATAATTATGATGTTCTTGGACCTTATTCAATGGATCCTGCATGTTTTACAAAATAAACCAAACGGTAAAATAGAGATACTTTTTATAGGGCTATTTATAATTGAGATTATGTTCATTTGTCAATCCAATACATTTTTCTAATATATATCTGAAATTCTGAACATCAATCAAATCTCGCCAATAAACCAGGATATCCACATTTGTTTTGGTCGTCCGGGGTCGTTGTTCCTTTGCGCCATTATCTGACTCAGATCTGAGTATACTACAAGAACGCACCCATTGAACAGAATGACGAATCTCGTTGCCGCTGATGCGCCGTACCGTTGATAATCGTAATCACACGGACGTAACTAGTGACATGTGATAACTATCGTTTTTGCCGTGGAGTGAAGGGGATGATCCTTACAAAATTACAGGATACAAGGCAATCGTCACACTCGTCGAATCGGCTTACCTATTTCGGAGGAATCGACGGAAAGTACCGAGGTGATCGTTTGGATGAACAAGTTTGATTTTTTTTCTGCGCCGTTTTACGCTGTTGTCTGTGCATGGTCCTCATAAAAAACGAACACAACCGAACACAACGGAACATAACCGAGCACAAGTTCAAATAATGGAAAATATAACAAATAAAGTTCGCAGGCGTATGAATTCATGTTCAAACTATTACTATAGTAAGTTCGGTTGAGTTTGGGTCAATAATCTACGGTATATAGAACTATCAAACTTGTTTAAACAAGTTAACTAAACAAGTTACTAACTTGATTAAACAAGTTAGCTAACTTGATTAAACAAGTTAGCTAACTTGTTTACACAAGTTACTAAATTGTTTAAACAAGTTATATAGCTAACTTGTTTAAACAATTAAGTGAACTAACTTGTTAACCATTCATGGATATAGCCATTTTCTACGACAGCGTAGAACCACCACCTCCTCTTCTGTTACTAACTTGTTTAAACAATTTAGTAACTTGTGTGAAAAAGTTAGCTAACTTGTTTAAACAAGTTGGTAACTTGTTTACACAAGTTAGTTAATGGGATAACTGTTACTTATGTAAAGCAGAACTTCTTGAAAATTTACAACTTGCCGCGTTGTTCAGTGGTGTGATCAGGGGGGGGGGGGGGGGCAAGTCATACTTTACTTTATAAGGAAACGGGGTATAGAAGTGCCAGCAGAACCATCAGATCCTTCAGACGTCTCGCAATTCGACGAAGCCATCACACTGATTGCAGATCAACAGGAGAACATCCGACTCAACAGAAAACGAGCTGCTGAGTCCCAACTACACCAAGCAGAAAAGATGGTGAAGAGAAGCAAGATCGTGCTTTCCGAAGTTAAAGTCGGCGACAACGTTACCGTTCCAATCCCATCTGTCGACAGAGGTCGCGGTGATCCTCGCAACATTATCGGTATCGTCACATATATCAGTGAAAGTGGAATGTACCACTACTATGATCGCAGTGAAGTCTGGACTATTGAACGGAAAGTACTCTCGAAATCAGTTTGATGTATATATGTGCCACTGCTCTGTATATAGCATTGATGATGTTATTGTTGACAATAGTATTTCCCTAAGATCAGCTGTTCAAAAGGAATCTATTAGTGGTGGTCAAGGGTTTGCAAAGTACAATTGTTCAGGTAGCAAGCGCTGTCAGACTAACAGATGCAAATGTTTCAAAGCAGGACTGCTATGTAACTCACGATGCCACTCAAGTCTTGACTGTAAGAATAAGAACTAATGAACTAGCTACTACTATATAATGCAATATTATTGTTTGTCAAATGTTATTGATGTAATTTGTGTGTGATTTTAATATTTCAAATAAATATCTTATGGTTAATAAAAAATATGTTGTTATTGTCAATTATCAAAATCAGTTAATATGTCTAATGAAACACTCCTAATTTAAGTTATTATGTATAATTACTGAAAATTTCAGGTATTATACATATTAACTGAGTGAATCAGGTATTACACATAATAACTGAAAATTTCAGTTATTATACATAATAACTGATAATACATATTAACTGTAACATATATACCACTTGCTAATAGGAAAGTGGAAAATATTTTCACTTCATGTGACACTTCTTCTTTATTCTATTTCCCGACAATGATATATCATTTTTCAGAGATTGGGCAGAAATATTATAATCCCATCGCAAACCCATATAACTTACATGACTTTCATGGAGTCCCTCGTGGATTTGAATTATCATGTAGAGTAATTGGTCCGCACTGCATGGGCCTATTTATTGGAGATTCGGGAGGAGAGGGCCTGTATGTGGCATAATTATGGCCATTGACTAAGTGTGAGGTGATCTGCAACATCTTGTATATAGATCGGCATTCACTTTCTATGACTGACTTTGGTGATTGGTCGGCTTCTTCTAAAACTAATAATTAGTTTTGTGCGTTAGATTAAATCGTTGTGATGTATATAGTTGACCATATACCATGTACATATTCTCTATATATTGTCGACACACACGTTGAAGCAAATAATATATAACACACGCGGGCATAGTTTGCCAATATAATTATGTATCAGCGCATATGAATGTGGCTGGTCAGGCTCAGTAACCGCTTATCTTACGTCAAAAATAAACAGTACTGGTATCTCACTTTCGCGGGACATATTTCTGGGGAAAACTTCAGTCTTGTTCTGATTAATTGACAAGGAAACGGAGATAACATATGTGCTATCACCCTATATATGTGATTTCGACATATTCCATTTAGAATAATGCACCGTTACAAAAGACTATTTATGACATTATCTGAATTTGTTTTTCAATATAAATTCTTCGACATGCACGGCCAGAAGTGATTGACTACAGTATACTGGTTATATAATGTAAAGAAACAATCAGTATCTGACTATTTTTGAGAATTTTCTAACTGTTACAAGAAAAAGTTTGATGTTAAATTCGTACTTCTATATATACATCATTCTGGTGATTATTACTGTCCTAAATCACATCGCTGTCGGGTAACTCGGGTTGCACATTCTGCAGAATGTAGGTTAATTTGCGTAGGCCTATATATGTGGGCCCCGTGCGTGGATTAATCCCGTACCTTATACTCGTATTTAAATTCGCGCAGTACTATTTTTCACTCAGTTTTGAATTCGCGCATTTTGAATTCGCGCACCTGGCTGCGCGAATTAAAAACTGACAAAATATTGTTCGTAATATATAGTCTACGCTAGACTAGATACAACTAAAACATATATAGCAGATAGCGTGCGTCTTTATTGGTATTTAGATATGTACAGTCATACACAAACCGGAAGCCGTGGAACGATTCAGAGTTTATCGACTAAACCAAATTAATAAATTAAGCAAAAAGACATGCTTCCATGTGGCATACACATTATGTTATAAACAATCTAAACTCTGATACAGTGTTACATATAACATACACAAAAATAACCCAGCGGCTCCCGGCTAACAAAAGTCTACACTTAACAACCTGCGTTAAACCAGAGATAAAACCCTTTGGGCAAAACGCTCTGGAAGCATTGTATGTCAAGTGCTATACATCTTAATTTTCGAAAATGTTATATGACGTTTTGACATGTCATCTTAAATACATTCAATCTTATATTAATTGTTATGCCCAGTTTTCACAAAAACTGTGCTGGAAATTTGGCGAAATACACCTGTTCAGTCTGGAAGACGCTGCTAAAGTGACTCAGTTTACTGATCTCATTAACTCACTCACTCTACTACGTCACAATAGGCTGTCATTGTGACACCCTTTAATTGAATTATTCTAGCTTATAATACAACAGCGTGCTAACGCCCGTTGAGTTGTAATCAGCGTATACCGCTTTAGACAACAGTTTTGTTACTATTCTACGAAACGTCCAAAACATATAGTCTACGCTAGACTAGATACAACTAAAACATATATAGCAGATAGCGTGCGTCTGCTAAAACAAATTGTTCAAAAGAATGTCCAGGTGTCGTTTGAAATCTGTCAAATTCCGTGTGAATGTCTCATAATGAATAATATTATATCATGGATGACATGTGTATATATGATCATAACTATACTAAATGCATATGTAGGCAATGCGTTTTATATACAAATACATTTGTTAGCTAATGCTAATCGTCTTCCTCTTAAATTTTGCTATAATGAATGTTGAACATGCAATTTACGTAATTTACAAATATCATGTTAAATATTTTACAATTTCAAACTTTTTGAAACACTTAATCTGGATGCCACCGAATCCACCACATATCTGTCCTTTGCGGATTCAGAACGCCATCTATCTGTCTTGTTAAACCTATAAATGAAATTTAACATAATTATATATGTGCTTAATATCTATGGTAAAATGTCCTTAATATATATATGCATCGCCCCCATTGAGAACGGTAATGTTCTCCGGCCAAAAATGCCGTTGTCTCCCCTCCCCGGAGAAACTACGCACAGACCTCCGAGGTCCATCACTGGCGATGCCAATTTCCGCTCATTTATTTCGTTTTCAATGAGTGGCCAAAATGGTGCTGACTTCCAAATCGGAAATACTAAAGTGGCCTCACAGTTATCTCTGTGAACTTTTCTCAGAACTTCAGTTACTTTTTTCGGAGGTGGAACAATCCAGTTGTTTTCCCCGCTCCAACTTTGTTTCATTGCGTCCACACCCTCTGTACCCGGACACCACCACCTTGAGTTGAACCTATTCAACTGCGCATTATAATCTGTTGAAAATCTGTCTACCGAATGAGGGCCCCAAACATTATCTAGCTTCATGAAAATGTTTTCTGAAATTTTCCAATCGTCAGAGTCAAATCTGCGACTCAGCGCGTCCGCGCTCTCGTTGAATTCCCTGGGAATCCATTCGGGTACCAACGCGATTCTGTGCTCGGAGCACGTCGCGTCTATATCGATAGCAACCCTGTGTAAATGCTCTTTATTGCTACCCTTTTTTATCACGCTCACTGTGGCTTTGTTATCTGTGTATAATTTGTATGTCCCGCCTGACATTATCTCCACTTTCGATTTGCAAAATCGGTTCACGGCTTCTAACTCTCTCCACGTAGAGCTTCTGTCAGCTTCGGAAGCTGACCAGGTCCCGGAGACCTCTAGGCCCGGGGCCTCATTTAGAAAAGCATTGTTATGCGATTCGCTAGCACCTGGTACTATCCTTGGGCGTCCTGAACGCCCTCCGCGACCTTGGGCTACACGATTTAGCGCTTCTTCTGGTCGCTTTGCAATAAATGCACTGTGCTGTGTGTATGCGTCCATATTTTCGGAACAAACTGATTCTAAAATAATGAATCCACCGTAACCGGTTCCCGACGCGTCCGTGTAAACGCTACCCGCGATCAAGTCGCGTTCCGACTTAAGCAAGTCCTGACCATTCATGCTTTCGATATTTCTCGCCCAATACTCGAGTTCTCGTCGCGCATCTTCGCTTATATGCACCGATGCATTCTAACTCGTTTTATCGGACAGACATATATGTAAAAATCTGGTTTTTAAACCAATTTGTGCGTTTATTGCACCGTTCATGGACGACAATTGGCCTAAAATGCCTGCCAAAGCTCTGGCGGAAACTGTGCCACCATTAGCGCTAATGGCGTTACTCAACTTGTTTATTGCTCCGCAAAAAACCTCAATTCTCTCGTGAGAAACACTGACTGTACCGGTTTTGAAATCCCATTCTAAGCCCAGCCATATGATGTTCTGAGTAGGAATCCAATGCGATTTTTCTACCGAAGATACAAAACCGAACTTTCTAATATCGTTTTGTATTCGCTTGCTTAAAGTTAACGCCGCGTCGAAATCGGACGCGCCCGCTAATCCGTCATCTAAATACATTACTACTTTGCAACCGTCGCTTCTCCATGATTTCAACATCACTCTGGTGATTTTCGTGAATAACTGGGCTGCACTCGAAATTCCGAAAGGCAAAACATTAAAAACTAAATATGTACATATACACTGCCCTTCATATATCCAGCTGAAACCCAAGTACTTTCTGTACATCGGATCTATACAAATATGATGGTATGCAGATTCTAAATCAAAATCAAACACGTGATCATTAATTTCAAATATCTGCCTTGCGACTGACCCGTCCTCGAGGCGGAATTTATATTTTGCAAGATGCTCGTTGATATGTCTACAGTCCAAGACTAATCTTTTCTTGCCATTTCTGTTAATGGGTTGACAACTGTCGGAATGTAATCGACTACAGAAACACAACCTTTATCTACTAATGTTTTGATTGCCTGATTTACAAAATCAGCGTTATCCCGGGAAGATTTGTTATTATCCAAAACTTTGGCTGTTGGCTCATCAACAAAAGGTAAACGGTACCCGCTATTTATGACAGAAATTATGTAATCTGAAGCCCCTGCTTCCTCCCAAATTTTGACACAACCCTTTATATCTCCCACGCCAGTAATTTGCTTGTGGCGAACGTCTTGTTGTATAAGCCCACGGGACTCTACGTTAAGCTCATGCATTGAGCTTGTTTCCCGAACAGCCCCTCCGGCCTGAGACCCTAAAGAATTAAAACTAATACTTATCTTAGGTCTCTGCGGCCCCATGGAGCCTCTTTTTGTACACTCGAATTTCCAGTGGCCAGCTTCTAGGCAGAAAAAACAGCTCCCTGGTTTCCTCCCTCCTGGTATGGAAGCTGATGCTATCCTGGATGGCGACACATAAGATGAAACAGGTACACTATATGGTGCATGTCGAACTTTTTTCTTCTTCTCCTTTTCATTCAGCTTGGCTTGACTCATGGCCTTCCTAATCCTTTTCTCGTCATCGGAATCGTCAGCTAGGCTGTGCCTCTGATACTCGTCTACCACTTTCCATCCCAAATCCGAAGAATCAGCTAATTTTATCAGCTTCTGTCTATCTTTTATTTAGTCCAAACCTTCTCGCAATGCGCTTAAAGCATCCTCTGTATTCGGCTCGCTCTGTTCCATGTGGTGTTTGGCTTGTGCCATCCTGTTTTGAACTTCAGAATTTAACTTGAACTGCTCTTCGTGTGCACGTTTTTTAAATTTGTATGTTTCTGTGTTCGACGTTTGCATCTGTCGTTGACTGGAAACAAGCGTGCTAAAGTTCGTAGTTATCACTTTCCCCAATTTCTCTAACATGTCGTCTTGTGATTTTTTAATCGCGTCTTGTATCCTTCTTTCTATTTGTGTTTCGTCCATTTTTGGCGAAATACACCTGTTCAGTCTGGAAGACGCTGCTAAAGTGACTCAGTTTACTGATCTCATTAACTCACTCACTCTACTACGTCACAATAGGCTGTCATTGTGACACCCTTTAATTGAATTATTCTAGCTTATAATACAACAGCGTGCTAACGCCCGTTGAGTTGTAATCAGCGTATACCGCTTTAGACAACAGTTTTGTTACTATTCTACGAAACGTCCAAAACATATAGTCTTGTCTCAGTTATTCATTATCCCTGAAGATACATGTGTATATATATATATATATATATATATATATATATATATCAAAAATCGTCTCGAAAAAAAAAAGAGTCATCGATTAGAGCACAACAACTGCGTAATAATTGTGTTGTGAAGACGGGTACTGTGTATGGTCCAAATAAGCATTCTGATATTTAATAAATATTTATGGACATCGTGGAATTGAATTGGAAAGAAGTAAAAACACAACCACGTATCTATAGGCCTATAGGTGGCTGGCTTTATAGAAAACAAATCAACTCTTGCACGGTTGCGTGTATTTTAAAGGGGTACTGTACACAGAGATAGGCAATTTTGTTATTTACTCCCATTGACATAACTTTCAAGTTAGATTATGTTCGTGTTATATGAGTTTCGTATAAACCTAATTTAGCGACGAAAATATTGATCTTAGAAATAAAAATATTACGATTTCAAACTACGCGCCATGTTTTGGATCTTCACCGGAGAAGACGCAGGTTGCAGGATGAACCGGAAGTTCAATTGATGCCTGCAATCTGTTCCATCGAACAATCTCACCCCCTATAAAAGTACTTGACGCTTTATGAATCTTGTTTCTTCTCTTTTTTCCCTAATCGGTTATAGCGGGACTTCCTTTTGCATGTAACATGTTTTGTTCGCAACTCAATAATGTTCGTCGTAAACGGCCGTCGATAAAAGACACCCAACAGGTGAGATTTCAAGAACGGTAACTCGTAATGGCATAATTCGCCATTTTATGACTCCAGCCATAATTTTATTTTTATTAAATAATTCAATTTGACTTTTATGATAGCCTGTTAATCGGAACGTTTTCAGTAGACATCGTTGACTCAAATAAGTTATTTTAAAATATAATATTGATATTAGATCGCAATTGTCACCGGGAATTTATTGGAATTGGGGTACAGTACCCCTTTAAGTGTATAACTACAACACATGCTTTTAGACCATGCACGTGTCAACACAGGGTTATGGATACGGAGACGTGCTTTCGTGCACCTTCAGTCTGGAATATGTGCATTTCTTGGAAACATTTCAATATCATAGATCTAACCACGATTCATTGCTTACATTTACAAATGATTAATGGCGTTGATCTTTATTAGTTGCCCATATGTAAATAGAATTGTTTATTAACTATCTAAAATACCCCTCTTATTTTCCATATTGTTTGGTATAAACTTGTAGTCGCATTATTTTTTGCTCAGTTTTAAATTCGCGCGCGCGAAAAATAGTACTGCGCGAATTTAAATACGAATAAGGTACCGGTATGTGGGTTTCACCCAGTGGAAGGTTTTCGTCGTAATCGCGTATGTGTGTATGCTTTTTAACACCGAGTTGTGTTTTAAACAATTTAGAAACGCTGAATAGGTCATTGTCGCATGGTTTCTGGCAAAAAGACACCCAGGATCTCTTAAACTGTCAAAAAGACACCCTGGATCTCTTAAACTGTCAAAAAAAAACCACCCAGGATCTCAAAGTCGAACCAAACAACTGGAATTTTGTTTAAAGGTACTCAACCGGTAAAGAGGGTCCCCATCTCAACAGATTCCAACAACAACAATCCGATCAGAGGGTCCTATATTACTATTTCTTTGGCTTTGGGGGTAAAAAATATTTGATTCGAGTCGAGGAACCCATCAAACAAAGCTCAGAGTTATTAGATATTGATTTTTCAAATTTGTTATGTTCTCGAGATGAGTACCAATAACTGCCGTAATCTGCTCTGGATGTGTACTCCAAATCTATTCAAACAGACAAGGATGAATAACTCTAAAATCAAGTGGTAATTTTTACGCAATTTTGACTGAGTTCTGGGCCAGATAGTATTCCCGATAATGAAAAATAATAGATTTCTAAAATCGATATCTAACAAATCTGAGCTTTGATGGGTGACTTCCTCGACTCGAATCAAATATTTTTGACCCCCGAAGCCATTGAAATAGTAATTGAGAGGAGTTTTATCGGGTTGAGTACCTTTAATATTGGTCCAACTATATCAAGGATGCGGAATTGTGCTGTCAGTCAGACTCAAAGCCGAATTAAATTTCGTTGATATTTCACTCCGATCACAAACAAATAATTATCATAATATTAATAGCAGACGACTAAACAAAATTCCCGTTGTTTGGCGAGACTTTGAGATCCTGGGTGTCTTTTTGACAGTTTACGAGATCCTGGGTGTCTTTTTGACAGTTTAAGAGATCCTGGGTGTCTTTTTGCCAGAAACCATGCGACAATGACCTATTCAGCTTTAGTAACGCTGAAATGGTCACTGTCACCCCCCTTTCCTTCAGAGTAACTTGTGTAAAAAAGGAATAAACTGCTGAAATCGGAAAAAAAATTGGACGCAAGGGTGGGTGGGTCCCAACAAGGGTCGAAAGTAAAACATCAGCATACGTCCCTGAAAATGTTTTCCGACGGTATATAGACGGTATATATACGGTATATATAAGAGATAAATGGTATTAAATGCAACCTTGAGCCGAATTGTTAAAGTTCCCATTCGTCCAGGCTGATTCGGTTTGATTACGAAAATATACATGATTACGTGCCGATTACGAAATATAAAACAAGGGCCAATTTTTTTTCAGTCTCTCGTTCTTTAGCGAGTAGCAATATTCGTTTACGGAAACGGACTTGTAATCGAAAGTAGCGACTGGAGAGGATAACACTATGTAAACACAGATATTGGCGCTAATCTATTTCAATATCTATTTTTAGAGATTAGTCAATGATATCTAAATGAAAGTCGTAAGTAAATATATTCACTTTCTTCATACATTTACATAACTAAAATCGTTTTTATACTTTTGACGTCTTGTTCAGTTGTTGTTTTGGATTCTGCAATCTTGGGGAAAAGTTCATAAACTAGTACTAGTTAGACCCAGTTGAGTCACATACATGATATACACAGAGTGTAAATCTGTAGAGCTTCCCTGGAGCTAAGTACTAGTAGTACTAGTTAGTTCCGGGGAAACTCGAAAGATTTACACATGTATATCATGTATTCGAATCCTGCTTAAATTTCTATAAACTATTCAACACATGATGCTGATGTTACACATAGAGAAGTAGTCTGACCAGACGTGGTAATATGGCCATTAGATGGCGTAAGCCATGACCACTAAGATCAAATGGATCTAATAGAGAAGATGATCCAGACATCCTCTCCACTCCCCTTATAGAAGAGGAAATCTTGTCCACACACAGTATACCGGTAGTACAAGAGACCCAGCAAACCCAAAAATTTAAGACATCTGATGTCAGTGATGAGACAATATATATCCACCAAATACAAAAGAGCATTTCTCCTCCAAACAAGAAGAAAAATAGACCCACAACGAAGCCAAAACCCAAAGCAAAAATTACCCCCTCCTCATCGGAAATACTGGAACAACTAAACCTCGCAAACTCCATCATCTCCAAAATTGAAACTCGCCTGAGTGAATTGGAGGACTCAAACCGTATCTTAAGGCTGCAGGCGACTGCCAACATATGTGGAAATAGCCAAACGACACCACCCCAACAACAAAACCAACAAAGACATACCCCTTGCAATGATTCTGACTCAGAAGATGCTATTTTCTCCCTTCAATACCGAGTACGGGAACTCGAAATCGAGCACTTAAAGGCAAGAATGAACAAACTAGAGCAGCAGGCCTTGAAGGCCGACCTCTTTCCAACCACACTCAACAGTATGGTACCACCTCAAGTGAACAACAATGGAATGCATACCAGCAACTGGCAAGTACCGATGGGCCCACCGCCGCCAGTGCAGCCACCATCACATAACTTCGCTGGACATAACTACCACCACAGTCATCCTACTCACTTCTGGCAGATACCGCCACCCCCCTATCTATCCACCACAAAGTCAGGCAACAAACTACAAGACGCATGCTACTTATCCTAAGGTACATGCCTATCCCAGCTGCTCCCTTGATCGACGTCATCCAACTGTTAACTATAGGAAAGCCCCAGATTCCAAATTGGGAACCTTGTATAAGCACCGGCAACCCCCGAGATTTAGAGATGCACACAAGACAACCAACTGACCTGATCACCCGACACCCAGAAGAGTGACATTCACAACAGAATATCCACCATCAAATAAGCTCGCACAGCCCCCAGCAGCTCCCATTCCAAGAGAACACTCTACACCCAAGAAGTTACTAAAGGGAGCAACCTCTCCTGTGCCATCTCCTCTGAACACACCAGAAAGTAGAAAAGTAGACGTACCAGTATCCATGACCAGCCCAGATTCCAGTACCAGTACACAGTCTTTTTTAGAGTACGGCCGGGCCTCAACCGCAGAGGGGAGGAGAAGAAGATTATCATAGCTACTCTCAACATCAAAAACGTCCAGAGTAACACTGTCTATCTCCAAAACCTACTCAAAGACACTGACATCATGTGCATCCAGGAACATTGGCTCTTTGATTTCCAACTAGACATCCTCACAAAGATCTCCACAAACCATTCAGTCCATGCAAAGGCAGTTGACTCAAATGACCCCATATCACCATTGCAAGTACCTCAGGGCTACGGAGGAGTCGCTATCCTATACAACAACAACCTGAATGTCAAAATGAGGAAACTCCCGGATGGCAGCTCCAGAATAGCAGCTCTTGAAGTGGTCACTTCCCCTCCACTCTGCATCATATGTGCATACTTCCCGACCAGAGCCAGCAACTCAATATCTGAATACACAGCCACCATAATTGAAGCGGAAGAAATAGTGACAAAATTTAGATCGACCCATGCTATATTTTTATGTGGTGACGTGAACGGCTCCTTGCAACTTCGTCCCGGAAACGAACACGACGCCAAACTTAGAGATTTCTGCGCTAACTTCAAGCTCTCAACCCTACAGCCAGACAAGCCAACTTTCTTCCATGACTCGGGCACTAGTACATCAAAAATAGATTACCTACTAGCCACAAAACAAGGAAATCTTCTAATAGAGTCCATCAGCGTCCACAATAAATCCTCATCAAATACTTCAGACCATGTACCTGTCTCGGCTACTCTATCAATAGCCCTCCCACTCTCTGATGCCGTGGAACACCAGAAGAAAAAGATAGACTGGACAAAACTAGACAAAACCAAATATCATGGATATATACATGACAACTTATATCAGGAAGTCCCCTCAGCTGGAAATGAACTTCAGACACAACAATCTATCCTCCATTTAACAGAAGTTCTCAAGTGCGCAGCTATATCAAGTCTCCCAATCTCCAAAAGTAGAAGGGTTCCAGTAAAGAAAACCTGGAATGAAGAAATCACCACAGCAGTAAAAATTAGCAAAGCCGCCTTCTTCAGATCGAAGCAAGCTGGGAGACCCCAGGGAGATGACAATATAACTCTACTCCACATGAAGCAAGCCAAAAAACAACTTAGGAAGACCCAGCGTCAACATTTCGCGCAAATTCGCCAAGATCAGTTAACAGCGATAATGGAAGCCAAGGATGAACCAAAGATATTCTTCAATCTGATTAAACAACAGCGATCCTCCAAATCTGAACATATACTTGAACTCATAACTGATGAACAAACATATAACACCCCAGAAGACATAACTCAGGGCTGGAATATATACTTCTCAAAACTAGCTACACCACAGGAAGATCCAAATTTTTCTCCAAATCACAAGAAACTGGTTGATGATGATCTCTCCAGAATAGCTGTCACTTGTAATAGTCAAGGAATCACTACTCCACCAGTTACCATAACTGAAGTATATCAGGCCATCAGGAATCTTAACAATAACAAGGCTGCAGACATTTTCGGAATAGCAGCTGAACACATAAAAAACTCTCCTGACGCAGTCACTACATACATTAAAAACCTCTTCAACCTCTTAATACAGAGAAGATCGATCCCATCTATCCTCAAGGAAGGTATCCTGACTCCAGTTTACAAGAAAGGTGACCCGCACCTTCCAACTAACTACAGAGGCATCTCCGTCACACCTCTCTTACTAAAGATCCTGGAACATATTCTCAACATTAGGCACAATACAGTTATCTCGAAAGACCAATCACGACTCCAGTCTGGCTTCACGAAGGGTACTTCATGTCTGAATTCTGCATTAATCGTCACTGAATGCATCAACGAAGCGGTACTTACCAATAAACCACTAATCCTAATCACGCTTGACGCTCAGAAAGCATTTGACGTTGTAGACCATAACATCTTACTCAGAAAGCTGTACCTGGACGGGATCACTGGCTCAGATTGGGTCCTGTTGAAGAATCTCTATACCGGCATGACTTTTCGAGTGAAATGGCAAAACCAGCTCTCCAGCCCTTTCAGTATAGCACAAGGGTAAACTGTGCTCTATTTTTCTTTTGTTGCTATTCTACTATTATCATGTTACTTGTTTGCATTTACCAATAAAAACATCTAAAACAAATCCAACTCTTAATTTTATCATTCAATGATTCAGTCCAATTCCCTTCAATAATCTATCAGTATTACGATCAAATTAAATTTGATTAAAGCCCTTTGTAATCAGCACCTCCACTGATTAAACATATCGTTGTGTAAACACGCATGGCTAATCCGCCGTAATCCACCCTCGGCGAGAGGGACTTGCTGCATTTACCAGGGACTTGCTGCGTTTACCGGGGACTTGCTGCATATCCAGGGACTTGCTGCGTATAGTAGAACCGTTGCCATCAGAGACGTGGCGACATGGGGGGGGGGGGGATTGGAGAGGTGTCTCACCCCACCAACTTTGGTAAAAATGTTCAACAGTTGGAAATTTCACACCAACAATAGGTTGAAAATTATTTATTGGCGGAAAATTATAATTTTTGCATATTTTCCTACTATTGGTAAAAATTTTGGACTGAAATGGCCATCAATTGGAAAAAGTTTCCAAATTTCTAACCAAATGGTGTCGGGTTGGAAATTTCCAACACTTGGAAAGCTTGTGTCCTTGTCTTTCTCCCGTGGCCAGTCAAAAACTACTAGTTAATTTAAGAAAACAATATTGTCCTACATTTGGTCAACATTGTCATTGAAATTGTCATCAGTTGGACATTTTTTTCCAACCTAAGTGGGGGTGTCAGGTTTGAAATTTCCAACCCTAGGAAGGCTTCAGGCGGTAGCCAGCTAACTGGGGCTGAATAGGTCATTGTCGCATGGTTTGGAGCAAAAAGACACCCAGGATCTCTCAAACGGGCAAAAAGACACCCAGGATGTTCCAAACAAGCAAAATGACACCCAGGATCTCAAAGTCACCAAACAACGGGAATTTTGTTTAGTTGTCTGCTATTAGGCCTATAATTATTTGTTTGTGATCTGAGTGAAATATCAACGAAATTTAAATGGGCTTTGAGTCTGACTGGCAGCGCAGTTCCATATCCTTGATAATTGGGCCAATATTAATAGCAGACGACTAAACAAAATTCCCGTTGTTTCGTGACTTTGAGATCCTGGGTGTCATTTTGCTTGTTTGGGACATCCTGGGTGTCTTTTTGCATGTTTGAGAGATCCTGGTGTCTTTTTGCTCCAAACCATGCGACAATGACACCCGTGACCCCCCCCTTCCCCCCAACGGAGACCCTCTAGCCACGTCCCTGGTTGCCATCATCGGAAGCTCTAAGTGATTGAATGTCAACAAAACATATTTTGGACTAAATCCTGAAAAATTACCCATAATTCTGCTGTGGTTAAGGAGTCGATTATTTAGGGCATTACTGTACTTCACCCAAGGGAGCTGCTACCTGATTACTGATTCTATTCATCAGTAGTAGTCCTTCATGCCATAGAATCCCATTGATGCCTTCATAGGTTTTTCAAGAGTTATCTATCTGGAAATACGTTAACCCTTTACCCAACATAACGGCCCTGTGCCAATGCATTCTCTTATATATGCGAGTCGACCATAGGTCGCCTCGCATATATAAGAGAATGCATTGGCTTAACACATTAAAAATTGTAAAATTGTTAAAGAATGTAAGAAAAAATGGTAAAAAGTGTTAAAAAAAGATTTTGTTTAGGCCAATGCATTCTCTTATATATGCGAGGCGACCTATGGTCGACTCGCATATATAAGAGAATGCATTGGCACAGGGTATAACTGTAACTATCACAATGTGGTCAAGGAGCCGGTTCCAATGATATCCATATGTGTATGGTTCTATTGAGACAGACCGAAGATATTTTAGGCTGTTGAAGCTTTATTTGGCCGGTTTTGGCCGGTTTGTTGGGTAAATACGTTAACCTACAAAATATGTTTATTCCTTGCAGTCCTATCTTATCGTTGATATTTGTATTGTTTAAGTATGCAAAAATAAATATATTAAATAAAACACGCATTGAAATGTTCAGATGGTTATCTCATAGGTTGGGGCATTTCCAGGATAGATAACTCTTGAAAAACAAGGAAGACAACACTTTTCGCTCTACTACGTGGTATCTAGATGAACAAGAATTACTACCAAATAAAACAAAATAAGCCATGATATTTTCTTAAAGTAAAATATAGTGGTTACTGTCATAACACTAACAGTTACTGATGTAAACTTACTCTTTTTTAGGAAGCAAATTCAATAAACAAAATAAACATGTGAAACTGAAACCTGTGTACATATAATTGCATTTTTAGCTCTACTTTACAAAGTCAAGTTTGAGCTATATTTTGCTATTGGTTGGCGACTGTTGCCCGTGCGTGCGTACGTGAGTCCATGATCCGTCCCTTCAGTACAATTATTCCAACATAAATTACCACACAAATCATTCAAAAATTGTGTTACATGGAAATCTGGGCCACATTTGTTTTTGTAACAATATAGTATATGAAAGTGAATGGCATCACACAAATATTTAATGACAGTGCACAGAGGATTCTATGAATATTTAAATGACCCAGAAGTTTTTAACTTCAATATGACTGTTGTCTTTGACCAATAAGTAGGTCTAAGTCATTTGGTATTGCAAGACCAATCAAACAACTATTGATATTTTAAATTACACCATAGAGTTCTCCCCTCACTACTTTCAATCGACCACTACCACAAGTCCATTCAAATTTATATTGGACGGTTTTATACCCCCATTAAAATGGGACATAATATGTTATTGGTCTGTCCATCTGTCCTTCGCTTTTTGGTTTCGGGATGATAACTTTAGATAGTCTCATGGGGATTTACTAACACAAGATAGAGGTCAAGTCCGAATTCGGATTCCGCCTGCCAATTTTCACCAGAAAACCAGAGTTATGGCCATTCTTGTTGGAATTTGCACTTAATTTTCATTTCCGGAATGATAACTTTAGTAAGTCTCAACTGAATGGAATGAAATTTGGTATGTCGATATACTAACACAAGATAGAGGTCAATTCCGAACCCAATGATAACTTTAGTAAGTCTCAACTGAATGGAATAAAATTTGGTATGTCGATATACTAACACAAGATAGAGGTCAATTCCAAATTCGGGTTCCGCCTGCCAATTTTCACTAGAAAACCAGAGTTGTGGCCCTTTTTGTTGGAATTTGCACTTAATTTTTGTTTTCGGATGATAACTTTAGTAAGTCTCAACTCGAGTCAACTGAATGGAATGAAATTTGGTATGTGGGTTTACTAACACAAGATGGAGGTCAATACCGAACCCGATGATAACTTTAGTAAGTCTCAACTGATTGGCATGATATTTGGTATGTGGGTTTACTAACACAAGATACAGGTCAAGTCCGAATTCGGGTTCCGCCTGCCAATTTTCACCAGAACCATGGTTATTGCCCTTTTTTTTTGAATTTGCACTTGCGTATATTGTTGGAATTACCCCGGGTGTATATATTTTGCCATACCCTACAGTAAAGCTCTAAATAATCGACTCCTTAACCTGCACAGCAGAACTATGGGTAACTTTTCAGAATTTAGTCGGAAATATGGCTTGTTGCCATTCATCGGATAGCTCTCCCCGAGAGCCTAAATCCTGAATAGTTACCCATAATTCTGCTGTGGTTAAGGAGTCGATTAATTAGGGCATTACTGTAGTTGTGCTCTTGTTTATTCCTAACTCTATGTGATTCTTACTACCCTTGTCTGATTCAGATCTTACTGGAATTACAGAAATGCCATAAGTAATCGACCCCTTAACCACAGCAGAATTATGGGCATAATTCTGCTGTGGTTAAGTGGTTGATTATTAGGGCATAACTGTATAAAATGCAATAGAACATTTTACTGGAATTTCCAAGTCTAAAAATACCGAGGTTCCGCCCACATGGAATAGTACCCGCTCTCTGACAGTGTTCCATGGAGTATTTACAAAGGGAACGCTGCTTGCAATTTGTCGATTTGAGCACTATTCACCTGCCAGTGATCACTTCTATCTCAATAAACTTGTTGGAGGTTAGCCATATCAATTATGGGTAAATAATTGTACTTTTATAGAAGCAAAATCCAACTATACTGAAGGACAATTAAAAATGTCAGACCACCTTGCATGCATCCAATTTCCATGGGACATGATGGAATGTAGCACAATCAATACCCACTGCTTACTCTTACCATTAGCATTTAACGCATTAGCATGTAGAAAATAGGGGTAACTCTAAACAAAATACTGCCTGTTCCAATCATGCTCTGGAAGTTGCTTCCACGCAACATGGTTGGGGGCTGGGCACAATGTCAAATAATGTTATTTCAATCAACCAATGCCATGTATACATAACGTTACAGGGACTGAATACTCTCGGGATCCAAATAAATGCTTATTTGGACCCCCTACCTTTTTAAATTTCTGGAAACCTGTTACAAATGCAAAAAATTATAAAAATCCTAAATTATTCATTTTGGAGAGTCAGATATTGGGAATTTTTCATTCAATAATAGTACCATATCACAACAACAGCTCCCTGCCTCACAATATTTAACACAGCTGTTTTAATATTCTGTGTTTTTTTTAACTCCAATGACATGGCAACTTCTTACAATATGCTGCTTGAGGATTATGGCAGAATTCTGAAATTTTGTAATTTCGCCGGGCACCTGGGAGCCAATTTTCTATCAAAATTGACTTAATAGGTATTTTGCATCCATAACAGTGTACATATATCATTTCAATTTTCGGGTAATATTGTAACCATTGTTTCAAGCGCGTAATATGCTAAGTGTGCTTATCAATGACTTTTGCTGAAAATCCTAATGAAGTTTTGAGAAATTTACATGCCTACTTTTATTCCGCCCCCACTACTCTTATTTGATTTTGGGATAATTTCCACCCCCTACTTTTATTGCACACCATTCTTTTATTTGGATCCTGAGAGTACATATAATGAGTTAAAATGTACATGTGCAATGTACTGACAGTTGTTTGCTAACTTTATGTCTTAGAAAATAATGAATGGCAAATGTCTAGAACAAGATACAGTAATGCCCTAAGTAATCAACTCCTTAACCACAGCAGAATTATGGGTAACTTTTCAGGATCCTGAAAAGTTATGCATAATTCTGCTGTGGTTAAGGAGTCGATTACTTAGGGCATTACTGTAAATGTATACTAGTATTTATTAGCTGAACTTACTTTGTAAGTTTGAGCTATTGCCATGGTTTGGCGTCCGTCGTGTGTGTGTGTGTGCGTGTCCGTCAACAATTTCCTTTGGCGCGGGCTACAGGTCGTACTAGTACCTTTGGTCTGATCTTTATGAAATTTGTCATGAATGTTGACATTGACATGTAGATGGGAACGAGTCATTTTGGGGTCATTCGGCCAAAAAACATGGCCGCTGGTGGCCATCTTGGATTTCAAAATTCAATCCATTGTCGCGGGCTACAGGTTGTACTGTTCGTCTGATCATCATGAAATTTGTCATGGATGTTAATATTGACATGTAGATGGGAATGCGTCATTTTGGGGTCGTTCGACCAAAAAACATGGCCGTCAGCAGCCATCTTGGATTTTACTCTTTGCATGACTAAATCCTTTGGCGCGGGCTACAGGTCGTAGTTTTGGTCGGAACTTCATGAAATTTGTCATGGTTGTTAATATTGACATGTAGATGGGAACGAGTCATTTTGGGGTGATATGGCCAAAAAACATGGCCGCTGGCGGCCATCTTGGATTTCAAAATTCAATCCATTGGCGCGGGCTACAGGTCGTGCTGTTCGTCTTATTGTCATGAAATTTGTCATGGATGTTAATATTGACATGTAGATGGGAACGAGTAATTTTGGGGACGTTCAGCCAAAAAACATGGCCGCCAGCAGCCATCTTGGATTTTATTCTTTGCATGACTAAATTATTTGGCGTGGGCTACAGGTTGTAGCTTTGGTCAGAACTTCATGAAATTTGTCATGGATGTTAACAATGACATGTAGATGTGAACGAGTGATTTTGGGGTTGTTCGGCTAAAAAACATGGCCGCCAGCAGCCATCTTGGATTTTACTCTTTGCATGACTAAATCCTTTGGCGCGGGCTACAGGTCGTACCTTTGGTCTGATCTTTATGAAATTTGTCATGAATGTTGATATTGACATGTAGATGGGAACGAGTCATTTTGGGGTCATCTGGCCAAAAAACATGGCCACTGGCGGCCATCTTGGATTTCAAAATTCAATCCATTGGCGCGGGCTACAGGTCGTGCTGTTCGTCTGATCATCATGAAATTTGTCATGGATGTTAATATT
Organism: Siphonodentalium dalli; assembly: GCA_032622095.1. Lineage (NCBI taxonomy): Eukaryota > Metazoa > Mollusca > Scaphopoda > Gadilida > Siphonodentaliidae > Siphonodentalium > Siphonodentalium dalli. Next base: position 138,754,118 of record CP136068.1, on the reverse strand, counting down.
GACATGTAGATGGGAACGAGTGATTTTGGGGTCGTTGCATGACTAAATCCTTTGGCGCGGGCTACAGGTCGTACCTTTGATCAGATCATTATGAGATTTGTAAAGTCTGTAGATGGGAACAGGTCATTTTTGGGTAATTCGGAAAAAAACATGGCTGCCGGTGTCCATTTTAGAATTTACTCTTTGCGTCAATAAATCCTTTGGCACACCATAATCACCACATCCCTGATCTGATCATTATGAAACCTGTCATGAATGTTGATATTGACATGGACATGTACATCTAGTCTTACTTAGACATTTCAATTAGCACCTTTCCTATTCCTCCATTTACTGTCAACCATTAAATTATTCCTCTACCTAAGTTGAGCTACAGTGTCATTGACACTTTCATATTGTTTGTTTTTGTTTTAGAAAGCTAAACATGGAAGATTTTTTCGAGGAAGACGTATCATTTGTTTCTGCATTGCACTCTAAATACCAAGACGCAGACAAAAGGCCGGAGGATTTGGCAGTGGCAGTGATCATTCATGTTCCAAAAGGAGCACCCGGAATAACAGGTTGGTATCATTTAACCCTTTACCCAACAGAAGGGCCCTGTGCCAATGCATTCTCTTATATATGCGAGTCGACCATAGGTCGCCTCACATATATAAGAGAATGCATTGGCTTAACACATTAAAAATTATAAAATTGTTAAAGAATGTAAGAAAAAATGGTAAAAAGTGTTAAAAAAAGATTATTTTTAGGCCAATGCATTCTCTTATATATGCGAGGCGACCTATGGTCGACTCGCATATATAAGAGAATGCATTGGCACAGGGCATAACTGTAACTATTACAATGTGGTCAAGGACCGATTCCAATGATATCCATATTTGTATGGTTCTATTGAGACAGACCGAAGATATTTTAGGCTGTTGAAGCTTTATTTGGCCAGTTTTGGCCAGTTTGTTGGGTAAAGGGTTAAGATTCATTGCATCATGCTCTTATGGAGACTGTGTAGGGGGTGGGGGCTGCGTATTACAACATGGTTTGTAATACGACCTGCTTCTCAATGGCAGCCCGATCTCTAATGATGATTGTGTTTTCCATCTTACTTACATTATGGTAAGGGTCTTGCACAATTTCGAACCATGCCCAAAAGCTTAGTAGAGCCATTTACTGAGTTATTTGCATGATACGGTACGTCTCAACATGAAATCTATCAGAGCTTTTTGGAGAAATTCCCACGTAGCAACGTGATTGGCATTTGATTGATGAGACCCTTAAAATTATAATTCATGTAACTTAGCAATGGCTTTTCGTTTTCATGGTCAACTTTTAGATGTTCCCTATACATGTATTAGGTTTCATCACACACTGTTATGGATTGGACCAAATATTGTGTCCCATATCATCCAAGCCTGAGTTAATGTGCCTGTCATTTGCAGAATGAGGTCCCCAGAGGGTGAATGGTGACCTCATTCTGCTTAGGCCTCATCTTCACTGGAAAGTTTTTTTATTATTAAATTTCTATAGAAACTTCTTCACATAGATTCAATTGCTTTTTTAGTTTAGTTTCTCTATATCCCCGAATTGGCAGACGACACATTGCATTATCAAGGTCCCAATGGGTGTATGTCACAATATTCTCCATTTGGGAACTTCAATCTGAGTCTATGTTTCCCATAGCAGATGAGGACATGCAGAATGAGGTTCCCAGAGGGTGAATTTGGTAATCATTAATGCTAGCCCGCTATGTAGGATAGCATCACTAAATTCACCCTCAGGGAACATCATTCTGCAAATGACAGGCACGCTATCCATATTCATATTCACACATCCTTGCAGAATCTGGTTGCCTAAAGATATCAAATGTCTTAACACTGCTGAATGCCGGGGTTACTGTAGCAGGCGATGAGGAAGACATCAGGTCAATATGCGGCCATATCACTGAGTTGGACCTGACTGGGAATTCACTGACTCGGTGGTCGGAGGTGAGTGTGAGCCCATGATGATAATCACAGTGGCTTTTAACACATTTTATTGACCTTCATGGCAACTGCTGTTCTGTACCGATTCTGTTGCACCCAGGATATTATACATCATTGTACTTCAAGTCACTAGGCCATATCACGATTAATGCATACAAGATGTATTCAGGGTTCACGTTGTCGGTGGCGAAACAGACAAAGACCATTTTTTTCCTAAAAGTTAAAGGTACTCAATCCGATCAGGCGCTCCTAAATTACTATTTATTTGGCTTCCGGGGTAAAAAATATTTGATTCCAGTCGAGGAATACCCCCATCAAAGCTCAGGGAGATGAGATATCGATTTTTGAAGTTTGTTATTTCTCGAGATGTGTAATAATATGTGGCCCAGAAACAGAAAAATTGCGGATGAAGATGGATAACCCTAAAATCAAGTGGTAATACGGTCAAATTTCGTGATACTTTAGTGATAATACGGCCATATTTTGTTGAATAAAATGTTGATAAATAACAAGTTTTTGGAAATTTAATACAATAGTTGACAGTGGTTAGCATTATTTTGTTGTAATAAATCGATTCTGATAACTAAAGCGTATTTTGAAGAAATGTTGTTGTTGTTGTATCTTGATGTATGGGGACCGTCTGATCGGATTGGGTACCTTTAAACTGTTAGGTCGTAGATAGGATGTTCACAGTCTGGGCTGGACAAGATTGGTGCAGGTTTGAACCCCGACATGGACAAATTTTTTAACAAATTTTCAAGCTTGATGTGAGTTGAGGGACATCTCAATGTGCCATTCTGATCGATGAATAACCATTTCTATGAGAAATGAGAATTTGTTCACGCTCTCAGAAGCAAGCACATTTGAAGAACTGAACACTCATACTGAGCTAGTGCCTCCATAAATTTGATATATAATTATTTTATGCCACAACAATATTATAGCCTGGTTTACAAACAATTGGGTTGAAAAAAGTAGATGCAGGGGAAAAAAATAAACATAAAATAATGCATCACCACAAAAATTGACAAATAGTAAAATTGTCCATAAATTTAATAGGTTTTTTTAATACAATAAGTTTTACTCAAATTATACAAATAATTTGACGTATTTCTTCCAATAAATCTGTATAAATAATGGAAAAGACGGTGAAATTAAAAAACGAGACTCTGCCATCAAATATGTTCTTCACCACTGTGACCACATACAGTAATGCTCTAAGTAATCAACTTCTTAACCACATCAGAATTATGGGTAACTATTCAGGATTTAGTCGGAAATATGGCTTGTTGCCATTCATCGGAATGCTCTCACTGACAGCTTTTCCGATGAATGGCAACAAGCCATATTTCCGACTAAATCCTGAAAAGTTACCCATAATTCTGCTGTGGTTAAGGAGTTGATTACTTAGGGCATTACTGTATATTAATCAGCATGAACATAAACCAATCATATAAAAAGTTTAATTATTTTACAATATTGAGGAAAAAGTTGTAGGAGGGTTTCATAAAACAGGTTATTAAATATCTGTTGCCTTATAAATAAAATAACTTCCCTTGGGTGAGCATGATGCCACTTTATATATCGTCTAAGTCTTGGAACATGTTCCAGTATGAAGTAAAGAAGTAAAGAGGAGTCACTGCCTGAAGGAAGTATTCTATAAAATGTGGACGGAGTATTAAATGAACACCGTAGCGGCGTAGCCTGAATATAGGTCTCCTCTTATGTCACAATATGACCATAGCTTTTGAAAGTGGCATTAAACACCCTATAATTACTATTTCGTTGGCTTCGGGGTTAAAAATTATTTGATGTGAGTCGAGGAAACCACCCATCAAACTCAAGAGTTATGAGATATCGATTTTTTTAATTTGTTATTTTTCACCACCTGGAATATTTGGCAGCCTAGCAAATATTCGATGATCCGACTGACATACTCTCGATACCAAATTGCGTTGAACAAGATGTTGATATAAAACACATTTTTTGGGCAATTTTATACTACAGTTGACAGTGGTTAGCATTATTTTGGGGTAACTAATCGATTCTGATAACTAAAGCTTTTTTTTTAAAGAAATGTTATTGTTGATGGAATCTGATGATACAGGACTGTCAAATCAGATTGTGTACATTTAACCCTTTACCCAACAGAACGGCCCTGTGCCAATGCATTCTCTTATATATGCGAGTCGACCATAGGTCGCCTCGCATATATAAGAGAATGCATTGGCTTAACACATTAAAAATTATAAAATTGTTAAAGAATGTAAAAAAAAATGGTAAAAAGTGTTAAAAAAAGATTTTTTTTAGGCCAATGCATTCTCTTATATATGCGAGGCGACCTATGGTCGACTCGCATATATAAGAGAATGCATTGGCACAGGGCATAACTGTAACTATCACAATGTGGTCAAGGAGCCGGTTCCAATGATATCCATATTTGTATGGTTCTATTGAGACAGACCGAAGATATTTTAGGCTGTTGAAGCTTTATTTGGCCGGTTTTGGCCGGTTTGTTGGGTAAAGGGTTAACTCTGTAACAATCGTTGTGCATTCTTTTGCAAGGTCGTCATCATACTGAGGAATTGTCAAATGTTAGAGTTCCTCAATCTAACAGGAAATCAACTTCACATCGATTCCGCTGTACGAGACAAACTCACTTCTTCCAGCTTATGTGACTGCGCTGACACAAAACCACCTCACAACTCCAAAGAATTGCCATCTAGCCAGTTCGAGTCCACCTTCTCTGACCAGCATACGTCTTCAGTTCAAGCGGAATGCCTAGAGAACACTGGTGTCTTGGAATCTTTCATAGCAAGTGATTGTGCGAGAGTACCCGATTCATACACAGAGAAGCGCTGTTGTAAAGTAGAGAGTGCACAGCAAACCATGGGCACAACAATGGACACCATAACAAGATGTTCTCACTTAAAGCGTCTCATTCTTAACAAAACGAACATCCCGTGGACGGAGATGGTTAATTTGCTCACAATGTTCCCACTGTAAGTCCACTAGTAAATTCAGTCACAATCGCAGTCTTCAGGCTCTAGAGTAAACCTAGTGATTAATCACTTTGCCATGTTCCGGTAATCAAAATAGCTCAATAAATAATAATGAGTTTTTAAATAGTGCTTAAAGACATATTATGTACTTGGTCGGGTGCGTGAAACTGATAAGTTAGTATCAGGCACAATAACAATTGGAGAAATGCAACATTCTACTAACACTGCCGAAAATCTGAAGCAAATCGACCGTACCACTCCATAGAACAAATCGTCTGAACTACGCTCAATTGTAAACATTTACTACTCGATTTGGGACGCATAAACGATTTCACCATCGAGAGTCACTGCATTTAATTAATACATACTAATGACGGTGTGTGTTTTCAATTGAGATATAATATTTGTAAAAATAACTTAGGGCCCGGCGAAGGTTCGAGGTTCGATTCGATTCGATATACTCTCGATGATTCGATTCGATTAGATATCATTCGTCCGATTCGTCTCAAAACGATTCTTAACAACATCAAATATAACGCGCAAAGATCGTGTCATTTTTATCGCAGTCTTCGGAAAAAATCTCCATGAATCAGAGCAGTCTACTAGTACGGGCAATGCAGTTAATAAACCGGTGACTTCACCTACCGACAGTATAGTTGATGCTATGTTTGATGACGTTGAAGCTGCCCACGAGAGGGACAATGTACTGGACCCTGGTGACAATTCATTATATGTACGGCTAACCAAGGAAATGGAGGCATACTCGCGTGTTGGGTTATTAACAAGACAGTCAATGACTGTGGGGTCGCTCACCAGACTGCAAAGACTGATAAGACTGGGACTCTGGAGACCACAACAGTCAGAACTTTTCATAATCACTTTAAAAGAAGTAGATCTAAACAGGATATGTGGCCAAATTACCAAATGTACACTACTAGTTCTTGGCTCTGCCATACATATTTTAAGAATTACTATGTTGTGAAATAGTTATGTCTCTGGCAATGGCCTTATTCGACTTTGTGATGCCATTTTCACAAATCTGTCACCCAAGGTAATTTCCTACTAAATATAAGCAAAATAGGCCATTTCATTCCTGCATAGAAGACGTATGATGAATTGCTATGGAGAGAAAGAGTAATGTAGCTGGCCTTGCACCTACTTGACCTGGTGACCCTGATTAAACAAATCTGAATCACACATCACCAAAGGAGCTTCAATATTAAATGTGAACTAAATAGAGCTGGTGGTTCTTTCAAAGAACACTTTTCAAGTTTGCCAAATATGTTCTGGTGAAGTGGTGGGTGTGGGAGAGTTAAATGTCCTGTTGAAAGATTTGAACAATACATATGATAGATTGATGTTGTAATTGGGAATTAATGACCTCTAGCAGATCTCCAGGAAATGTTTATAAAAATGTCAGACTTCACTTGCAATTTTTAATATTTTGTGGAGTTATGTCCCTGCCCACATTTGACCCAGTGACCTCATTTGAACACATCTGAATGTGAGTCACCTGGGCAATATCCACACCAACTATGAACCCATTCGGTCTTATGGTTCCAGAGGAGAAGTTTAAAGAATTGTTGACGGACGGACGAGGAGTGATGACTATAGCTCCACCAGAGACTTTGTCTCAGGTGAGCCAAAAACTATTGAAATTATAGAATGACTCCCCCCCCCCACTTTGGATCCCAAAATGCAACAGAATTCAAACTTTTTTAATGGAAGGGGAAGAACTCCATCTTTAATATATAGAGTTATTCCCCCTGCATTGACTATAATTTAGCTTTTTACTGCAATCTAGATGACAAAACTCTTTGGCAACTCAATAAAAACAACATGTCCACAGTTTATTATACTGGATAAGTTGATAATACAATGTTTTGGAGCTTGCTCTTTCAAATGGTATATAATATGCCATATATTTTATATAATGTAATCTGGGGGTTAAAAAATTAAGTAGTTTACTATTTTATATTCATTTTAGTCTATATAATTAATTTTGAGAAAACAAATTACATCTCATTGAACAAATCTGCTAATTCCACCCCTCAACCCATGGGGACATCCCTGCAAGAATAGGACATCTGTGATTTATTGGATCCTTGTCTACATTTGCCTAACAATATTTCCTTAACCTTGAAAGCCAGTGCATTCTCTTAGGTGAGGCTACCTATGGGACACTCACATATATAAGACAATGCACTGGCATGATACTAGTACTTTGTTATAAAATAATAAATATTGGACAAATATTAAAACTAGGAGCTCATTTCTCTTGATCAATGGTCTATTATTTTATATTCATTTTATTTTAGTATATGTAATTGGTTTTGGAAAAACAATTACATCTCAATGAACAAATCTGAGAAATTTGCCCCCTCCCCAAACATATGTGGGGACATCCCTGCGAGAATACCGGTAGGACATGTGTGATTTATTTGGATGTCTGACCATATTGGCCTAACAATATTTCCTTGATCTTGAACCCCAGTGTATTCTCTTATATATAGGATAATACACTGGTGCAGGGTCTTTATTGCTATACCAGCATAGCTCTGGTAATGAAATGGTTAATACTAATGCTATTATAAAATGTGTACACTGTCAAACAGTTAGAGTTGTATTTGAGATTGCTGTAAACACATAGGATTAAATTTCATTCACAGACATCTTTCTCTCTTACCCTGATAACTGTGGATATTGAGATAAAAGTTAATTACTTTATAATGACTGGACACACAGCTGTGAGCACTGTGAGAATTAAGGCTGGTCAGTTCCTGGCATGTCATATAACTAAAGTGTAAGGCTTTTAATGGGGTGAACCTTGCAGGGATCTCTGGTGTGGGGTGGCATGGACATGCAGTGGTGGGGGGGGGGGGGTGGGGGTGGAGGGGGGGGCAAGTGTTTAAAACAAGGATTTGAATTAACTTTTTTTTAAGAGTTATGTCCCTGGGCCCTGGCTCTGCCCCTATTTGACCCAGTGACCCCATTTGAACAAATCTGAACCCCAGTCACACAAGGACTCTCCATACCAAATGTAAGCTAAATCGGTCAAATGGTTCAAAAGAAGAAGTCATTCTAAGAATTACTATGGAGGAATAGAGTTATGGCCCTGGTTTCTCAACTAATCAACCTGGTGACCTCATTTTAACAAATCTGAATGTGAGTCAACTAGGGAACATCCACACCAAATATGAATCCATACGGCCTTATAGTTCAGTAAAAGAAGTCGTTCTAAGAATTACTATGGAGGAATAGAGTTATGGCCCTGCTTTCACAACTATTCCACCCAGTGACCTCATTTGAACAAATCTGAATGTGATTCACCTAGGGAACATCCACACCAAATATGAACACGTTAAGTCTTACGGTTCGGGACGAGAAGATGATTGTTGACGGACGGACGGACGGACGGACGGTCAGACGGACGACGGACGAGGAGTGATGACTATAGCTCCACCGGAGACTTCGTCTCAGGTGAGCTAAAAAGGGATGACTCTCTGAAAAGTTACCCATAATTCTGCTGTGGTTAAGGTGTCGATTATCTAGGGCATTACTGTAATTATGACCATTACTATCATTACAGCTTAGAAGAATTACACTTAAGTCTCAATGGGTATCAGAGTGTACCAGAAACTGATTCACAGTCATGTGACCAACTGAAAAGACTGTACATGAATGGAACTAAAATCAACAGCATGAACTGTCTCAGACAAATCAGTGTTATTTTCCCGAACTTAGAGGAGCTTGTTATGACAGACACGGCCATTGAGAGTTTAGCTAGCCTAGATGGTGCCTTCCGACGTTTAGTCAAAATGAATATAAGTGGGAGTGCTTTGTCGTCATGGGAACACGTGCAGTCGCTGAAAGATTTCCCGAGTTTGCGAGAGGTCAGACTACAGAACATAGCCTTCCTTGATGTAAGTTAATTATTTAACCCTGCCATGCGGGAGATGTGCTGGTGCAGCATTAAAGATCCTGTGCCAGTGTATTCTCTTGTATATAAGAGAATGAATGCACTGGTTTACAAGGTCAGGGTAAATATTGTTAGGCCAATACATTCTCTTATATATACGAGGATCCCTGTGGGAGACTCGCATATCTAAGAGAATGCATTGACACAGGTTTTTTTTCAAAATTTCAGGAAGATCCAGTCATAGAAGGGTTAAGAAATAGATCAAACTCTAGTTTCGATTAGAGATGCATAATCGGAATTAACGCTTGCAAATTACTAATTTCTTGGCTTCAGGGGTAAAAAATATTTGATTCGAGTCAAGGAGCCCACCCACGAAAGCTCAGTGATCAGATATCGATTTCTGAAATCTATTATTTTCACCACCGATAATATTCAGTGGCCCAGTAAAGAGATGATGAGAAGACGGTTTCGGACCAAATTGCGGATGAAGATTGATAACTCTAAAATCAAGTAGCTTTTTTTGTGTCAGATATTTGACAAACCGGCAAAATTTCGTTGAACAAAATGTTGATAAATAACAGGTTTTGGGAAATTTTATACCATAGTTTACTGTGGCTAGCATTATTTTTGGCCAATTAATCGATTCTGATAACTGAAGAAGCATTTAAAAAAAAAATTGCTGTTGAAATCTGATATGTGGACCATCGTATCGGATTGAGTAACTTTAAGCTTATGCAGTTATTACCAAAAAGTTTAAAGACAATACTATAATGCTCATAACGCATTATAGTAAATTTGTCTTCAAACATTTCAAAATTTTCGGTTATAACTCATAACCATAATCGAAACAAGAGTTATTTCTTAAAATTTTAATCCCAGTATTGGTAAAAAACATCTAGTTTTCACCAACGTACATGTATTTCCATAAAATTGATAAATTCCTTGCGATAATCATGTCTTGGGAACAAACAAACACCTGTCCATCACACATCCAGGTGAAGATAAACTACATTTCCACCATTTTGATTGGTCGGTCAATTGAGACCAGCAATCCTGGCATTGTTCCAAACAAATGTGGGACACCTGTGGTACCTGTGTGCCTTTCGCAAAATCTGGTGCGTATATCTCTACATCAAAGGAAAGTTTGCTCATACCACCGACATCATGCAACAAAAACAAAATAGCTACCACATTGATCATGCTGTCGAAGTACTAGTAGTATACTTATAGAACAAAGTTCACTTCGGATGTCATGACTTTAACCCTTTGAGTGCCAGGGGCCGACCTCATCAGGGGCCGATCTCATCGGCCCTAAACCTACAAAATAAGTCTGTTAACCCTTTACCCAACAAAACGGCCAAAACCGGCCAAATAAAGCTTCAACAGCCTAAAATATCTTCGGTCTGTCTCAATAGAACCATACAAATATGGATATCATTGGAACCGGCTCCTTGACCACAGGTCGCCTCGCATATATAAGAGAATGCATTGGCCTAAAAAAAATCTTTTTTAACACTTTTTCTTACATTCTTTAACAATTTTATAATTTTTAATGTGTTAAGCCAATGCATTCTCTTATATATGCGAGGCGACCTATGGTCGACTCGCATATATAAGAGAATGCATTGGCACAGGGCCCTTCTGTTGGGTAAAGGGTTAAAGAATATAAGAATAAATTATTAAAATTGTAAAAAATTGTAATAAAAAAAAACAAATTGTTAGGCCAATGCATTCTCTTATATATGCGAGGCGACCTATGGTCGACTCGCATATATAAGAGAATGCATTGGCACAGGGTATATGGGTTGATACAAAAATCGACCTGGCACTCAAAGGGTTAAAGTCACTCGTTCTGGAAATTAAAAATAGATGTAGAATTAAACAAGTTAGAACTTTTAACCCTTCCATGACTGGAGCTTCCTGAAATTTTGCGAAAACCCTGTGCCAATGCATTCTCACAGGGAGCCTCGCTTAAAAAGAAAAATACATTGGCCTGACAATATTTAACTTGACCTTGTTATCCAGTGCAGTATCATATATATGTGAGACTCCCTATGGGAGACTCGCATATATAAGAGAACCACTGGTGCAGGATCTTTAATGCTGCACCAGCACAACTCCCGTCATGATTTAAAAGGTTTAAAAACGACCACATCTACAAATTTGACTATAAATGGTATCCAGTTATGAGGGCAGTCATCAAAGTGCATTAGTGAATATATACAGTAATGCCATAAGTAATCGACCCCTTAACCACAGCAGAATTATGGGTAACTTTTCAGGATTTGGTTGGAAATATGGCTTGTTGCCATTCATCGGAAAGCTCTCATTATTTAGGGCATTACTGTAGTGTACAGAATGAGCCAATTGTCTCTGGCTGGATTTTCGCATACAACAAGAACATTTAAATGTAAATACTACTTACTTTAACTTTACTTGTTTATTATGTCATTACAGACAATGTATGGAAAGAGCATACCACATAAGCGAATTCATCGTGAAATTACATGAGCAGACCTCCCCGCCCCCACCCCACCCCTTTTAGCTCAACTTGATGAAGTCAAGTCTGAGCTAATACCATGGGTTGGCATCAGTCATCCATCCATCTGTCAACAATTTCCGCATGGACCTTCAGGGTGACCTCTATTTGGGAGCCTCCTATTTTTTACCAAAATTTGTTTAAAAAACATGGCGACCTGCAGCCATCTTTATTTCATATTTGAATCCATCGGCACACCCTGCAGCCTGCATTTATTGGAGAATTGTTTTGAATGTTTACAGGCATGTTTATGATCACCTCAAAATGGGAGCCTTCAAATTTGAACTTTTTTCGATTAAACACTTGGCCGCTGGCAGCCATGTTGGATTTTAAACTTTGTACGACTAAATCCTTTAGCACACCTACAGACAATATCTCTTGTCCGATCATCACTAAACTTCATATGGAACTTTTGGATGACCACTAGATGGGAGTCATCATATTTTTCCAAGTTTTGTTAAAAAATATTGCCACCTGCAGCCATCTTGGATTTTACTCTTGACATGACTAAATTCTCATCCCTCATCGGTTCATCACAAAACTTCATTTTGATCTTCGGGGTGACCACTAGATGGGAGCTATCAAATATTTTTTGAATTTCATTGGAAAACATGGCTGCCAGCAGCCATCTTGGATTTTACATTATATATATATATATATATCTCTTCATTTTGACATCTAGTATCACTTAGACATTTCGACTTTCCGCATTCCTAATTGCTGCATTGACTGTCATACATGAAAATTATCCCCCATCCAAGTTGAGCTACAGTGTCATTGACACTTATATATTTATGATTGAAGCCATTGAATACACATTATTGTATACCTCTAGTGAAATATAAGCCAGAACTATTTCTGTTGACTTTGTTGCCAAGAAAGATGACATACATTACATCAACGAGGCCATGCAGAATGAGGTCTGGAGAGGGTGAATTTGGTGATGCTAGCCCACTATGCATCACTAAATTCACCCGTCTGGGGACCTCATTTTGCAAATGACGGGCACACTAAACTCAGGCATGGAAATGAATTATGCTCTCTTCATCGATATATTCTCATACGATTTTAGACAAATATATCAAATAAACTGTTACCTTATATGCAAACTTGTCCCTGAAATTTATTAATTTTATTCTATAGTCAGCAGGTGTCTTGAGTTGTTGCCTCGGAATATATTTTTACATGATATCTGTGCGAAATGTTACCCAATCAACATCTAGTTGATAGTTTTGGTTAAGATATGTATACGGAAACTTCTCACAGAACGTAACCTGGTAAATGACTGGCAGTCATACACTATTTTAGATATAATTATTATCTGCAGATAGTGATGTGCACCCATTAGGCACCCTCGTTATGCATTTTGTCGCCTGCCAGTTTGTGGATATAGAGAAACTAAAGTAAAAAAGAAAAAAAACTTTCGTCAATTTGAATATAAAGATTAGGCCTAGGCAAAATAAGGTTGCCATAAGGTGAATTTAGTGAAGCTAGCTTGCTGTGCAGGGTAGCATAACTAAATTCACCCTCTGGGGACCTCATTCTTCAAATGACACACACCATTTCAAGGCTTGTATCCAGTCAATAAAGCGTTAATAGTTCTTTCTGTTTCCAACAGAAATTTCCAGAACAGAAAAGGAGACTCCTATTAGTAGCTTATCTACCAAATATAAACAAGCTGAATGGAAGCCATATCAATGAGAGTGAGAGGGAACGAGCTGAACGGGCATTCATACGCTACTACATGGATGTCCCGGAAAAACCAAGCAGGTCAGTGATGGCGCACACCTACATTTATTACATGATCCAAACTTCATTCCATTCAATAAACCCATTCTGTAAATTGTGATATTAAGTGTTTGTTTAATAATATGAATTGTTATCCTTCATCCCATTTTCCTCTCTTCTGATTGGCTGAGAGTGCGTCACATGGCGGGCCGTAAATCACCATATTACCCTCGAGGGTAACATTGTCTCAGTTATTGACCGCTCAGCTGTTACCAGTAAACATAGAACTACGAAGAACTCACTGCGCAGAGATTCTCTGACAGCTCTCTGATAATTTCGAAAAACACTGTTTTTATAAACCCCACTGTTGCATAACAACCGCGAACTGTGGTGTTTGCTAATTTGTTTTTTTATTTGCAATTAAAGCACGCTATGTATAAATGGTGTTATCACAGACACATATCTGTTATAAGGTGTAATATTGATATTGGACCTTCTTATATCAATAATAAAGACCGTGGGACAAATAGATAAACCTTATTATGCAGTTGGTATGCTGCAGACAATTGCACATACGATGTACATACGTTACAACTACGTTTATGTACTAGATCAAATAGCCACTCTTTGCTGTTTATCAATTGATTATTTCTTTTCTTCAATACATTCCTCAGACTTCAGAGAATACCCGTATGTCGCGTTACGATCTGTGACAGATGTCAATTTCTTTTTGCACTACTACTACGTGTTAGTTCGTCATTTTAGGCGTCTTCACTCTCATTTGAATAGAAACCGAACATTTCGCTGCATCGCTAAATTGCTTTACTCCTCTTTCCGTGAACTGATTTCCACAATGCAACCAGCAAACTGACCGGAGAATATCTGCGCAAATGACGGGTCTGTTAATTGATCCAGATTATGAATGTTTTATTTTCTAAATAGCGATGATTCCAACATAAAATTAACTTTTCGAACTGGATTAAAGAATATATGCGCGCATTTATGCCTGCTATTAAGGAGGTTCGTGTGTACTCCTTTGTCAGATAACAAAACAGTTATCACCCTTGTTTTCGTGAGACACAGGGATTTGTCGCCGCTCTCAACCTGGAATGTCACCCGAGGGCCGCCAGGCACATTAGCAGGACCACTTGACCAGGGGTGAATACAGTATCAATGCATAGAAGACTCTTTGACTGTTTTGCATTTATTATGCTATATTTTCTATATATATCAAATCCCTGTGTCTCACTCAATCGCGGGCGATAACTGTATAATAGTGCCAGGTGACCTTTGACTTCCAGTTTGTCGTCTGTATATGTCAAATAGTCTATTATCTGGACTATTTCTTAACGCGGGCAAACAATGCATTGTTACGTGAAATTCATCGCATGCCTTATAGAAGTTGATGTTTGTTTCGCATCCCATTTTATGATGTAAGTAAGTTTGTCGAGGTTTTGGATCATGTAATAAATAGAATCCATGACTCGTCCCTAGTTTCTAGTGGAATTTACAAAACTCGTCCAGTAAATTAGGTCTAGACCTCACCAAAGGCTTTACTGGACTTGTTTTGCAAATACCGCTATAAACTGGGGACTCGTTGTAGATCCTCTATTTATAGAATTACATTAGGCAGGTTTAGATACCACTAATTCAAACTTGACAGATTACAACATTCTATAGGCATGGTGAGAAAACTTCACCAATGGACAGAGGTATGAAGCATGTGTATTTCACACACACCTGTGTACATGACATATTATCATCCGGTCCATCCATCTGTTTGTTTGTCGGAGCAATATCACAACCACATGTTGTCAGATCTAAAATAAATTTGGTACGGATGTTCACCACTATGAAGACATCAGTGGAGTCTTCAATTGTTTTGTTTAGCTTTTCTGTTCTAGTGTTATTCATCTTTGTTTATCTGGAAATGTTTATTCTTTTGTACCGTTTGCCTGAGTGACTCAGCTATGGGTTTTATGATCTTGATGAAATTTGGTATGAATGTTCATCATCATAAGGTCTTTCAAATAAGTGTCAACACAAATAAATATATATATACAGATACATGTTTATCTGGAAATATTGATTTTCTGCTTGTCTGTATAAATATCTTAGTCATGGATTTTACCCACCCTAGGTACGTAGTATGCCACATGGGGGTATGCACCTGGTGACAGCCCAGCTGTTGTTGAACCAAGACTAAAATAATTTCCTACTTTCAGTCAAAACATTTTAGACCCAAATGTTCATCAAATCAAAACTTGCCAACCCTTACAAGAATGGGTTGATAAGTTGGAAATTTAAAACCAGTTGGTAAGTTTGAGGTTTCAGTTAGCAAATTTCAACCCAAGCGGTCATGTGATGATGACAAAGATGGTGATTATAATGATAACGATGATGATGATGATGAAGATGAAGATGATGATGATATTGCCAGAGTGACGATTTTGACTATACTTGATAAATGTTAAACACTCCTGAATAATATGTAGTGTTGTTGAAGAAAAATTCATGGTTTATTGATGTGGTTACGATGAAGATGGTGTTGATGGGAAGTCTGTGTATATATTGTACATATCCTGCAATATTCTCAATCTTTTGTATATATCTTGTACTTGTATCTCTCAATATCTTTTGATAAGAGAATAAACACATTCGGGGGGGGGGGGTGAAAATTAAGTTTTCCAGAGTGGGCAGGTTTTGGACTACAATGGGGCAGGGCTGAATTTGGGAAGTAGGTCTAAGTTGGACAACTCCAACAGCTGGATATAACATATCTATCGCTAGCATCCATCTCAGTCAATTTCATTGGCTGTGGACGATGAAGTGAAAAACTAACTCCAAAACAAATTTATCGCACTAAACACGAATTAGGCATACATCAGAATATTGTCTATTTTAGATACGAGGAACTACTAATAGTGTCCGTGCATGGACAACTGGAAAGATTGGTAGATGTTAGCTTGAAACCAACGGATGAGATTAGCCTTAGGGTCACATTTGAAGACAAATCAGAGATGATGAACATAGCACAAACACAGACAGTAGGGGAATTGAAAAAGTTGCTACAGAACTTTGTTGGTTTGCCGTCCAGGCGATTTCAACTCTTTTTCAAACAACATATTTTTACATGTGAACCTCTCAGGAAATTAGAAAAAAAACTTTACAGTTTGAGATTGGAAGAAGGTGATGAATTCTTTATCGACCGTATAAGAAATTTTAACATTTTAATGAATGGATTCTCCCTGCACCCAGTTAAGATAATACAAGTGTAGAAGGATTCTTATTCATTGGTAGGAAATGTTCGGATAATAAGTTCAACAAACAGCCATAAGCCATTTTTTTAACTTATTATCCGAACATTTCCTAAGGAATCTTATTGTCAATTAGTAAAGCAAGTGTTACAGGCCCAGGCCTGAGTTTAGTGTGTCTGTCATTTGCAGAATGAGGTCCACAGAGGGTGAATTTAGTGACGCTATCCCACATAGCGGTCTTGCATCACCAAATTCACCCTCTGCGGACCTCATTCTGCATGGCCTCATCTGCTATGGGACACATAGACTCAGATTGAAGTTCCCAAATGGTGAATATTGTGATGTACACCCATTGGGAACCTCAATTATTCAATGTGTTGTCTGCCAATTTGGGGATATAGAGTATCTAAACTAAAAAAGAAATAGAATCTATCTTTCCACAGAAAATGAGGCCTAAGCAGAATGAGGTCCGCAGAGGGTGAATTTAGTAATGCTAGCCCGCTATGTGGGCTAGCATCACCAAATTCAGCCTCTGGGAGCCTCATTCTGCTTAGGCCTCAACTACTCTGGGACTTATGATCAGATTGAATTTCCCTTGAAACTGGGGTCTCTTCTCCCTGTTTGGTTATTAACCCTTTACCCAACAGAAGGGCCCTGTGCCAATGCATTCTCTTATATATGCGAGTCGACCATAGGTCGCCTCGCATATATAAGAGAATGCATTGGCTTAACACATTAAAAATTATAAAAATTATAAAGAATGTAAGAAAAAATGGTAAAAAGTGTTAAAAAAAGATATTTTTTAGGCCAATGCATTCTCTTATATATGCGAGGCGACCTATGGTCGACTCGCATATATAAGAGAATGCATTGGCACAGGGCCCTTCTGTTGGGTAAAGGGTTAATAACCAAACAGAATTGAAGTTAGCTAGTGATGTTCACCATAAGTAACCTTGATTATGCATATTATCATCTGCAGATTAGGGGACATGGTAACTTCCCAGAAGGGAAAAAGTAACTAAAAACATATTAATTTGAGACTATAGATACATCCCAGAAGATGAGGGCTAAGCAGAATGAGGTCCCCAGAGGGTGAATTTATGTGCGGGACCTCATTCTGCAATGACAGACTACTTGCAGGCTTGTTTGACGAAGTTAAAAATGACTTGACTGCAAAATGAGATTAAGTGCACATTGCAATTGTCTCTACTTTTAGATACGATGAGCTTGTATCCATGCATGGGCAAATGGAAAAATTGGTTGATGTCAGCTTAAAACCAACAGAAGAGTATACTGTGAAGGTCACATTCAAAGAGAAGTCCGAGATGATGACTATAGTGCCTACACAAACAGTAGGTGAATTCAAAAAACTACTCCAGAACTTTGTTGGTCTTCCATCCAGACGATTTCAGCTGTCGTTTAAACAAGGTCCTTATTCGGCAGTACCTATCAAGTCATTGGACAAGAAGCTGTATAGTTTGATGATGGATGACTGGGACGAATTCTTAATTAAATGTGTATGAAAGTCTTAACCCTTCCATGACTCGAGCTTCTTGAAATTGTGTGAAAACCTTGTGCCAATGCACTATCTTATATATGCGAATATATTTACCTTGACCTTGTAAGCCAGGGCATTCTCATATATGCGAGGGTCCCTATGGGAAACTCTCATATACAAGAGAATGCACTGGAACAGGATCTTTAATGCTGCACCAGCACAGCTCCTGTCAGCTGAAAGGGTTAAGGATGTATTCAGGATTGCAGGATAATTTTTATGAATCCTAATTTAATTGTTATTCAGATTCTATTGTATTAAACAAGCCTGAGTTTAATGTGCCTGTCATTTGCAGAATGAGGCCCCCAGAGGGTGTATAGCGGGTTAGCATCACTAAATTTACCCTCTGAGAACCTCATTCTGCATGGCCCCATCTGCTATGGGAGACAGACTGAGATTGAAGTTCTCAAATGGTGAATATTGTGATGTACATAGTCACATAGAATAGAGTCACGCTATCCCACACAGTAGACTATAATTATCACCAATTTCTCCATCTGGGGACCTCATTCTTCTTAGGCCTCATCTTCTGGGAGGTATCTATAGTCTCAATTAACATTATTTTTAGTTAATTTTTCCTTCTGTTCAGTTTCTATATCCCCTAAGTTGCAGAAGATAAAATGCATAATCGCTCGAGGTGACTAATGGGTGAACATCACCAACTCCAATCTGATCATAGGTCTCACATAGCAGAATGAGGTCCCTAGAGGGTGAATTTGATGATGCTAGCCTGCCGTGCAGGATAGCATCACTAAATTCACCCTCTGGAGACACTATTTCAAGGCTTTGTAGAAAATGTTCAGATAAAAAAATTTTTGAACAGTTCATCCTAACATTTCCAGAGTGAACTATATACTGGTCAATGAATATGCCAAAGAAGTATAATTATATTAATACAAATCTAGTTTATATGATGAGTTTATTATATGAATACCGTAATACAAATCTAGTTTATATGATGAGTTTACATTTAAATGGTTGATATACTGATGACAAATATTTTGTCTTTCTATATTATTGTTTTCAATAAAGAATTTGTGATTGCCAATTCTTGCTCATTTCTACGGTGTAGAACCAACACCTCCTATTCAGTTATTAATAGGATTACTTAATCTGGTATACCAGATTATTATTCTGATATATCAGTGTACTTAATCTGAAATATCAGATTACTAATTAGATACAGTAAGGCCCTAAATAATCGACTCTTTAACCACAGCAGAATTATGGGAAATTTTTTCTCTCTCAGTGAGATCTTTCCGATGAATGGCAACAAGCCATATTTCCGACTAAATCCTAAAAAATGTCCCATAATTCTGCTGTGGTTAAGGAGTCGATTACTTAGGGCATTACTGTATATTAGATTATGGATGAATCGTGATTATTGTCTTACTGGTGAAGGCTTGCCATTGGTCAGTCAAACTTCGGCATATAACCATTCAGCTGGATGACGTTGACAATGGTGAACATTTCGAAATTTTCTGTAACTTGAATCAACAAGACAGTCAATGACTGCGGAGTCAGCCACCTGACTGCAAAGACTGAGTAGACTGGGACTCTGAAGACTACAACAGTCTGTACTTGTCAAAATCACTTGAGAAAAGTAGTTCTAAAGAGGGACATAGCTGGAGGTTATCAGATGAGCAGGGGTCTTCAACTTGATATTTCTAATTGTACACCACTGACAAATATCCAACCTCCTACCCTTTTAAAAAAGGACAACCAGACCACAGTCTGTTAACAAAATTCCATCTGCACATCCCACTTAGGTTGGAATTTTACAACTGGTACTTTAAGCCCTCAAACATTTTGAAATTTTCAACTTGACGTCCCCCCATAAAAGTGTATATATATGCACTTTGGTGCCTTGATTGTGAAACCAGCTTCTCTTACATTTCATATCCTATTTACCTAACACTACTTAAAGGTATTCAATCCGAATTAACGCTCGCTGATTACTAATTCCGTGGCTTCGGGGTTAAAAATATATTGATTGGAGTCCAGGAACCCACCCATCAAAGCTAAGAGTGATCAGATATTGATGTTTGAAATCTATTATTTTAATTTTAAGTGGCCCAGTAAACAGCAGACGAGAACACTTTCTCTGAACAAATTGCGAATGAAGATGGATAACTCTAAGATCAAGTGGCTTTTTTGTGTCAGATATTTGACAAACTGGCAAATTTCGTTGAACAAAAAGTTGATAAATAACAGGTTTTTGTCAATTTTATGCTACAGATGACTGTGGTTAGAATTATTTTTTGGGCAACGAATCGTTTCTGACAACTGAAACGACATTTCAAAAAATGTTGTTGGAATCTGATATGGCGACCATAGAATCGGATTGAGTACCTTTAAGGTATATACTCATGATGGAGCTGTCGCACCAGGTGACATGTGGAGTGATTATGCGAGTACATTATAGTGAGTAGATGAGCTATGTTCTTTTTGAGACGCAGACCTCGTAAAAGCTACCATATTAAAAATCCGCAGCAGCTTTAAAACTTTGCGCCACACAATTATGTGCTGTTCAGTTTTGACACAGTGTATGGCACATTTTAATGCTGCTGCCAATATCTGTTCTGTGGTAGCCTTTTGTGTCTCCAATAGAACATATCTCATCTAATAACTATGATATACATGTACTCATATTAAACGTTGAAGCTAGAAATTTCACCGACACATATATGTAATGTGTCATTTATACATAATATTGTTTAGAATTTGTGATCGACTAAGGCTCATGATAAAGAGTATGACCGGAATTTAACACAACTTATGCATCAATCTTTTCAAACACCCAGCTTCCTTTGCGTGGAATGTATATTCTGAATACTGCCCACATAGATCCCGTCCTCAATGTTCCATTTGGGATCCACTGGGCATGGTCCCATAAATTGTTATAACAATGTCAGTCATGTCACATTTAAACTCAGATTGTTCAACTATGCGATATTGAACTCCATGTTGCTATTTATACCTCGTATATGGTCCATGTCGGCTCATCCTAGAACTGAGTATACAGACCAACATGAAACAACATATGGTCCATGTCGGCTCATCAAGAACGGAATACAGACGAGCACGAAACAACATCGACGTGAAATCCGATCGATCCTATATAAAGACCGATATGTGTTTTACTATCATATCATCACATGCATGCCGAGTCAAAAATCTATTGGACCGGTGACTGTTTCGTTCCAGCATGTATGTTGATCCCGCCCCATTGTGAACCCCTCTGGGCAGCTGCAGTGGTAGCTCCCTCTAGTGTTCGTGCACGTGTGCGTACAAGGCTCATGTCGTCTGCACTCGTTTACGTCTGCAAGAAAAGAGAACATGTAGAAATAGAGACCTTTCGCAAATGTGTGTCTCTTTCAGATCCCATGTAATTATCCGTGTGTTATACACCACGTGTATAATGATAGAGCGTCCACAAACAGGACCGGTGGCACATCCTTGACAGGTCTGCGTGGGGCATATTTCGTCTCACACAAGAATCCCCGTGCATAAAGATAGAATTTTTGGCCGTATACTGACAGGATATTGTCCATATCCATAATCGTGATTTTGCGAAATGTCTCTATTATGGATAATTGTACCGCACGAAGAAAAGAATGCACGGTGTGTATACTGGATTACTTGCAACCGGTTCTCAGTCCGTCTGCGCAGATATCTCTCAAGGGACTAACAGTCATACATGTACGTTTATTTTTTTCCATGTACATAGCTATTGCCATGGGATGGTATCCGTCCGTTCGTGCGTATGTCCATGATCCGTCAATAATTTCCGGTAGCACACTCTACAGGTCACATCTCTCATCCGATCATCACCAACTTTCATATGGATCTTCAGTGTGGCCTCTACGTGGTATATATATTTTTTTGATAAATTGGCAGTTCTACTGCATTCCAAAAATATCCTGTTCAGCGGTTTGTCACTTTGTTCCTTGTTTCGTTCTATTCAGCCATTTGTCACTATCCAAGAAGCCGCGAAAATATAGTATAGCCGGTGTTATTGTCTCCAGTTGGCCATATAATACCATATATATATATATGACATATTCGTTGAACTCACCTAACTGACACACCCTTCCGTGGAAACCGTCAGCACACCTGCAGCGTCCGTCAACACACTCGCCTCTGTTTCGGCACCGTGGTTTACAAGTTGTATCTGTGAAAACGACAGTTATTTATTCTTGATTTAATTTTGAGTTTGTAAAGTTTCAGTGAGTGGGACCCGGACCACGTACACTGTGAGGATGTCACCCTCCCCTGAATCCCGAATACCAGCTAACAAAGGGGGTGAATACTGAATACCGGCCAGTTAACAGAGGGGTGAATACTGAATACCGGTTAACATATGGTGAATACTGAATACAAGTTAACACAGGGATGAATACCGAATACCAGGTTTGTTCTGGGAATTCTACTTTCCGTTTCTATATATAGCGCGGGTTTTCCGAACAAAAATGGCGAAAACCGATCGCCCGAAAGTCCAGTTTTCTATGTGCTTTCAGAACAATTCCCGCACTAAAAACTTAATGACATAATGGAGGATCAGAACGGTAGTTTTGTTGACAATTTTCGCAAGCAACTTGTCAAAATTGGAGCAAATTAGAACTCTTGTGTCTGACTTGCCAAGTTGCCATGCGTGTGATGTGCATTTTGACATCTGTGTTGATAAAATAATCGGAGAACCGAATCACACAGTTTCGAAATATAGTTCTTCCGTTTTAGTGGGACTTTTCAAACTTAAGGTTCATTTATTTAGTGTATTACATTTATATCTCCAATGTTTAATTAATCTATTTATTATTTTATTTATTGACACACATAATTACGATTACAATGGAGAATTCATCGTAATTTGCGTTGTTGTCCAAAATCTACGGAATATTTTCAACGGAAAATGCCGAACACAGTTCGCGAGGTCAACCGAGTTCGCATACTTTTGAAAAATTGTAAACATTGAGGTAAATGTCTCTTTTCGCATTAAATTACCGTTTTAAATTCACAACTGATGTGGGTTTCAGATAAAATAGCATGTCTTCTGCGGAAAATATCCGTTTATTGTCGCAATTGTGATATTTTATTTCATATAATTGTGGTTTTATTTGAGCGGGTCACTAACGCTTAAGTCGTGTCATAAGAATGCATGGGCCTGGAACTCGGACTAAAGACCGGCACCTCCATCCCAATATCTTAGCCGGTTTTAGTACGAGAAGACTTGGACTAGGAGCTCCATAGATAGTTAACAGAGGGGTGAATATTGAATACCGGTTAACAGAGCACACAGAGAAATTTCGGTTCCCCGGAGAACCAAAACTAGATCCATATTTTGTCCCAGTAGTGGAACCAAAATAAAGAACCAATCAAATGAAGAACCAAACACACATACCCCGTGACACTATAATTATGTGTAGGTTAATTATAAGCACGTTTGGGGTGTCTTTGTTTCTGAAAGTTCTATTACTTCGTAATAGATATTGGTTCACCGAATAGACCCCGAAAATGTTCTGATGTCTGAAGAAAATATTGAATTATATTAACACAGTAATTTTCCATACCCCCCTGTTTGTGAAATGAGCAATAGAGTTACCCCCCCCCCCCCTCCCGCCACCAATTAAATGATCAGAGTCTATGCATATCACAAGAAACAGGCTATGGACATGTGTACATTGGTATTTCAAAGGAATACTGCTTGATTTAGTCTTCCCCATCACCTTAACCCCATATTGTTGAATGTTAGACTCTATATAGGACATTTAAGCTAGGCCTATTCCCACACAAACCTTGAATTCGGTGGGTTCTTTGAAGAACCAAACTTAGGACCAAACTTAGAACCAAAGCAGTGAGGAACCAAACTGTTTGGTTATATATTCGTATTTGGTTCCCGGGGAACAAAATTGGGAACTGTTTTCTTAGAGTGAGGGGGTGAATACTAAAGGCCGGTTAACAGAGGGGTGAATATTGTATACCAGTTAACAGAGCTTGGCGTGAATACCGAATACCAGATAACAGAGGAGTGCATACTGAATACCTGTTAACAGATGGGGGTGAATACTGAACGCCAGTTAACAGAGGGTGGATGATTAATGTCAATTAAGAGAGGGTGAATACTGAATACCAGTACTAGTAACTATTAACAGAGGGTAATAATACTGAATACCAGTTAACAGAAGGGATGAATACTGAATACCAGTTAACAGAAGAGATGAATACTGAATGCCAGTTAACAGAGGGGTGACCACTTAATAGCAGTAATAGTAACTATTAACAGAGGAGTGAATATTGAATACCTGTTAGCAGATGGGGTGAATACTGAATGCCAGTTAACAGAAGGGATGAATACTGAATACCAGTTAACAGAAGGGATGAATACTGAATGCCAGTTAACAGAGGGGTGACCACTTAATAGCAGTTATAGTAACTATTAACAGAGGAGTGAATATTGAATACCTGTTAGCAGATGGGGTGAATACTGAATGCCAGTTAATAGATGGGGTGAATAATTAATGTAAATTAAGAGAGGGCCAATCCTGAATACCAGTACTAGTAACAATTAATAGAGGGTAAGAATACTGAATACCAGTTAAAGACACGGTTGGCCTTGGCGGTGGGTATCCTGTGAAAATATCTCCACCCGTCAAAAACCGCCACAAACAGAAAGAACATCAAAATGTAGATAGACTTTGTCCGTATACAAATAAGAAATATCGCATAAACAGTATGTTATGGTCATATGTTTGACCATTGTTATGTAAACAAAAGCATAACAAGTTACTTTTCTGGTGTTTGTTTATATTATGATGGTAAACATAAAGAGCGTTCTTTGTTGGTGAATACCTGATATGGAACTAATAAAGAGCGTTTATGCCATTTGTGTGTGATTAGCCAGTAACATTGTGCTGTCTTCTGTAACACAATCAGGCTCTTGCTTAGGTAAAATATAGTAGGTCTTTATGGTAACATGCTGTTTACGCGATGGTCATGGTATATATGAACGGAACTGTATGCGTTTTAATGTTTTTCTGTTTACGGTGTTTGGAACAAATATGAATATTTTCGACAATTAAGGCCGCACGTGCCTTTAACAGAAGGGGCGAATACTGAATACCAGTTAACAGAGGGTGACTGTTGAATACCAGTACTTGTAACGGTAAGAATACTGAGTACCAGTTGACAGAGGGGTGACTACTGAAGCCAGTTAACACATGGGGGTGACTACTGAATACCAGTTAAGAAAATAGACGATGAAAGACGTAGACTTCACATTTCAATGCATTCTAATTTCATAACTTTTCTCAATACCTTACTCGTATTTAAATTCGCGCAAGTACAATTTGTCGCGCACCCATTGTGCGCGAATTTAAAGGGGTACTGTACGCCATTTTCATTAAATTTCCGGTGACAACAACGATCTAATATCGATAATATATAGAAACATAAGTAATTTGAGTCGAAGATGTATTCTGTAAACGCTCAGGTTAATAGGCTATCTTAAAATTTAATAATTTAAAAGTTAATAATTTGATATAAATTGAATTTATGACTGGAGCCATAAAATGGCGTCAATTAAATTACGAATTACCGTAATCAAAAATAGTAATTGAGGGATACTGGATTTTTAAACCGATCGCACACACGATTGCTTAAAATATTATGATGATACGGGGAGAACACTCAAGCCACTCACTGACTAGCGACGATACAATAACTTAAATGATTATATGGGACTAGTATGCATATAATATAACTTTTATTTGATTCATTTGGTTGAAAACTTAAAAAAATTACTCGACAACGACAATTTGTATTTTTGCATTCCGGTAAATTTGTCATCCGTAACATGACTTCGTACTCAACAGACTTTCAAATAATGGAAAAATTGTTACCTTATTCTCCGACTCGGAGACTATAGAAACCAACAACAACAACATTTGGCGTACAGTACCCCTTTAAAACTGAGCGAAAAATAGTACGACTCACAAGTTTAATCTAAACCACAGTCCTTATGAAATAAAAGAGTGCTATGTTTCTGAGTTTACATATTATGAACGATTGAATAGACGTTTGTGCATATATTTAAATTCTGCTAACCGCTATCAAACACCATTGCTCACAATTCAAGCGACTAATCATGGTAACATAGACATTGTTAAAATGCTTGTATAAGAAATACTAATAGACCAGGTCGCCACAAAATTATGATGTATGTAGTTACTAGTTTATTGTCTACACGATGTAAATTCGCCGCGATGGTGTTAAATATACGCATATACTATCTCCAGCAATGACTAAGAGCCGAAACTGTCATCAGCCCCAAGATATACGAAAATATCACATAAATATTACGAAAATAGTTTTCTCAGTTTTGAATGCGCGAATTTAAATTGCGCGAATTCAAAACTGAGCGAAAAATACTAATGCACGAATTAAAGGTACTCAACCCGTAAAGAGGGTCCCCATCTCAACAGATTCCAACAACAACAATCCGATCAGAGGGTCCTATATTACTATTTCTTTGGCTTTGGGGGTAAAAAATATTTGATTCGAGTCGAGGAACCCATCAAACAAAGCTCAGAGTTATTAGATATTGATTTTTCAAATTTGTTATGTTCTCGAGATGAGTACTAATAACTGCCGTAATCTGCTCTGGATGTGTACTCCAAATATATTCAAACAGACAAGGATGAATAACTCTAAAATCAAGTGGTAATTTTAACGCAATTTTGACTGAGTTCTGGGCCAGATAGTATTCCCGATAATGAAAAATAATAGATTTCTAAAATCGATATCTAACAAATCTGAGCTTTGATGGGTGACTTCCTCGACTCGAATCAAATATTTTTGACCCCCGAATCCATTGAAATAGTAATTGAGAGGAGTTTTATCGGATTGAGTACCTTTAAATTGCGCAAATTCAAAACTGAGCGAAAAATACAACTGCGCGAATTAAAATACGAGTATGGTATAGTAATTATGTCAAACTTATAGTCCGACAACCAACGCACTAATGCGTATTAACCCTTTACCCAACAAACCGGCCAAATAAAGCTTCAACAGCCTAAAATATCTTCGGTCTGTCTCAATAGAACCATACAAATATGGATATCATTGGAACCGGCTCCTTTACCACATTGTGATAGTTACAGTTATGCCCTGTGCCAATGCATTCTCTTATATATGCGAGTCGACCATAGGTCGCCTCGCATATATAAGAGAATGCATTGGCCTAAACAAAATCTTTTTTTAACACTTTTTACCATTTTTTCTTACATTCTTTAACAATTTTATAATTTTTAATGTGTTAAGCCAATGCATTCTCTTATATATGCGAGGCGACCTATGGTCGACTCGCATATATAAGATAATGCATTGGCACAGGGCCGTTCTGTTGGGTAAAGGGTTAACAGTGTATACAGGTTTCTTTTCAGTGGATTGCGTTGGTCAAGGGTTCCAGAAAGATCCACCGGCTGCTAGCTAAGCTGGCAGCCTCGAGGAATTTGGGAAATCTTAATACAACAAAGATGGTAGTCAAAATGGCCGAAATTATTATCACAATGAATAGTTTTTCAGCCCCGTGAAATAGGGAAAACACAAAATTACCACAATGTGTATGTGTGCTGTATTAAAGTATCACATATGATACCATATATATTACCATGCACATAGCCATACATGTTGTTAATATAAGCATATACTACTCCAAATAATTGAAAAACACCGGCGTTCAATAATTGTTGAGTAAAATTTCATTCAACGAGATGATCAGTGTACGTATGCGTTGATACTTACTCATGCATGTCCGTCTGTCTGTGCGAAGGCGCGTTCCCGGCTTGCACACGCATGCGTAACTCCCGAAAGTATTTCGGCAGTGATGCTCGCACAGATCGGACTTTTCTTCACATTCGTTGACATCTGCAAATGAATAACCTCATGGTATAACATACACGTAAATACACAGAACGACATGCACGTACGTGTTTGTTCTGTGTTTTTTTACACGCCATGCACCAATCCTGGAACCGTAAACTAAAAATACAGATTTAGAAGGTTTATTCAGGCACATACAGGGCACAGGAACGTGTCGTTAAAACGAGTAAAATATAAATTTAAAAATGTGTAAATTTAAACCTTGCGCGCCACTTTGAAAACCCGCTTGGGTTATACATACATACGTTACAAGTGAGTTTACTATTTCAGATATCTCCCACTTCTAACGGCCATAAATCACAAACGCCTGAACCGATTCTTAAAATTCCAACGCCAATCGATCGATCCAATTATAAATACACAATTCTAGGATAAACTGTTCGAAAATAGAGGCTGAACAAAAACTTCACGAAGAGCAGCGGCAGATAGGTCTCGCTTTAGCACACGATAAAATATACCGTCTATTTCAAAATCAATATTTATCCATAAAACCTCCACTTTTTGTGCAAAAATATGGACATATGACCTATACGCGCAGATAATATTGATCGTTGATTGGTTAAACGGGCATCACGAGTATTTTTTATACTCCGAATTCGCTTCGTAATTATCGTTAAATATAGGAAAAGAATGTGGACCTAGATTCAAATATTCGATTGATTTGTGCAGATCAACATAAAAACATATATATCGTTTTATCTGTATTATGGTTCAAAGCTCGCCATTTTTATATCAACTTGATATACCACGTATTTCCTGGCCGTGATATTAGACACAAACTGAACTTTCCAGTTCCACAATTGAGTAATGTGACCTACCTTGCATGCAGTATTCGCCTTTGAATCCGAGCTGGCACTGACAAACTCCCTTCAGACATATTCCTCCATTTTGGCAATCAGGCATACAGGCGGCAGCTTAAAAAATACACGAAATCCACGTTGCAAAATTTATAGCTGAACCAATTAGAACATGTCGCGTACAAACCAAAGAGTCTTCTCTACATCGGCAACCCTTCTCTGAGTAAAAGCATTATCAACAAGACAGTCAATGACTGTGGAGTCGCCCACCAGACTGCAAAGACTGATAAGACTGGGACTCTGGAGACCACAACAATCAGAACGTTTCATAATCACTTTAAAAGTAGATCTAAACAGGATATGTGGCTCGAGAGACTTCACGTATGTAGATTGGTGAAAATCCACCTTGAAATTACCAACTGTACACTACTGATCACCCCCTCCTCCAGCTCAACAAGTCCCCTCCCGACCGGGCTCCAGACTCCCAAGTCTTAGGTTGGAATTTCACAACCGACACCTCAAACTTTCTCAATTGTTGGAAATTTCCAATCTCACAAGCGCCTTTTTATAAAACCATTTAGACATGTTTGAAGCCCAATTATCCATGGACCCAAAAACCACACATGTATGTCAGATTAATCAGTCAGGTGGTTCCAAGGTAGATGTTTTAATGAATTTGGTATTTCAATGATTTTATTAGACTCAAAAGTGTTAACTCCTCATAGCCCCGCCATTTATTGACAGGTTGACCTCATTTCAACAAATCTGAATCTCAGTCACTAAAGGATTCTCCATACTATATGTAAGCTAAATAGTCCAACCTCTCTTGAGAAGACATTATAAGAATTACTATAGAGACATATAGTTATGTCCCTGGTCCCACCCTATTTAACCTGGTGACCCCATCTGAATAAATTTGAATCCCAAACACCAAAGAACCCTTTATATAAAATAGACCTGATGGTCCTTGTGAAGGAAGCATATTAAGATAGAAACTGTCCTTCACGTGGCCCGCTATTTGACCAGGTGACCCCATTAAACAAAAATCTGAATTGCAGTCAAACAAGACATTCCATGCTATGGAGTGAAATAGTTATGTCTCTGGCTCTGCCCTTATTTGACCCTGTGATCCCATTTTCACAAATCTGTCACCCAAGGTAATTTCATACCAAATCAAAGCAAAATAGGCCATTTGGTTCTGGCATAGAAGACATATAATGAATTACTATGGAGAGAAAGAGTAATGTAGCTGGCCTTGCACCTACTTGACCTGGTGACCCTGATTGAACAAATCTGAATCCCAATCACCAAATGAGCTTCAATATTAAATATGAGCTAAATAGAGCTGGTGGTTCTTTCAAAGGACACTTTTCAAGTTTGCCAAATATGTTCTAGTGAGGTGGTGGATGTGGGGGTGTTAAATGTCCTGTTGAGATATTTGAACAATACATATGATAGATTGTTGTTGTAATTGGAATTAATGACCTCTAGCAGATCTCCAGGGAATGTTTATACAAATGTCAGATTTCACTTGACAGGTGTAGGCATACCCTGCATACAGTTAGAGCCAAAGTAAATGCTTCTTATTAATGATTCTCTGTCAAGAATTTGAGTAAATATTATTTTTGGGACCAGGGTGACAGAAGCAGTCAACTTGAGTGAAGGCCCAGGGGGCACCACCTTCAGAAATGTAATGGCATTAGTTTTTCAATTTTCCAAAATGTTAAACAATATTTATATATATCTCATATATATTTTGAAGACCTCTGTCTGTTTTAATTGTGCATATGTAATATGGTAGCCCTGATTCAGGGACTGTATGTTACAAGTATATATATGATAACGAACTCTAAAGTTTCATCGACGAGGATCTTGGGCTGAAAGCTTTGGAGATGTTTCAAGATCTCGTTATCATTTATTATAGCAACCACCAAGGGTGCTTATACATAAGGCAGGTGAATGACGTCATATAATCTGTTCTTTTTCCATCAGTGATTTTTCAACATCGCGGGTATAGATTTTGGAGAAATTGTCACGTGACTTCCGGTTGCAAAAAAAAAAACGCGGAATTGGAAATGAAGCGTCGCGATAAAAATGAAAGTAACTACTTCACAACTTACGAAGAATTCACATGTGATTTAAGTCTATTAATTTCATTTAGACCAATTTCGTTGGTCAGCTTAATGAAAACGAAAAATGAAGAAGTCATGGCTATAAACCAGACAAGATTTTACAATCCACGACGCGTCTTGTCAATTTGGCATGTCGTCTCCGTCGTGACCACTGCATTATGTTACATAAATTATTCTTAGCGTTATGTCGCCGAAAAAAGGCAAATTTGAGGCACATCATGTGTGGCCGCTCCACTACGTGTCACGTACGATTCATATTACTTGTGGATATGCATTGTGGTGGTTTCTCTTGATATCCTAATGAATAAAGAACAGAAAACGTACTTACACTTGCAGGATCGTCCATCCCTGTTGATTGTGGATCCGTCAGGACAGTAGCAAGTATAGTTTCCGAATGTGTTCCTACATCCGTGTTGGCAAAACACTTCCGGTAGCAATGCACATTCGTCTATGTCTGTGTTAAGAGATACACAATGCTAAGAATGGATGAACACTGACATATTCAGGCCCCCGTCTCTCTATCGTCCCATGTATTTAAACCTTTACCCAACAGAACGGCCCTGTCAGGTGCCAATGCATTCTCTTATATATGCGAGTCGACCATAGGTCGCCTCGCATATATAAGAGAATGCATTGGCTTAACACATATTAAAAATGATAAAATTGTCAAAGAATGTAGAAAAATATTATAAAAATTGTTAAAAAATGTAAGAAAAAAATATAAAATTGTTAAAGAATGTAAGAAAAAATGGTAAAAAGTGTTAAAAGATTTTTTTTAGGCCAATGCATTCTCTTATATATGCGAGGCGACCTATGGTCGACTCGCATATATAAGAGAATACATTGACACAGGGCATAACTGTAACCATCACAATGTGGTCAATGAACCGTTTCCAATGATATCCATATTTGTATGGTGTTATTGAGACAGACCGAAGATATTTTAGGCTGTTGAAGCTTTATTTGGCCGTTTTGTTGGGTAAAGGGTTAAAATACATATTTTGATTCGATAACTTATTATGCCTAAAATCAGGCCTCATAAAATGGTGTTGTCATTTGCAGAATACTGTCCCCAGAGAGTGCATTTAATGTAATGCCCAAAGTAATAGACCACTTAACCACAGCAGAATTATGGGTAATTTTTCTCTCGCCGAGAGCTTTCCGATTAATGGCATCAAGCCATATTTCCGACTAAATTCTGACAAATTACCCATAATTCTGCTGTGGTTAAGTGGTCAATTACTTTGGGCATTACTGTAGTTACGCTATCCCACATAACGAGCTAGCCCAACTACATTCATCCACTGTTTACCTCATTCTGTTTAGGTCGCGTCGCGTTTTTTTGTTTCTTTTTTCTATTTTAGTTTCGTTTCATCATATCCCCAAATTGGCAGACGATACAATGCATAATCGAGGTGCCCAATTGGTGCACATCCACCATCTTGGAACTTAAATCTATGTCTAGGTCTCCCGTAAATAGATGAGACCATACACAATGAGGTCCCCAGATGACTAATTCACCCTATGGGGACCTCATTCTGCAAATGACCAGCATCATATTTTCAGATCATATCGACAGATCTAGAGTAACCCGGTCAACTTGTCCAATATTGTTTATCAATCTTTCATACCCAAACATGGTGAATGTTGCGTGCATTTACCACGCCACCTTTATATCTGGACTCCTGGTATGTACCTCCCTCATTCTGTGATATGTGCACTGACAAAGTTTACGAATGTGAATTGGTGTTTTATCTCTATAATTTACTGCGTCGGTATCTAAAATATATTTTGTCTAGATTATCCCACTATACCGATACTATTATTATATATGTTAACATTTCATTTACACTTTTACACCAGGTATTCCACCAGACATGCACATCAGTATGAATGCATACGCGCTCATTCATGTTTCCAGTTTATTGCGTATTATGTTATAGGGAAATCCAGCTCAATTCAAATGAACTATTCAATACCGAAGCCATTAAATAAACCACCGTACGTACATGTACAAGGATACTACATTTTTTCTTAGCAAATATATGGCATATATCAACCACGAAATCTGCATTCCATTTTAATCAGTTCTTAGGTATATAGCAGTACACGATTTATTGGGTTGTAGGGGTATGAAAAATAGAAAAATAAGTATCTTGGGGGGGGGGGGGCATAACAGCCAGTGTAGCCTGTGATAAATGTGCCATTACTGGTTTAAACGTTTCGTTATTGTACAAAACTGGGGAAGTTCACAAAAATTTTGATACGCAACAGGATTTTCGTAATCAGTGAAGGCCAACACTGTGCTGTTGGTTACAGGAAAATACCCCGATTTCTCTCCCTTGAATTCTGTCATCTGCGCTTGGAAGACATTGTTTTCAAATTGATACGATTGCTTTTTTTCTATTTCAAATATTTCCCAGCTCTAACATAGCTCTATCAGGAGGAAGAAGCTTATTTACTGACAGTCGCTCTGTCATGGTCAGTTTTTGAGTTGAAAATGGTCAATTTGAGTGGAAAAAGGGGTAAAATTGAGTGTTTTGTGTGTGCAAACCAAGGGGCATAACTCAATGACAAGTTTTACAAAGAAGCTAAAGTACAGACATATGATTACACCTACAATTTCTGTCGAAATTAAAACGTGCTTGATGGGATCTATGCCGACGATAATGGCTCAGCATAGATTTGAAGTACAGTACCCCCTCACAGGTTGGCCAAAAGTGCTGGAAATAGCGTATTGCTACCTTAATCATGTTAATTAGAGGGCATTATTAGAGTTACTCCCAATATACAACAAAGTACTGGGCTACTCGATGGTATTTTTCTTAAACTTTCTCTCTTTATTATTTCACACATATCCGTCCGTGTGATCATTTTCTATGAACGCATGCTAAGTTCATATTGAATGTGATCGCAATCAGTTTGATTTTCCAAGTATTGATTGTCTGTTGTGATGCGCCTTGAAACACACATTACATAACTGATGATACTGATCGCTGATTGTGTCCGAACATTGGTCCGAAATATCACGGACGATAGCGACAATATCCGAGTGACTTACCTTCCTCGCATGCCAGACCAGTGAGCCCGTCGGGGCATAGGCAGGTTCCCCGCTCGCATATACCTCCATTTGCACATTGGGGAATGCATTCCATCAGTTGGTGTGGTGCGAGGTGACATCTTCCCGCCTTGTCGCAACCTTCGTCCACGAATGAATCATTACTGGTACAATTATTCCCGATACAAGACAC
Organism: Siphonodentalium dalli; assembly: GCA_032622095.1. Taxonomy (NCBI): domain Eukaryota; kingdom Metazoa; phylum Mollusca; class Scaphopoda; order Gadilida; family Siphonodentaliidae; genus Siphonodentalium; species Siphonodentalium dalli. The sequence goes on along the minus strand of CP136068.1, from coordinate 138,720,023 downwards.
CGCTGAAAACTCGCATCTAAATCCCACAGGTGTTGATTTTAGATCAAACCCATCTGGACAGGGTGAGACGTTTTCCCGAGGCATCAAACAGTCGACTATGTCTCCTTTTAATGTACTCATTATCATGGTTTCGTTACACTCATTGCCAGTCAGTGTTGGAACGCATATAGGCCATCTCATATCTTCCAGCTCGTAATCGGGTGGGCATTCAAGCGCAATGTATTTTAACATGCATGTGAAGCCACCAGGTGCTTTCACTGGGACGAATGTTTCTCCACATAGATGCAGAGCTTCTTCAAAAGAAATACACACAATTCCTGAACCTTTATCGATGGCGAACTGGTTATCTGCACATGCGTACTCGAGCGTGCTTGGAATTTCACAAAAGAATGATGTATCGTCCCTTTTGAGAATCTCATGACCTGTACACTTTAAATGCATCCATATTCCATCAATGCATTCATACCCGACATCTGTAAACACACCTTTCTTGCCCGAGACACATTCGATATTGGGCTGCACGTCGCCTCGAATCGGCTGACATTCGAACCCATTTGAGGCCTGAGTAAGCACGTGCATGTCAGGACAGTCGTCGTCAATGGTACCGGGTTGATCAACATATCTACATTCAACGTTATTCGTGTTCTTCGTGAATTTGAATCCGGGAGGGCAAGGGAAATCACTCTCTTTTATTTCTGTAACATTCATGCAGACGATACCATTCTCTTTCTCAATTGGAAACTGACCTTCTGAGCATTCAGGCACTTGTGGGAGGAAACCACACTTCACGCCTTGTTCCGTTTCTATTATCGTTTGACCTTCTGGGCATTGGTCTGTTGTGCCTTCCAGATACGCCAGTTTTACGCAACGTCGCTCGTCGTTAAAAAACTGAATGGTCTCCCCTGGCGAACAATCCGCAGAGTTGTCTTCCTCTGACGGAATGTATACACAGACAATACCACTTGACGTTTCCAATGGGATTAACCCTGCCGGACAAGGTGTCGCGGTAGTAGTTAATTGTTCACACTCAAAGAGTTTGCCCTTTTTTACGGAAATCATGTGACTTGGACAGGAAGGCATTGGAATGCACTCGTATCCATTCGTCTCTTCAGTCAAATATAGTCCTTCAAGACATTGAGGAACTCCGTCAACTATAAACACACAAACAAATCCCTGTGGTGATTTGACAAGCATATGTCCGTTTCGACATTGTAGACTGCTTGTGGTGGTTTCCAATGGATAACGACATTCTTTTCCGCTTTCCGTATCCATGAGCTCTTGTCCTGGTGGGCAGACAAATAACGTCACTTCCGGTGTACCACAGACCAGTTCACCGCGCTCCAGTACCATCTTTTCAGTGGCCGAACACAGCATTCTCTCCACCTGGTTATAACAATTATAATGAATTTTAACAGCTCGTATGTATCCGTGCGAGGAATATATCTGCATTCTATAAGTTTTACTGTGTAAATTATACATGTGATGATTTCCACGATAATTTGTTTACTGGCACACCGCACATATGATGTCGTATATTGAATAAGACGGCTGTTATTTAGTTCTTCTTGTAAGGTTATTAACCCATAATGGTATCCCGATTATTCCTTTGTTACGACATAATAGCCAGATGGCCCACATAGTGAGTTAACATCAGATTTGACTCTCACGGCGATACTGCTTCGTTTCAAACTGTGTGAGCTGATAAGACTTGTGGGAATCATTTGGGTGGCGCAAATATATTTATATATATATACATATATATTGATTTCATTAATTTGGCATCGATTCCGCGCAACCGAGCAATTGTTTCAGTGCCAGATCTCGGCCGAGTTTATATTTGACAATTTTCAGAAGCCAATTATATGCTAGCTATCATTAATAAATAATGATTTATTATGTTGTGAATTTTATAAATGTCGACAAGTCCTCTGTCGCACACACATTTCAAACATGCTATATATAAATAGTTGAAATCAGTGATGTATACCAACGACGAAGTCGCGTCTGCCTGGTGCGAATTTATCAGTACCTACCCTATCTATGATTTATATTATTCCCGGTCGCCATGTTGGACGCCATCTTAAATTATGAAATTTCCACTATACTCCTTTTACCGGAATGTTTAAGTCTACGGAGTCGGCCGTGTTTAATGACACAAAAACCGCCTTTTATGGTTGCTGCATGTGATATTAAATTTTGAAAAAAAGAATTCAGCAGATTGCAAATTGATGGCTGTCTGCGATCGTGTTTGAACGGTAAGTTATATTATAACTTTGCGATATCTAATTATAAATTCTACAAATTAAGAAATATAGGAATCTCGTACCCGTTCCGTTACCGCTTCAAATAACAACTGATAATACCTACGCAATATAATGCCCCAACCGATTTGACACCACAAAACTACAATTGGTATGTTTTCTATGGTAGCAATACACAATTTCAAGCGACTTTGGCCAACCAGGGACGGGGTACTGTACATCAAATAGATGCTGAGCCATTATACCTTTCGCATAGGTCTCAGCAAGCATGTTTTATTTTCGATAGTCGGTGTAATCAAATGACTGTACTTTAGCTTTTTCGTAAATGTTTTCACTGAGTTATTTATGCCCCTTGGTTTGCACACACAAAACGCTTAATTTAATTTGCCCATTTTTGACTCAAATTGACAATTTTCAATACAACAAAAAAACAGACCATGACCGAGCGAATGTCAGTAAATAAGCTTCTTCCACCTGATAGAGCTATGTACGAGCTGAGAAATATTTGAAATGAAAAAAGTTATCGTACAAGGTAGCAATTTAAAAAACAAATGGCTTGCAAGCGCAGATGACATAATTCAGGGGAGATAAATATGGCTATTTTCCTGTAACCAATAACACATATAGTTGGCCTTCACTGAATACGAAATTCATGTCACGTATCCAAATTGTTAACTTTTTTGTGAACTTTCCCAGTTTTGTAAAATAACTAAACCTTCAAACCACATTTAACACAGGCTACAATGGCTGTTATTTATGCCCCCAAAATATTTATTTTTCTATTTTGCAGACCCCCTACAATTGTGTACTGCTACCTATACCAGAATATAATTAGATCCTCTAGATACTATGGTTTCGTATACCAATGACCCCATTATAATATGTGACCCGCCATATCAAATCCAGTCGTTAAGTCGGGATTTTTTTTACCCTGTGCCAATGCATTCTCTTATATATGCGAGTCGACCATAGGTCGCCTCGCATATATACTATGGTCGACTCGCATATATAAGAGAATGCATTGGCCTAACAATTTTTTACAATTTTAATAATTTTTTCTTGTATTCTTTAACAATTTTATAATTTCACCCATACAGAGCCCCAGACAAACATGAGCAGACGACACTCTTCTATATGCTTCTATATATGTGTGGGGCTCCCTGCAGGGTAATGGATGTTTTTTATTTTATGTCCTAAAAATTGTAAGAAACATTTATTAAAAAAAAATTATAAAAAATTGTTAGGCCAATGCATTCTCTTATATATGCGAGTCGACCTATGGTCGACTCGCATATATAAGAGAATGCATTGGCACAGGGTATATGGGTTGATACAAAATCGGACCTGGCATGAAAGGGTTAAACTGTAGTATGATCTAGTATGTCGTTGCCGTGGTTACTGTGGTGAAGGATTGTACTGGAGTAAGTAAGTTAGTAAGTAAGGCACAGGGTAAAAAAATCCCGACTTACGACTGGATTTGATATGGCGGGTCACATATGAGGGTTTGATGGTTAAAAGTTTCAAAACGTTTTAGAATTTTTTGCCAGGCAAGCAAAACTTCAAATAATCGTCTCTAATAAAGATCTGAGATTCTTCAGTTTTTTCCAAAGTTACCAGCTGAAGTTACAGATAATAACACGGTATGGAATCACGTGGTTTCGAAGTTGGTGAGTACCACGCATGCAAAATGTGCAATCGCTCAAAAACATAATATGTGAGGAACTGACAGAAACCATAGCATTTTGACTGTTACGAGCATATGCTAGTTTATTTTTTAAACAAGTTTATTCCTTATTTGTTCAGATTTGTTCGGAAATAATCAGTAGTTTTCTATAACATTCTGACCAAAGTTGCCAGTTGGAAGTTCGTGGAACGGTGGAATATACAGGTCCATACATCTGGGATAATCCTTTGTATGACAACTTTGGTCAGAATGTTACAGCAAACAACTATGAGTTTGGACTCAAATGAGGTATCAGCTTGTTTGAAAAATAGTATATATAGCATATGCTCGTGGTTGCTAAAATACATAGAGGATATCGAGTGTTTTTGAGTGGATACCGAAAAATATGTCATGAGTGAGCGAGATAAATGTTTATTTTCACGAGCGGCTTGCCGCGAGCGAAAATAAACATTTGTCGCGGTCACGAATGACGTAGTTTTTCGGTATCCACTCAAAAAACAGTAGATATTCTTTTTATTATACGCATTTCCAAAGAAATTCACCATTTACGACGTTAAATGATCCCACAATCGTCTTCAATCGATGCATCATTTTGAAGCCATCAGCTGATCGATGCCTGTTCACGCAATGCTACTTCACCATCCGCAGAATAAAAAATATAGTTCCCGTATTCTTACCTTTACTTTCCCCATAACTACGTCGAATTTCAACATAAACTAGATTTTAATTATAACTGTAATATCAGTGAATATAATATAAATTCGAATATCACAATGGGTTCTTTCAATTTGTCCTTCTTCAACAGTACAAACCGGAAACAGTATTGGTACACGCGAGTGAATCGGTCGCAAGCGCGAGCTAGTGTGAAAGTATATTCTTCTATATCCCCTTCTGGGTGATATCGATATTTATCTAAACGCGTTTTTTTTCTATAATTCACCGTTGAGCGTATAATAAAACGTAATATATCATAATCCTAATGTATTATACATTTTTCCTCGTTTCTGGTCGCGTTTGCGATCGCCTCGGGGCCTCGGCCATTTTGAATGCGTGATACTCGTCAACCTGAAACCACGTGATTCCCACCGTGGATAAAGGCGTTCTCAATAATGACGTTTTTTTTGTCGTTTTCAATGTTTACTGATGGATGATTTTTTTTCGCGATGTCTGTGCCATACAATACAGTGATTGCAAGTATGTTTAATGTCTGCTTCGGTGGCCGTGTGGTATTGACGTCGCGTCGAGTCAGAACTAAAGTGTTCCATCTCCGAGTTTAATGTTTGCCCCCCCCCCCCCCGGTTCACATGTTCTCATTTTGTTCTGTTCTGGAAGATAGTACACAGCGGGTATGATATCTGGTGTGTAAAAATACTATTTTATTATCCATCCCTTAACTAACACCATTTCCGATTGGGCAAAAGCCGCCACGTGATAGTCCTGGAAAAAGTCATATTGGACTCCCGAAAGTCATATTGGACTCCCGACTGTACAATATCACTTTTAATTGGACTCCGTGGCGTCACGAATTAATTCTATTGCGCGCGCAACACAGATGGATTTTAGCAGGCGTTTCACTTCCGCATTGAGTTATTTTTTCTCACTTCCGTGTTTACTTTTCCAAAAATCATGCTTTCTGATGATCAAAATACATGCTTTTATAGAGAATTAAGTGCCGACAAATACCAAAAATAACCACAAAAGTTTGATTCCCTTTCTGTGTTTATTCCGTGCTATGGTGATATTTAACATTTTAGCACTGAAATTTATTTAATCACGTGATACAAAATAAATTGATTCATTGGTCCACAGTGGAGATAGAACAATATAGCACTGTCAAAAATGAGAGTTTTTGAGATAGAACAGATTTACACATCATCTCATTCAAATTTGAAGACACGATAACTGTTGATTTTCGGACAGGAAATCCCGCACCGAATCGAAAGATACCAAAATCTCATTTCCCCGCCAAAATGGAGATAGAACAGTTTATATAGTTCTGACGCGACGGTCGGACTTTGAGTCACAAGGCGCGCTCCTCGTCACGGGCCTGGGTTCTTTAAAACTACACAATAAAACAAAAATAATAATAATTTGCACACTGTCTCAAAAACCCATGTAGCTTCTAAAATCGGCGCCTTGTGTGTTATTTTGTCCCAGGTATTTTCAAGAAAACTATAGTCAGAAATGGTAACGCGCTCAAGATCATATAGTATATAACCATGATTGTAATTATAGAATATAAAATATATTGGTTTCGCGAATGACCAACTCAGAATTCCGTTTAAATAACAATAACAATCAGCACCTAATTAACGAACCGGCGGCCGACTCGGCCATCTCCGACCACAACCATCAGTGCGCTGCAGAACGAAAATTGTCTATAAAAGTTGAAATATAAGACTTACAAATTATCTTTTAAATTTCTTTGATTGGTAATTGACATATATAGCTTGTCACAAACCAAACATCAACATTATTGACTTTATAATGTAAAGGACAATAAACGAAATTGAAATTCCCCACTGCACCTTTTACCGGACTCGGCCTCCTGGTCGCGAAGTTCGACTTTTAAACCGGAAAAAACAATTATCTATAAATAAAATGCCCATAGGACCACAACTATAAAATAAATTGGAGAACACTATACACGCGGTGCGCGCTAACAAATGGCTACGCTCGGCAAGTCTCGGAAACAAGTATACATGCAGCTGTCTACCGTGTTTCATGTCATTTTCCCGATGAGCACACAATTGACTTTCAGGACATTTTGACTGATTTGGTGTAAAATACATGTGTATCGGGCCATCCATCTTCAAAATAGAGATTTGCCTTATTTATTATTTACCTTGTCGTGGTCCACGCATTTGTATTCCGTTGTTGCCAGCAAATATTCCTGGGGTCCACACCACGGGATTCTTCCACTCTCTGTGATTGCTATATCAATGTTTGCGATGGTGCACACGACTACAGCGGTGTTCAGCCCTTTCTTCACGTTGTTCTGGTACCCAGGCGGACACAGTTTCGCAGTCCCGGGACGTTGCGTCGTAGCCGCATCTCCGTTACCGCCACACCCTGACCCTTGAAGGTCGCCACGGCAAGGTGACCTTGATCTTGTTCTTGTCTCCGATTGGTCATCCTGCCTGTGAGTAATGCTGTTGTATGGAGCCAGTCCCCTATAGTTGTACCTAAATTGTACAATGGGATTTACTGCACATGTAGGCGCGGACGGTGGAGAATGGGAACTACATAACTATCACCTAATTGTGTGTACGTATACATAGAGTTACTTCTCATAACTTGAGTCGAAACGCTCATACTCACAATTTGTAGCCAATACGCCCTGTCACTAACTCGCGGGCATATTGGATCCACCAGGTCCGCTTCCGTGGTTTTAGTGCTACAGGGCAAAGTTTTGGAATAGCATTCCATATATGGAAGTCATGAATAATTCAAAATGGAGAAATTCAATATGGAAATGCTACTCTAAAACTTTGACCAGTAGCACTAAAACTGCATAACCGGGGCTGGAAGAATATCTAAACCACGGAACGGAGCTGGATGAATCCAATACGTCCGACACACAGTGATCTCGCTTATTCACGAAAGGTAGACAACGTGATGTGTTCGGCATTCGCCGAGTCTGGTTGTGTCTCTGTGTGTAATGGAATCAGGGAGCTAAATGTGTTCTAGAGTAGGGGAGTACACCGTGGAATGCTAAAGGTGAAGGTAACTGAAGAACGACCTTCACCTGATACATGCGACACGTTATTAAATGATGACATCGCGTTTATTTGATTTGTACATAATATCTAAATAATTTAAACTAGTGAATGAATGGGGGAATGGATTTTTGTGAGCGGGAAATTTATTTAACTAGCTGCTGTAGTCTTGGGTTTTTCCAGATCAAATTTGGCTGTGAGATAGCCCTGTCGTAGACTTGGGGATTTATTTAAAAAAGTAAACACATGACCTATGATTTTTCTTGCATGTTCGTGATCAACTGGTGTCAATCTAGCTGGGTAAACATCACTGGTATGGCCTGCAGGCTTCAATTCAGTGAATTTGGACGAAACGTTAACACTGTCGCCTATGGGAAACCATTTAGTTTAGTGATTCCTATAGGAAATGTACGTGTGATAATACCATGGATGCAATAAACCTGATCTTTCATTTTCAAATTATCAGCATTTGGGCACGTTACGTGTTTGTTGGGAAAGCAACATCTGACATACGGACATAATTTTAGTCCACCATTCTTGAGCTTATTCGGGGATATGGGTCTTTTCTGTGTATCCTGGGCCTTGGAATAACTATAGGACAACATTTATGGTGCTGAATACAATATCGTGTCTCGGCTGTAACATATTAAAGCACTATTTGTAGGGACTGGTTGGATATTGAACAAACATCGGATACTATACAGTATAGCTGGATTCGTTATTTCTATTCTTTCTATATTCTTGAACGCAAATATCGAATAATATAATATTCGAGTCGAAACAGTATGTCTATTACCAACAAAGAGTATATAGTGCTTCCAATAACCATCCCTTGTTTTAGCAGTATTCACGAGGTATAATGTGGGGAAAATATATATCATCGAACTATTAACATACATGGGCACTTGGATCGGCAGTTTCGAAATTAGTATTTTGGTCTCCAAAAATATTATCGAGGAATTTTAAAACAGTAAATGTGAAGTACAATAAATACAGCCATATACAAGAATAGCGCTTCAGAAAATGTAAACTAGATAAGATACATTGGCCAAAACACGAGTCATAATTAGGCAACTATAGAAGTCATTTACATGTAGCTAGTTAAACTGTTTAATACTAAACTGTTTAAACAAAGCTTAGATAAAATATCCAAACAGTTTAGTATACAGTTTAAATGTGTACTGTACACTAAATCCGATCATTTATGGGACCATCTCATTTTATACTCAACAGAATATATGCAACAAATGAATGAATTTGAGCCATGGATTAGTGCAAAATACACTCGTGTGCTCTATCAACGATGAAAAAACATGGTAATTATAATGAAAATGAATTTATTCAATTGTTGCATCTATTCTGTTGAGCATAAAAGTAGAAGGTCCGATAAATGGTCGGATTTAGTGTACATTACCCCTTTAAACAGTTTAGCTAGTTTATAACAGTTTTGTATATTAAATCAAAGCAATTTGTTTGTTTGGTTTTATCCGTTTTCTTTTGTTTGTTTTGTTTGTGTTCATAGCCACAATTGCTGATATGTTTGAAATATTGTTGTAGTATGTCGTTGCCGTGGTTGCTGTGGTGATGGATTGTACTGGAACAACTCTTGAACAGCAATGTCATCGATAAAATGTCTTTGAGAACGCATCCACAAATAAAATAATTCTATATTTACAGCGGAAGTGACCAATATACGTTCTGCCATGCTACGGTGCTATCTTCGAATGATATGTCCAAGCCCCAGTTTGAACCATGCACATCTACAGTTTATAAATACATACCCCCTTCTGTAGTATGCATGCGCTCTGTTGATAGACACCACAGCTATGAGTAATAATAATTGTGCCAGTAACATCATCCTGCGTTGTTTTTATGTTGGATCTGGGTAGTCGTTCCTCTTCTGTTGTTGCTATCGTTAGCGCATGTGGTATTCTGCTTAACCTCTGTAAGAGTACGTTTGCAGGTGGCATGCTAATAGACTTTATTATGTACAGTCCCTCCTAATACACAGGATAGGTATCGTGTAGAGATGTCGGCTGATGTATGGAAGACCGATTCTGTCTGCAATTAATAACTTCCAACGGAATATGACTGCACAGTACACGTAGTGTGTATTTGATATGTTTTTTTCCTCACATTTTCGGTCTTGATTGTTAAAACGTTCCGTACCATGAAACACGAAACATTATTCTAGTGCAATCTCATGATTTAACCCATTTTATACTAAAGCATCATTGACGAGTAGTTACCCCATTGTAAATGTTCAGATAATAAGTTTCACCCTTTCTATACTAAAGCATCATTGCTGAGTAGTTATCCCATATGAAATGTTCAGATAATAAGTTTCACCCTTTCTATACTAAAGCATCATTGACGAGTAGTTATCCCATAGGAAATGTTCAGATAATAAGTTTCACCCTTTCTATACTAAAGCACCATTGCTGAGTAGTTATCCCATATGAAATGTTCAGATAATAAGTTCAACCCTTTCTATACTAAAGCATCATTGACGAGTAGTTATCCCATAGCAAATGTTCAGATAATAAGTTTAACCCGTCTATATTAAAGCGTCATTGATGAGTAGTTATCCCATGGGAAATGTTTAGATAATAAGTTAACCCTTTTTATACTAAAGCATCATTGATGAGTTGGTATCTCATTGGAAATGTTCATATAATAAGTTTAACCCTGTCTATACTAAAGCAGCATTGATGAGTAGTTATCCCATTGGAAATGTTCAGATACTAAGTTTAACCCATTCTATACTAAAGCATCATTGCTGAGTAGTTATCCCATATGAAATGTTCAGATAATAAGTTTCACTCTTTCAAGACTAAAGCATCATTGACGAGTAGTTATCCCATACGAAATGTTCAGCTAATAAGTTTAACTCTTTCTATACTAAAGAATCATTGCTGAGTAGTTATCCCATATGAAATGTTCAGCTAATAAGTTTCACCCTTTCTATACTAAAGCATCATTGCCGAGTAGTTATCCCAAAGGAAATGTTCAGATAATAAGTTTAACCCGTCTATATTAAAGCAGCATTGCCGAGTAGGTATCCCATTAGAAATGTTCAGATAATAAGTTCAACCCTTTCTATACTAAAGCATCATTGACGAGTAGTTATCCCATGGGAAATGTTCAGATAATAAGATCGACCGACGACCATAGATCGTTTGTTGAACTTATTATCTAAACATTTCCCTCAATAAAATTCATATCGAGTCTACATGTCTACATGCATGACCCATTCAGCAAAGGTTTTGAGGGCCACAGGAGACTCATGTATTTTTATTTCACTATATTCACACTCATATATAAACATCGGGCAGCTTAACTCTTTCATCACGGGAGCTGCGCTGGTGCAAAATTAAAGACCCTGTGCCATTGCATTCTCTTACATATAGGAGTCTCCCATAGGGAGTCTCGCATATATAAGATAATGGATTGCAAGATCAAGGTAAATATTGTTAGGCCAATGCATTCTAAGGGCGGCTCCCATATATAAGAGAATGCATTGGCACAGGGTTTTTCGCAAAAAATGAAAGTGTTAATCAAGGATCTTTTATCGAATGAGTTGCGGACTGAGCATGCAGATTCATGCAGAAATGTGACTATGCGCCGCCAGCAACGAGTTCGATAAAATATTATCGATTATGGTGCTAATTGTGTTCTGTATTTATTCCAAACCATTGTGTCGAATAAGTTTAATCCATGTCTGTGGAAACCATTGATATTATAACTACCGTTATTGTGATTTAGGTCTGATGAACACTCGTTAGTTATCTGCGCATCACACGAAGTGGTTCGTTGACCTGATATAGAAGATATCAGGGAAAAGGTGTCACATTTTCCACTTCCGGTGGCCATTTTGGCAGCCATTTTTATATATGAAATTTATACATACCTATAAATACTCAACTGTCAATAGAATGACATGTCGCACGACGTAATACCTCATACACTTCCTGAATAATTGCGAATTGAAATTTACCTGGTCAGATATTCAATGTGGGCGGCCATATTGGATTCAAAGACCGATAACTCTATAAAGCCCCCATATCCAGATGGCAAACAACCGGCAAATTGAAGGACTGATATAGTTATACAAATATATCATAACCACCAAAAATCCGCATGTGGGGAGGGGGGTCTACATTGCAGCTCAAGCTATATTATGTGATGATTACGTACGCCATCGACCATCGCTTTTGGAAATAACGCCAACTCGAAGTTAGTCAGGCTTGTATATATACAACAATGTGTATATCCAATGGCTATCATTCCGTTGAATACATGCGCCTCACGTCAACCGGTGTGGAATAAATACGCATCCATGATGTGGAACATGAAAATGTAACGTTGGTTGGTTAAAAGTACATGACTCGACGTCGCACGAAGTATCCAGCGTGCTTGAACGAAAGCAACTCACAACGCATGGTTGATACGATCAAAATATTGTTGAAACTATATGCTAAATAATAGTCTTTTAAACTGTCAGTTGAGTGTAAATCTAAGACATTGATATTGATTGTGTTGCGTTTCATGCATGGAATGTGGACACAATTGGAACGCGCTCCACGAATTGAAATACAAACCTGCATACATTCTTACTCCACGAGACCATCGATCATGTGTTTGGGGATAACGAGAAATTCATTTTCAGATTATATACTGACGTACACACCCCCGTATGTTAAGTGGTCATGCTAATTACCATGATGTTGGTGGGTCCTGCTGAATTGCTATGTTGTTGGTATATGCATGTACAACACGACAAACTTCAAAAGCAGCGATCGAATTCATGATCGCTTTGCGCGTGCAAACTTTATATACCACCGTTGCGTATCCATGTGTTGTCAATGAGTTACCACGTGATCGATCATGTGTTATGCTTCTGTTTACATGTGACAATCATATGATCGGGCCGATGATCACGTGACTTCGTCTACAATACAAAATTTTCGGCTAACTTCGGATTTTTTTTTAATCGTTATAAAAATAACGATTGGCGGCCGGATATTAGATTATATGCGACTAATGGACCTTTTATATATATCTATTATCGGTATATTGAAAGAAAATACTATATTTTTTTTCAGGATCATATTCCTTTAATTCGTGGGATATGTTCACCTGTTGAACTTATTATCTGAACATTTCCTAAAGAACTACTCGCCAATGAGTATTTAGTATCGGAAAAGTTAAAAAATGACACGTTCGGTTGTATAAAACCGACTATAATCAAACTGACTATAATCAAACTGACTACATTTCAGTCGTGTTGCATGCACATGAGCAGCCATGACGACATATTTAATATAATGTTCATGATGTTTCATGCACACAATATCATTTTCTCAAATAGCTCGTATTAACCAACACAGCAAAATGACAAATTCATAACAAATAACGTTAAATTTTCTCAACAGCGTCAGTTTGACCTATATATACAAGCATCATAGCAAATTCACAGGACCACTTAACCAGATGTGTTCCTACTGTCATCGTGTGGAGCATGTGTCCATGCAGTTGTCTCGTTTCAACATGTATCCGTTATGGCATTTTTATGACTCATGCGTTGGCTGGGGATGCAAACAGGAGACTACGAAGAACACTCGTCTACCCGAACGTGTATATTGCAGTGGATCCGTGTAGTTATGTTGCACGTGGTAAACACACGCGGTTGAATTCCGAGTCTCGGTGTTATGTCTCCACAAAATTCCAATGAATCCATCAGTACGGAACATATGCCATCCAGCTTACACTATCATCACCCACGTACCCACATTTAACTCATTGAGAATTTTCTGTGGGAACATTTGATATAAGCTTAAATTACGCATAAGAACTAAATGGTTCGCTTTGTTGTAGTGTTGGTCACATACCGCTTAAAATTATAATGCATGATATGGACACAATGCGTGATGCACAAGGAAGGTTTTCATATGCAATGTCTGAATATACAAAAACCCTAAATTCTATAAATCTTGATTATACCGGGTTTATAGCGCTGATGTGTCGAAATATAAATACACGGACATAATAGAAAATGGCATGCGTTCATTGCATGTACACACCAGACAAACATTTTTAATGTTGATGCTACATGTACATATCCATGTAAAATTCACATGTTATATATGTTACATACTATGTCCATTATGCATACTGCTCCTTGTCTGTGTTTATGTAAATAAAGAATTTGGAATCTAAGGCTGATGCAACTGGCAACATTGCCCGGCAAATATTCATGAATTTCTTCACAGATGGTGAGTTTTGGGCGATAAATATTGTTATTACAGAATACACTCTAAAAGTACGTGTAACCAAATGATTCGTTGTGGGTTCTTCATTCGACCAACAGGCGGAACAAGAATTAACGAAGAACCAATTGTGTGATTTTGATACTAAAAACGTCTTATTTCGACAACAAAATTAATAGAAATTTCGTTTTATAGGTTAACAATACAGGTAATTGGTTGCCCGACAAGGTGACACATCAGCCCGGGTCAACGAAAATCACAACTAGCCCTCCGGAATGACAATAACAAGTCAGAATGGAGCACTGGCTGACGGTCCAACGGCCTTTCCGTTTATCAACATAAGTATAATGACATAATTAATGGCTGACACACGGATAGTCTTATAATTTCCCCACAATGAAGGTGGTACATAAATGTATGAATGTCAAAAGAAATGGGAGGATGTCTGCTAGGCATATTAAAGAAGATTGGAGGCTAATTTGATGAATACCAAGGTCCCAATTTCTCGCAGACAAATTTCTCCTCGTTCTAATGACATGCATTTTGAGGTGGAAGCCCTTTAATGTAATTTTGAAAATAGTTTTAGAACGTACCCCACAAAGACAAGATTTTATTTTATGCCAAAAGTAGAATTTAGACATTTTTGGAAATTATTCCCAATGAGTTAAAAAGATGCCATAATGTTTGAATAAGACCATCATCAGTTGCAGATTTCTGACTATGTATGAGTGTGAACCAAGTTTCTAAATATCTGCCAATGAGCACAGTGAGTATACAGGTATATTCAGTTATAATTGATTATTTATATAGTCATGCTATGATATTCACATTTGGCTTCTATGTTAGTGTATTAAAATATATATGTATGGTTCCCGGAATCAATTATACAATATAGTCACAACTGGTGAACGGAATGGCAGTCGGAGGCTCGACTTATTTGAGATGTTAAACTGAGTCTGACATGCATAGTTGTTTAGTATAAATACTAAAATTGAAAATTGACGATATATGAACCTATCATTTGTAGCTAAAACTAAACACAGATTGTGAAGAAATCGACTGTTCCGCGTTGCGATCGATTAGTTTACTCCATCCAACAATGTTTCACACGATAGTACGACATGTTTACTTCGGACGACAATTAAGCTAGTAGTGTCAGAATAATTAAACTGATTATATTCATAGAATTTAAACAAGCCATCGACCCGGAACCATATGTACATATCTATTATATATATATTGCTATATTATGTCTATTGTATATATACTTCTAGTTAATATCTCAATATCCTTTATGTAATATGTAATGTATTTACTCGGATGAGAGAATAAAGCATTCCATGCCATGCTAAGCGCATGTCACACAACGATTCGACTCGTTACCTGAAATAAGAGTAATGAAATCCCCACATTGATTAATGTGTCGCCATCGAAAGTCACTTTATTTAATAAATGTAATAGAATGATGATGCGTTTAGTTAATTTGGATATATTTTTTACCCTGTGCCAATGCAATCTCTTATATATGCGAGTCGACCATAGGTCGCCTCGCATATATAAGAGAATGCATTGGCCTAACAATTTTGTATCATTTTTTTAAAATAAATATTTCTTACAATTTTTAGGACATAAAATAAAAAACATCCATTACCCTGCAGGGAGCCCCACACATATATAGAAGCATATAGAAGAGTGTCGTCTGCTCATGTTTGTCTGGGGCTCTGTATGGGTGAAATTATAAAATTGTTAAAGAATACAAGAACAAATTATTAAAATTGTAAAACATTGTTAGGCCAATGCATTCTCTTATATATGCGAGGCGACCTATGGTCGACTCGCATATATAAGATAATGCATTGGCACAGGTATAAAGCGCATGTCACACACCGCTTCGACTCGTTACCTGCATTAAGAGTAATGAAATCCCCATATTGATTAATGTATCCCTTACAAGTTAATCGTCGCAATCAAACGCGTCTTATAAGACAATTGGTTGGTTTGTCACCCGTTACGAGAAGTGTTGAACCAATTGGTTAAATATACTATCTTCTATTGTCCAAAATCAAAATGGTCCAGCATTTTATCGCGGTGACTAATAGTTTTTAGTTAAAGCTTTAACGAAAATAAATTAGTTATCAATTAAAACATATGTTTATCGCCTCAGCAGTTGTTCCAAATTACTTTTCAAAAATCTTTTAAGCCGCTCCGGGACCTTGCTCTCCGATTCTAAATTTGTCCAAGAACACGAGGAACACAGTATATGCATGTGATTGGGACCCTAGCCATAATATATCCCACCTTCTTCCATATACTGTGTAGACACTCTCCTCTTGGTCTTGACATTATTACATTTTTGCACCACCAATATTATATGGGTAAACTTATATGACGAATATGTTTAAGCCATTTTTCTTTCTTACTAAAACCTCTGTTGACTAACAAAAAGGCATCTGGTCAACCTGCCAGTGCATTACTCGGACTTGGTCTCTGTCATTCTAGTGTGTAGGTTTGGTGTTACATACTCGTGTTACCTGGTCAGACATCCAATAACACGTACTGCTTACACACAAAAAACGACGTTGGCACCCCCATCATTCTCATATCATCCTTCCTAAATTCTCTGTTGCAGTCTTCCACCAGTCATCTTTCTCCTACATGCAGCTGTAAATAAGTTACTTATTGCGCCACTTCGTTAAAATAATTGTTTTATCAATGTATACCGGAGAGGGGCTCATTAAACGCTTTGAAACTTGTGCCCCAATCCATTTTGAATTATATAACAAATAAAATAAATCATGTTTAACCCTTTACCCAACAGAAGGGCCATGTGCCAATGCATTCTCTTATATATGCGAGTCGACCATAGGTCGCCTCGCATATATAAGAGAATGCATTGGCTTAACACATTAAAAATTATAAAATTGTTAAAGAATGTAAGAAAAAATGGTAAAAAGTGTTAAAAAAAGATTTTTTTTAGGCCAATGCATTCTCTTATATATGCGAGGCGACCTATGGTCGACTCGCATATATAAGAGAATGCATTGGCACAGGGCATAACTGTAACTATCACAATGTGGTCAAGGAGCCGGTTCCAATGATATCCATATTTGTATGGTTCTATTGAGACAGACCGAAGATATTTTAGGCTGTTGAAGCTTTATTTGGCCGGTTTTGGCCGGTTTGTTGGGTTAAACAAAAGCTTCGATAGTTTTTTCGTTCATGGCAGCTGTGGTATGCCACAATTTATTTGAAGGATAGTTTTAGGAAACTGTCAGTTTTAGAATAAATTAAAGAAATGGAAAGGGTCTAAAAGTTAAAAGTACTCAATCCGTAAAGAGGGTCCCCATCTCAACAGATTCCAACAACAACAATCCGATCAGAGGGTCCTATATTACTATTTCTTTGGCTTTGGGAGTAAAAAATATTTGATTCTAGTCGAGGAACCCATAAAACAAAGCTCAGAGTTATTAGATATTGATTTTTGAAATTTGTTATGTTCTCGAGATGAGTACTAATAATTGCCGTCAAATTTCGTATCCTGCTCGAGATTTAACACCAAAACTCTATTCAAACAGACAAGGATGGATAACTCTAAAATCAAGTGGTAATAATAACGTAAGTTTGCCTGAGAGCTGGGCCAGAAAGTATTCCCGATAATGAAAAATAATAGATTTCTAAAATCGATATCTAACAAATCTGAGCTTTGATGTGTGACTTCCTCGACTCGAATCAAATATTTTTGACCCCCGAAGCCATTGAAATAGTAATTGAGAGGAGTTTTATCGGATTGAGTACCTTTAAGTAACATACGCTTATTATGATGCAGGAACAGCTTGGAACTAATAGTGATCTTAATGTTCTTTTGGCTTTTAAAGATACGGGCTGTGTTGGCGGTGGGTATGCTGTTAAAATATTCACCTCCGTCAAAATCCGCCACAAACAGAAATAATAGTAAAATATAGACAGACTTTGTTCTTATACCAATCAGAAATATAGCATAAACAGTATGTTATTGTCAATTTTTTTTCTTTGTTATGTAAACAAAAGCAAAAAACGTTACGTTACCTGGCTTTTGTTTAGATCCGGATATGGTAAACATACAGAGCGTTATTTGTTATTGTTTTCCTGATATGGAAATAATAAAGAGCGTTTATATAATATGTGTTATTAACCAATAGAAATGCGCTGTGCTGTGTAAACAGAAGCACAACTTCTGTAACACGAGCAGGCTCTTGTTTACGTACACCCCTCGTACGTCTTGACGACAATGTACTATTTACGCACTGATTATGCTTGGCATATGAACAAAACTATATATATTTTAACGTTCCTTCCGTTGATGGCGATTTGAACAAATATGAATATTTCTGCAAAGAACGCCACCCGTGCCTTTAACCGTCTTTTACACTTTATACATATCATCTCTTTAGACTTTTCGATTGTGCATTCAAAATATTTTCTAAATTTTGTTAAACCGCTCAGGGGATTTGCTCTCTAACATGAAATTCCTTGTTTCCCGAACTGCTCTAAATTAATTAATTAATCATCACGCCGAATGAAATTTACATGCACTGTGTGGCGAAAAGATTACTTCGTGTGTTGCATGCCCGAATTAATTAATTTTGGTCCGACAGTTGGAAGTTGGAAGCAGAAAACCCAAACTTTAAAGACGTAAATTATTCGGGAGTTGACTTGCGTTGCAGTGACCGATAGATCCCTCATAAGGATCTGTTTTAATAATCTATGTATTTAAAGATATTTAACAACAGACTTGTATATTATCAATACGTATTTTCACTCCAATGTGGTTATCCAACATTCGTTGCAGTATAATAAGCATTGTAACATATGTGTATGGCTTATTATCACGGAGATTATTGAAAATTCCGGAAATGTAATTAGTATTTATACCACAAGGGTATGCACTTAAGTTTCTGTGTTACATTCAATAATTAATCGGCATGCCGAACTTCCATGCTCCGTGTGGCGAGAAGATTACTTCGTGTGTTGCATGCCCGAATTAATTAATTTTGGCCCGACAATTGGAAGTTGGAAGCAGTAAACCCAAACTTTAAAGACGTGAATCATTGGGGATTTGACTTGCGTTGCAGTGACTGACAAATCCTTCATAAGGATCTGTGTTAATAATATGTGTACCTTTAAAGATATCTAACAACAGACTTATATATTACCAATAAGTATTTTCACTCCAAGTTGGTTATCCAACATTCTTCGTGTCATGGCCTGGATTTGCGGCCATTTTGACAGCCATTTCATGGCCGTGATTGTATTATATTCTGTCCGTGTCACTTTATTCGCTCCCGTATTCTAATTTCACACAAACTAGTATAACTGCGTATTTCCGATGCCACACTATATATCGTATAATGACTTATTTCGAGCACTAATGTAAATTACATGTAGACACCCATGTTGGACGCCATCTTGGATTACAAAGTTCCCCCAATACGGACATTTGCTTATTTTGGATATGTTGTTCCTGGGGATTTTCCGCGTCGAATGACATCAAAATCAGATTGTATCACATTTCTTCTGGGTTGATCCCAATATTTAGCTTCAACGACCACACTATAACTGTGTGTCCTATACTATGATGGCGATGGATTAAGCCTATTTGAACTGCGAGTGGTCGCCATATTTACGTAAACTAGGATTTTTTGTTCCCGATCAGGGAGTTTTAATCAACCAATCAGGAGCTAGAATTTGTTTTACTGCGGAGTCTAGTTTCCCTACACATATTAATTCAGGAAGCGTAACTCTATATAATTAGTTGCTTGTAACCTACATGTACATGTACCGGCCAATCAGAAACACTGTTTTTGTTATCGTCAGGGACATGCTAGTAGTCGTAAATATTATACCCCAATGGCAATTACAATTTATTATAATAATACTAATGGTGCTTATATAGTGCTTATTTCCTATACCGGCGGACCCAAAGCGTTTCACGTTATTACCCCAGCTGTTGAGGAATGCAGAGTCTCATATATATATGTTGCTATATATTCACGTGTATACATCTCCCCCTACTTTAACCACCCGAGTGGTCGTGGCTGACTGACGGACTTCCGCTTCTAGCGGGGACTGACCCCGACAGGCAATTTGACCACCTCGTAAGGGTGGGTCACCTCTTTCGGGGTGCTCCAGCCGATAAGAGTGGTCCGCAATAGCCCCGGGCAAACAAAAAAAACTTGGTACACCGTGAATGGCTTTAAATTCGTTGGTATCAATTTTCGTGGTTCAGCCATTTATGACTTTTTCGTGGGTTCGTAAATTCGTGGTTCCGTCGGTGCTAAATGTCACCTCCAAATCCCCAATAACAACAATCAAATCGAACTGATAGAAGTATAGACACCTCGACGGGCCGTCGGTAATTGCGCATCCGCACCGCAGGCGTAATTAGCACGTCCCGTGTATAAGCTTTTGTTGCCGGCTAGTATCCTTTTCTGATCAGCGCTACCATCTCTTTACTATATCATCATGAGTGCTTCTGCATACGGGGAGAGGATAATCAATACGTTGCATAACTTGTACTCAAATCCCCTGTTGCCACATCACATGTATAAATATATATAATTTGTAATTTAATCCAATATATTCATGGCGCAATAAATATGTTACTACTTGAGCGCCTTACACTTACCCAACAACCAGATCCCTATTTCTTGTCTGGATACGACGAAGCGAGCACAGTATAAGGGTCGTTCCACACCGGGCGCGAGCGAACGATTTTTACGGCCGTTTTCTGACGTCCGTAGCAGTTCAAAGCGCGCGATTTTTATGTTCACACCGCAAGCGACCGACTCGCTGACCACGAGGCGATTATAGCAGTGATTTTATGCTTCGCCGAATTCTCGCTTTGTTGCAAACCAGCGAGATAATTGGACCGCTCTCAAATAGAGTGTTTATACGACAGTATTTTTCTATTTAATGACGGCACACTGATTTGTCGCCGCGATAATGGAGGACTTTAGCGAGAGGCTAATAATCGAAGTACAACGACATGTGTGTCTGTATGACACGTGTGTGTCTGTATGACTGTGTGTGTATGTATAACTGTATGTATGTATATATGTATGTATGTATGTATGTATGTCATGTGTATCTAATGACTGTATGTCTCTATGACCAAATAATTAAACCATTTATTTTTGTGATTTTTCGTGACTGAAATTCCACCTTAGATTACTATACTCAGTTTATTCCTTGTAAAGAACTAAAATCATGGATCGTATAATCTGCTCCATTGGCTGGTGAATTATATTTTGGTATAATCAGGGGAAATGATAAAGAATATAACGAGGCTAGTTCATTCCAAAAGACTTGTGGTAAACATGAGACAATGCATTCATTAACTAATAATAATCGCGTATTACCGGGTGGGTGCACTCTTATAACTAATGTGTGGAAACGATTACACATCAAATGTGTAAACCCGGTTAATACACATAGCAATGTGTAGTTTTACATACAAATACATTGACCAAGTGCCGTTCTACACATAATGTGTACATTTTATTACACACAATTGTGTAAGAACGTAGAGCGTGCGCATTGTGTGCCTTCAGTTTCATAGTCTGCTACATGGCGGCGATATTGTTTGAGTATATTGTTTGGAATACAATCTACTACTGTCTCAATACCCATGTAATTTTGAGTGACGAGAATAAACAAATTGTAGACAAGGAATGTAAGTTCAGAATTCCGACTTGTGAGTATTGTATTAATAATATATGCGGATTTATTTGTTAAAACTTTCATGAAGAATACTGCTCTTACTCTTGTTTATATGATTGTTGTAATACGTTAATACTAATCACGTGCAACCACGCCACGACCCTGGTTTGTTCATTTAAAACGAAAACTCACACATGACAGAGCAAAATATTACGTACCAATGTACGCCATGAAAGTTTTAACATATAAATCTCCATTTACCATGAATACTATATACCCACAGTTCGGAATACTGAACTTACATTCTTGTCTACGATATATATGTGTAAGAATTTACACAAAATGTGTAAGGCATATGTGTTGATTTTATGCACACCAGTGTGTATAAATGTGTATAAATTGACCCATTTATTGTGTAAAATATGTTTAAGATCAAAAATGAATAATGGTTGTGTAGCAGCTAGGGCTACACGTTGTGTGTAGAAACCCTACACATTAGTCACAAGAGTGTGGGTGGGGGTATCCCCCATGCAGCCACCTGACTCCCCTGAAATTAGCGTACACACAGAATAATAACCTGACTATCGCGCGCGACGAAGCGTTTCAGTCGCTTGCGGTGTGAACATAAAAATCGCGCGCTTTGAACTGCTACGGACGTTAGAAAACGGCCGTTATAATCGCTCGCTCGCGCCCGGTGTGGAACGACCTTAAGTGACATTGCCAAAGGGTCACAACCTGGCTCGAGATTTGAACGGCGTGCGCCTCAACAGCACACACATCGCTTAATCCGACCAAGCCACTGTTGTTGAGACGATAGTCCACCATACATCGGAAGGAGTGATTACTGACTATGGTTGAATTGTTTGGCCAAACGTTTGATCAAATTAAATTCTCTTTGGTCATTTTTGAGAAAAAGGGCGACCGACATATAGTGTATCCTGGACAACATATATGCATACATTGGTTGTTCACATATTTCTGGCTTTTCATATGTCAACATGGGCCCTGTTTGATTAAACGGTTCATTCGAGAATTCATGACATGCCATAATGTTGTAGTGTTCAGTCTGAGGCGGATTTCAACCGGGAAAAGAATGAAAAAATAATTTCTATAGTGTAGCCGAATTTGTTAAGTTTTCATGACTCCCAGAATCAGAGAAATGTGTCCCAAGGACTGGGTTACGAGACTTTAGAATTTACATTTGTCGTCTCCTCTGTTGTCATTGACCAAGTGGGTACTATGTCAACCAACGACAACTCAAGAGTGGGATTTCTGCATGTCAACCTCAAACTGACTGAGACTGTTCTATGGTTTTGACAACTGCACGAGTTCTTCATTGAATTTTCAATACATCGCGATTTTTTATGTCAAATTTTGAGTTGCAAGTATCGATGTACATGGTGACATAATCAACGCTCGTGGGTCTATATAAGGTAATTTAACCCTTGGTCTGAATTTCCCCGAACCGAGATATGTGACAATAGCAGGGATTCGTTTATAATTGTTATGTTTTTAAATACAATCTGAAAAATACCGCACATACATTAAATATATTGGATGCCCCATTGGCTATCTAAAGATTTGGTATATAGTTGATCAACATTATCAGGTAATCAATTAAAATACCCCCCCCCCCCCCGACAGTGTTACTAAACATTGGCGACCTTTTACAAGTTTTATGAATGATTGTGAATTCTCTCCCCGCGCCCTGAACATTTATTTCCGCAATTAGTCACATTCCAATATTTGGATATTACACTAGTTTCGATGATACCCCACGTAACTAAAATAGACGGCGAACAATACTGAACGAAAGAGTGAGTTTATTAACAAATAAATAATATATTTTACAGTCAGCTAGAATAATTGGAAACATATTTGCCAGATGCTCCGCGATCGGTGTTCGGCGTTCGTAGGATCGGACTTGAATATTAGATTCGCAAAAAAATGAGTCAATGCTGACCATTCTTATATGGGGTCTTATGAGGATTTTATAACAGCTCATGAAATTTCTAAAGAAACTGGAAATTCGCCTGACTTCCCCAGAATGTTTATCCTCTTCACCCCGCGATTGAATCTATTTCCAAGGACGCCGTATAGCGAGGCGCGGAACATCCGTTCCACTTGGGTATCAACCTTTTTCAAGGCCGCGTAATTTCTCACTCTCATCTTGACGTCTTTGTTTTTGGATTTTAGGATTATTTTTGTTACCAAATAGATTATCTTACACATCGATAGAAGAAACATAAAATGTTAATGGCTTTCATTTTATTCGAAATAACAGAACAACATATAAATGGACGGTGTGTCCGAAAAGGTAGGGACTGTAATTGAAATGACGGAATTTTTAGGAAAAAGATTTATTTTCAGGTATAGAAATAACTGGATGGTTTATGTCTCAGAAAGAATATGGATGCTTAAACTCATTCAAAGACGATTAAAAGTTTCATAGATCATTGTGATTAAAGGTATACTGGCACACAATACTGATGATAAACAACCCTTTTATTTGCTAATCTGCATGCGAATGAATTATTTATACTGCAGGTGGGAACCAATCTAAATGTAAGGTGTAACGATGACCGAATGCTGAGAATTTACCTCCGACTCTTGGGATATGTGCATGGGAGTTAGTTCGTCTTTGAACATCAAAAGATGTGAAAGTGACCCAGATATACTTGACTCCATTTCAAATCCTTTGTAAAATAAGACGACATGGTTCAAATTCACAAAGATAAATTCTCCATCAATTATTGACATACTCATCCTCCCTTCCACGAAATGTTGACGAAAATAAAGCGGCTTATGGATGCGATTTGAAAACAACATAGCAGAAACAATTCTCTAATGATCGATAGATTTCACGAAACAATTGATCACTTTTATAACAGCAATGGAAAGTCAGGTTAAAGGCTCGTTTAAATTTCGGAATGCAACTCCGAATTGTATTCACCCGCTTCAACAGTCTTCGTAAATCCACTTAAACAGTACAGGAATAACAATTTATCCCCCTTGCGAATTCCTTGCACACAGTTTGTGCATTGTCAGCGGCCACTTTAAATAGCTAGTTTTCTTCACACTCGTATCACCAAATCCTGCGGATTTTAGAGTTCCAGACGAAATTATTGAATTGTGAACCAGACTTTCCAGTGATGTACCATTGTCAATTTTTTAATTAACTTAAGAATTTGTTCTTGAATAATTTAGTCAGTGATGTGCCTTCCCTTGCCAATGTTCATGCCGGTTTGCGATGCACCCCTGTTCTGTCCAGCTTGGAGATTGATGTGTGCTTGTGATTGTTGGGACATATCATCTGCTCTGATGTCAGCAATGTGTCTAACGTTACCCATGCTCATGCCGGCCTGGCTGGCACCTTTGTTTGAACCGGCCTGGAGACCAATAATTGTCTGACCTTCTTTTGACATATCATCAGCACGGATATCAGCAATGTGTCTAACGGAACCCATGCTCATGCCGGCCTGGCTGGCACCTTTGTTTGAACCGGCCTGGAGACCAATCATTGTCTGACCTTCTTTTGACATATCATCAGCACGGATATCAGCAATGTGTCTAACGGATCCCATTGACATACCAGCCTGGCTGGCACCTTTGTTGGAACCGGCCTGAAGACCAATAATACCCTGGCCTTCCTTTGACATATCATCAGCACGGATATCAGCAATGTGTCTAACGGCTCCCATTGACATACCAGCCTGGCTGGCACCTTTGTTGGAACCGGCCTGAAGACCAATAATACCCTGGCCTTCCTTTGACATATCATCAGCACGGATATCAGCAATGTGTCTAACGGATCCCATTGACATACCAGCCTGGCTGGCACCTTTGTTGGAACCGGCCTGAAGACCAATAATACCCTGGCCTTCCTTTGACATGTCATCGGCTCTGATGTCAGCAATGTGACGTGATGCTCCCATCTTCATACCGGCCTGGCTGGCGCATTTGTTTGTGCCGGCCTGCAGACCGATGATACCCTGTCCAGCTCTGAGCTGTTCATCTGTGAACTCGACAATGTGTTTCTCTGATGGTTTGGGACCACATGTTGGGCCATTGAAATGGTGCCTCTGCGCCTGTAACATAAATAATTATCATGTTTTAAAATGGCATAACTGATTTGTCTCCAAAGCACTTTTATTACCACGTTTTATATTCCCAAATTAATGAGATCGAACATTTGAACCCATTCGCATAACAACTTTCAAAAGGAGTCTTGCCAGGTTATATATGCTGAGCAAGCTTTAGAAATTCAGCAGTCAACCTATTATGAAGACTACTTATACTTTCATCGTCGCGTGTGGTATATGCATTCCGTTGACGTCAAATGACGTAAATGAAATTCGGCTCAACAATGAAACCGGAACTCTATAATAAATGCATCATCACACACGATAAAAGAAACCCTGTATGTGCCTTATATTTTTTATTGACGGATTCTAGCAGGAGTGAAGTGTAATAAACATAGAACGACACGCGTGTTAATATGTTTGTCGACACGACACGTGTGCCATCGCGGCACGATATAACTCGAGGCTGTGCCTCTCGTTCTATCATTCCGCGCTGACATTCGTGTCCTATCAACAACCCCATTAAGACACTGGTGACGCTCGGTGTATTATCATAATTAAAAAAAATATTTGTAGGTTTCCGACTGTAGTTGTCCCAAAAGGCGTGGTCTCTCGTCCCAAAAGGCGTGGTCTCTCGTCCCAGACACCATATTGTTTTTATGGAACTCGTTTTGACGTTTGTATCAGAACAACACATTAGAATAATATTGTGTCACACATAGTCGACTTTGATAAAACAGGAGATATTTTCAACTGAAAAACCCAAACTGCTGTCATTGACACAACAGTAATATTTTGTGTAAATATTGATCGATCGGTATATAAAATGTCCAGTAAAGGAAACAGGTCAACAACTAGTATATTTCTCACCTCGCTTCCGACGTGGAGGATGGTGGAAACGACGAAAGC
This sequence comes from Siphonodentalium dalli, assembly GCA_032622095.1. NCBI lineage: Eukaryota > Metazoa > Mollusca > Scaphopoda > Gadilida > Siphonodentaliidae > Siphonodentalium > Siphonodentalium dalli. The sequence continues at coordinate 138,693,401 of CP136068.1, read as the reverse complement.
CATGTTACGACCCTCAAACAGATCGGTTGTCTGGCACAAACTGTTGGAAGGCACACCATAAGCCTCAGAACCCTTCAGGAAAATTTCAATGTTCTCCATCTGAAATTTAAAGCAACTTTAGTACTAACAGCAACATTATAAATCCCAGAAGATGATTTAGCTAATTTAGCATCCCAGTATCAATCCCAAGCCTTGAAATAGGGTGTCTGCCATTTGCAGAATGAGGTCCCCAGAGGGTGAATTTAGTGATGCTACCCCGCATAGATCAATTCAGGTTAAGTATATATTATAATCATATGCATGTACATGTACGTACTTAAAACAAAAATATATATATGTATTTGTATGTACTCTGGTACTATGGTAGATATTATATTCAGAATATGATATTACAAGGAGCATGTGGCCTGACCCACTATTGACGTTCACAACATCGTAGCGGAGCAAGCTGTCTTTTAGAGTTATTCTCTTTGATTCATCTGGTATGGAGTGCTAAACACCATGCATGTGATGTGATAAATTCTGCTCGACGTTTTCAACAGGAAATAATCTATTTTGACTTCTCTAACTCAAGACAACTCAAACATAGACAGATATTTAAACCATATATATTCGATCATTCCCTGCTATTAATTATATTGGATTTTGTCGCCTCCCTCTTGCATACGTCAGTCTGACTGAACCCAGACTATTTAACAGTGACGCGTTCGTTAATCAGAAACAAGTAGGGAATCCCAATGGGCCTTTCCACAGCTGTCAATCAAATATCTTCTACGAATCAGCGACCGAGCCGGTCGCATGCTGCAATGAAAATTCTTTGTTCGCCCTAATTTCGACATCGGCGCATACTTTCAGAGTTAAATTGCATATAGTCGATGGGCTTCCAAACTGGTGTACACATACAGCATTTGGCAGCCCACCGACGATATATTTAAACCACGTGTTTGCTGTCTAATCATAATGCTCTGGAATTTATATTTACGCCATGATTATAACAGTTTTTCATTTTGTGTGACACTTCATATTTTTCACAATTAAAGGCGAAAAGAATGTATGTTCTGCTGTGAATTATAGCGTAAGGACAAGCGCTGTTAAACTTATTAAACTATTTCTGTAGACGCATTGTCGCATAGCAACTGTAAGCTAATCCCACTAGTGTGTAAAGTTCCAATACTTTCAAACGTATTAGGTCAAAGTCAGCCAATCACACTTTGCGGCGGGGCTCAGTCGTAGCCAACCAAAAGATAGTCGCGTGGAATGTTTAATGCCAAAGTTGTGATCACACAGACTGCCGACATTGTGTACAAGACATTTTACGGTGTAACTGGTGTAGCGTCAATTAATTACAATCTATAGTCACTCTCCATTCTTTGTAAACATACACCGAGATTCGTACGGATACCGATTATATATATAGTATTCCCGCAGGGGGAGTCTGAACAATTTTGCAGGCACGTATGCTGATTTTTGACTTTCGACCCTTGTTGTGACCCCACCCACCCCCGCGTCCAAATGTTTTTACGTTTTCGGTAGTTTTTTCCGACCATTTTTTGACACCCACCCCCCCCTTTTAACACTAAAACAGAGATTTGCGGGGGGAAATTCACTGTAAATAGCTGTATATGAATTTCTGTGCATACTATTAGTCATGGGTGTTAACATTGACATGTAAATAGGAACAAGTCATTTTGAAGTCATTAAAAAAAAAAACATGGCTGCCAGCAGCCATCTTGGATTTCAAAATTCAATCCATTAGCATGGGATACAGGCTATATACTGTTTGTCTGATCATCATGAAATTTGTCATTTATGTTAATATTGACATATATATGTGTTTTAAGCCAAACTCATTGCAAAAACAGTCAAAAAGACTTGCAGGACAAATAGGTTGGTTGGTCCTATCGACAACCCACCCACCCCGGCATACGTGCCCGGAAAACACTTTTTGCCACCCCTGATTCCCGCAAACTTTTCATTTCTCGGAAGCCTATGGTATTTCCCCGAATTACATGTACTTCATATCGCGCTACGTTTATTTCTTTCGATTTGACTCCTTTATCTTCGTACTACCAATAGTTAGCACTGGTTGGAGCTACTGACGTGGCATCCGGTGGTTGTGCACGAAAACCCTACGAAAGGTCATCAGACCAATTATTAACGCCACCGGTGTATACTGTTGGCCAAATTATAGAAATCTGTGGTCCTATGTAGGTTTTATAAATAGATTGGGTCGCCTTAAAATCTGTAGTGCTACCACGAATGCGGTAAAAGGTGTAGTTGTTATTAACGCCACCGGTGTATACTGTTCTACACATTATAGAAATATGTGGTCCTATTGGCGTTTTATAAATAGATAATTGTTTTTTTGGGTGGCATTAAAACCTGTAGTGCTACCCCGAATGCGGTAAAAGGTGTAGTTATAATTTATATTTATGTGTAATAATATGATCTTGGTTGCGTTACCATTTCTTGTTTAATATGTGGGTATGTAGTTACTCCAGGCTGGTCAAGTCAAGCGAAATCTCACATATGTTCACATACCTGTTTGAATGGAGCTTGCATTGTGGTAAACTTCAGTTTGGATCTGTAGCTTTGAGCTGCTGGTGGAAGTTCTGCTGTTCCATTGTATACAACCTGTAGCAATCTGAAACATTCAATCAAGATTTAGAATGGTGAATCACTGCATTCATGTTGTTTCACCTCAACCAACCCATAAACCAAGATCATACTGAACCCGTATAAATACTCATTTTTCCCTTAACCCTTTACCCAACAAACCGGCCAAAACCGGCCAAATAAAGCTTCAACAGCCTAAACTATCTTCGGTCTGTCTCAATAGAACCATACAAATATGGATATCATTGGAACCGGCTCCTTGACCACATTGTGATAGTTACAGTTATACCCTGTGCCAATGCATTCTCTTATATATGCGAGTCGACCATAGGTCGCCTCGCATATATAAGAGAATGCATTGGCCAAACAAAATCTTTTTTTAACACTTTTTACCATTTTTTCTTACAATCTTTAACAATTTTATAATTTTTAATGTGTTAAGCCAATGCATTCTCTTATATATGCGAGGCGACCTATGGTCGACTCGCATATATAAGAGAATGCATTGGCACAGGGCCCTTCTGTTGGGTAAAGGGTTAAGTTCAACAAACGGCCATATATGTCGTTTGTTGAACTTATTATCTGAACATATCCCACCTACGAATATGAATTTTCAGAGCATATGAAGCCAATATATCAATATTAATTAATCACGTTTTGATGTTTTAGAGGGACAACACAAATTATTTTGTTAATTTTGCAATACAAATGATTATATTTAGTATTTTATAGCAGTAGTTTGAATGATAATATTTGGTTTTTAAATTTTGAAAATAAGTTAAACAAAGCAAAAATAATGTTAAATTTCGTATTTTATCTTGTTGTCAGAGACGTGGCGACAAGGGGGGTTGGGGGGGGGGAGGTGTCTCACCCCCCCCCCCCAACTTTGGACAAAATGTTCACAGTTTGACATTTAATACCTGCCAAAGCATTAGTTGGAGATTTCAGACCAACAATAGGTTGAAAATGTTCTTGTAGTTTGATTTTCAAACAATTTATTGGGGGAATTAATTGTTTTTGGACCAATATTTTCCTATTTTTTGTCAAAAATTTTGACTGAAATGGTGATCAGTTGGAAATTTTCCAACCTTAGGTTGGAAATTCCAACAATTGGAAAGCATGTGTCCTGGTCCCCCCCCCCCTGGCCAGTCAAAAACTGCTAGTTAATTTAAGAAAACAATATTGTCATACATTTGGTCAACATTGTCATCAATTGAAAAATTTAAAACCTAAGTTTGATATTTCCAACTCTAGGAAGGCTTGGGGCTAGACTAGATGCTAGGATTTTGTGATTTTTTTGTTCAGATTTCAAAATTTTCGTTGTCCCTCCTCCGTGGCCAATACAAAACTGCTAATTAGTTTAACAAAACAATATTTTACTACATTCGGTCAAACTTGTGGACTGAAATTATCATCAGTTGGAGAATTTTTCAAATTGAGGAGGAGTATGAGGTTTGAAATTTCCAACACCAGGAAAGCGTCAGATGAGGCCAGGGTTTACGATTTTCTTGTATAGTTTTCAAAATTTTCTCAAACCGGGCCGAACAACTATGGCCAGCCCGGTGTCACGGTGTGTCCTGGTCTCTTGCCCATAGCCGTGTGCATTTGTCTGGCGTTAGACCACTAGATGTTAGGATTATTGCAATTTTTTAGGTTAAAATATCTGAATGTTGTCATACCGGGAATATAGAACCATGGTCTATGAATAATATATAGGATATTAGGCCCGAGCACTGAGGTGCAAGGGATGTGCACATGGAATTATGCAAAACTTGTGTTTGGTCTGATTCTGATTCGGGGGAGGGGGGGTGTAAATGGAATTTCCCCAAGGTGGACACCCCCAACGGAGCCCTCTAGCCCCACGTCCCTGCAAGTTGTTGTAACTGGAGATCATGAACGATGAATACACCTTAAGCTTTTTAACAACTGTTTATAATTAAAGGCCTTAGGCCGACTTAATTTTCGAATTCCCAGATCGCATTATACACAACATATTCCATTTATATACCATTTGGAATAAGGAAACGAAAAAAATATATTTTACCAGAATACGGAACAGCTATGTCCTAGGAGTGTCCACCAAGTGATTCTCATATTCACCCCCAATCTTCCCCCGTTATTTATCACCGAATGCATCATAATTCAAAACTAAGAGATAGAGTTATTCCCCCTCCATTGAGAATAATAAACTGGTAGTGCAGACCAGATCGATAATTAAAGAATACCGCTGTATATACCTTGACAAAAACAACATGCTCACAGTTTATGCGACCGGATAAGTTAATAATACAATGTTGTTGAGCTTCCTGTTTCAAATGGTATATAATTTGGAATATGTTGTATATTAATGTGATCTGGTGATTGGAAAATTAGGTGGGCCTTTCAGGATGTGGTTTGTGTTTCCTGAGTTTTTATGACTAGAAGAACTTGGGATCGTAGACGGCTTATAATATTTCTATGAAGTTTTGCGACAGTTAGAAAACTTTTCCCACCACTAGGAAAATTCTAATAAGGAGAAACAAATGGAATTCACCAGTGTGAGAATTTAAAACTAGTTTGACTGAGTTGAGTGCTATCGGAAAATTGAAGTTGGGCATCCTTGCAACGGCCCTGTATTCAGAAACCTCGATGTTGGAGAGTGGGTTCCAGATATTTGGTCATCAAAATGGAACATATACATTTTGGGGATCATGTATAACACGCTACTTATATAAAACTGTGCACAACGCTGGCATATTTTCACTACTGCATGCAGTGGCTACATAACACTATTTCAACATATCCGCGTGCATGGAAATAGGTTCATATTGGGCATAAATGTGACCCGCCATATCAAATCCAGTCGTAAGTCGGGATTTTGTTTTACCCTGTGCCAATGCATTCTCTTATATATGCGAGTCGACCATAGGTCGCCTCGCATATATAAGAGAATGCATTGGCCTAACAATTTTTTACAATTTTAATAATTTTTTCTTGTATTCTTTAACAATTTTATAATTTCACCCATACAGAGCCCCAGACAAACATGAGCAGACGACACTCTTCTATATGCTTCTATATATGTGTGGTGCTCCCTGCAGGGTAATGGATGTTTTTTTTATTTTATGTCCTAAAAATTGTAAGAAACATTTATTTAAAAACAATGATAAAAAATTGTTAGGCCAATGCATTCTCTTATATATGCGAGGCGACCTATGGTCGACTCGCATATATAAGAGAATGCATTGGCACAGGGTAAAAAAATCCCGACTTACGACTGGATTTGATATGGCGGGGCAAAAATATTCACATAGGTTAAAAGTAGACTTATTTGATTATGAAATTAGCATTGTGCTTATTTTTTCGAGAACATGCTGACGATTGAGTGATTAATTTTGGAATGTTTTTGTCGCGCATTAATTAGAGTGAAGAAATGCAACGAGTTATTGCAGGTTTGATTCTTGCAAGGTATTGAAGGCTAATTTCGGGCAAATATCAGTTGTATAATAACTTAACGATTCCATGTGACTGGAGCTTTTTGATATTTTGCGAAAACTCCTGTACCAATGCATTCTCTTATGAATACGAGTCTCATATAGTAAGGGTACGTTCATACGCTGGCAAGTTTGCACGGTATGTTTTTGCGGGCGTTTCGCCACAGAAAACCACATGATGCCAGAATATGAACGGAAACGTGTGCATAACATGCATCTTTACCAAAGCGAAAGACAAGAGAAGTAACATGTATCTAGTTCCACTTGTAACAGTGCTACTGGAATTTGCCTTCAAATACCTGTATGATTTATTCTTGCGAGATAATTGCATGATATTTATAGGCAAATTCCAGTAGCAACGTTACTAGTGGAACTACAGAGATTTTACTTTGCACGTAGTTAGCTGTAGTACAGATGCACTTCATGTGCTTGTTTCCGTTCATATTCTGGCACCATATCGTTTTCTACGACAAAATGCCTGCAAATCATACCGTGCAAACTTGCCAGTGTATGAACGTACCCTAAGCCTCGCATATACAAGAGAAAACAATGGCCTAACAATGTTTATATTGTCCTTGTAAGCCAGTGCATTCTCTTATATATGCGATGCTCCCTATGGGAGACTTGCATATATTAGAGAATGCGTGACACATGGTATTTAGTGCTTCACCAGCGCAGCTCCTGTCATGAATAGTTCTCACTGCGTGGGTAGTAAACGGTGGGAAATAAGTATCTTATAAATATAGTTTGTCGTTCATATCATAGAAGCAGACCATATTACTATATACGACGAACTGCCTGTAAAATTGCCACGCAATATGCCAGCGTTTGAACGTATCCTTAGTCGGCTATACTCACTTGACTAGCACTTGTCCGTTTCTGAGATTTCTTTCGACTTCATATGCGCCTGTTCCAATGTCAACTCCGACCAACTGTGCAATCCAGGTTTTGACCTCGAGCTCGGATCCGCCATCATATTTGGCTGCTTGCTGAAATGAAAATGAAAATAAGTTAAAGTTATGTTAAACACACCGGTAGGGTGATCCAATAGAAATGGAGAATAATCTTGTTCAAAGTAGTTATTTTTACAAATCTTAAATCCAAACTGACAACACACACCGCCATTATTATATATAAATTATATTCAGGGACTCTCGATGGGGAAATCGTTTTCGTTACTTTATCGCCGATATATAGTTGCGTCCCGAATCGATTAGTAAATATTTACAATTGAGCGTAATTCAGACGATTTTTTTCTATGGAGCGGTACGGTAGATTTGCTTCAGATTTTCGGCGATCTTAGTGGAATGTTAAATTCCTCCAGTTGGCATAGCGCCTGAACACTAACTCATCAGTTTCACACACCCGAACATGTACATAATATGTCTTTAACCCTTTGAGTGCCAGGGGCCGATCTCATCGGCCCTAAACCTACAAAATAAGTCTGTTAAAGAATATAAAAATTATTAAAATTGTAATAAAAAAAAAAAAAAAAAAAAAAAAAATGTTAGGCCAATGCATTCTCTTATATATGCGAGGCGACCTATGGTCGACTCGCATATATAAGAGAATGCATTGGCACAGGGTATATGGGTTGATACAAAAATCGACCTGGCACTCAAAGGGTTAATGCACATCCACAAAAGCAGTCGCATAAAATTATTGTTCTTATCTTGACGCAAATCCCAAGTTTCCCGTATAGCTGAAAATTAAAGGTGGACTGTACACTAAATCCGGACATTTTATGGACCTCCTTTTATACTCAATATAACACGAATTAATTTGATTGATAACTAAAGCGTATTTTGAAGAATTGCTGTTGTTGTTGTTGTATCTTGATGGCACGGGGACCGTCCGATCGGATTGAGTACCTTTAAGAACCGGCAGAATATGCAATAAGTGTACATTCATACACTCGCAAGTTTGTGCCGTATGTTTTGCAGGAATTTCTCATAGAAAACCATTTGCTGCCAGAATATGAACAGAAACATGCATATGAAAATGAAATGTATAGATAATATAACTTTATTGCAATATAGACATCCAAATGTGGACAGGTTGCAGAAATACATGTACATAATGACATTGAAACATGAAATAAGAGAACACAATAATACATATACACAAGATAGATACAACAATATGTTATGATATGACACCCTTGGTAGCAGATCGGGTGATAATTTCGCGGGTGTGAGCCTTTATGTATTCATGGCTGATAACATTGATCTTTGTTTAAAACATAAGTTAATCTTACGGCATATTAACGAACAGACATTCGGGTCATTGTTACTCATAATAAATATAAATTTGTCAGTTTCTTTCCAATGTAAAAATCCCGGCTTATATAATTCTAACTGTGAGTAGAGATCATTTCTTATGGACTTATATGCGTTACATTCGGTATATGAAATGCATCTGTACCACAGCTAAATACGAGAAGTAAATGATATATATGTAGTTCCACCATCATACATGTATTTTAAGGAAATGTGTTAGTACATGTGGAACTACCGAACTTTTACTCCCCATCCCGTACGTTTTGGTAAAATAATAATTTTATGTATGTTGTCATTCACATTCTGGCACCATAGGGTTTTCTATGAGCAAACGCCTGCAAAAATGCCGCGAAAACTTGCCAGTGTATGCACGTACCCTAAATAAAAGCGGCTTCGATTTTACAATAGCCAATAGCCTACCGCGAACCTATATTTATAGACTATATGAGAAGAAGAGTGGAATGCTAAGATCGTGCTCCAAGTATGTGCAAGAGGAGGCATAACTCGACTACTGACGATAATTAGGAGACCTGTACGCGATACCTATGGTGGTGATTCTATCGTCTGAGTCAGAATCTACGAATAGCACAAGGTGGGTAGATATGATTGCCTTTCGCCGTCTCGGCACTGTTCGCAGCTTGCATCGTGTATGCGATTTATATGTTGTGAGGTTTATCCGCGCGTGTATCGGGATAATAAGTACAGTAGTGTCAAAGGAAGGTGATCATAAAATTATGGTATGTGTATGGTAAAAATATAGCTAGGGTAATTGTGATAAGAATCGGTGGGTAAAATTTACAACTAATTCATGAACTTTCGTTGATAAATCAGGATAAATTAAAAGTTTTAACAAAACACGCCAATAGTTCTGAAATTATTTTCCTATCGCTCCCCTCTAGCTTCATCCCACCCAAGTCATTTGCCGACATATCCTCGAGCAATACAAATAGGTTCATATTGAACCTAAATATCCACATATATAGGTTCATATTGAACCTAAATATCCACATATATAGGAGGGTATCACCCCCTCCCCCTGAATCATGAATACCAGTTAATTTTTGGGGGTGAATCCTGATTACATGTTAAGAAAAATTTATGCGATAAATGACATACACATTGACTGTTTTAATATCAGAGAGATACAAGCAGAAGTTACATAGACACATTATGATCCATTATACCTGACATGATATTGAAGTTGAGTATTATGGGCGTTATGAGGCCGTTATGATACGATTAATGATACTGTATGATGGCATGGTGGTCGAATATGCCCAAGAAGCTACTCTACCCACTCATTCACACAGATAACTAGCACAAAATATTATTTTGCGCAATCAAAACCTGCGTCCAAGATGTTTTGCTTGAACCCGAATACCAGTTAATTCCGGGGTATATATGAATCCCGTTTACGGCTTCAAAACACCATGAATCCCGCGTACCGAAGGGGGGGGGGGTGATACCCTCGTATAGGTTCATGTTGGATTGATTTGATTCTGAAATAAACCCACAGTGAATTATACCCATTATTGCATTGAATGGCGCGGGCCGCAGTGAAATCACATTATAAAGAGCGTGAATCTTGTAAATAGTATCGATGATAAAAGGTAGTTTAAATAATGCAAATATCGGCTTATTTCTGTGGAGATATTCCAATATTGGACTGTTTTAAAATCGTGTTTTAGGTTCGTATGAAGCTTAATTCAAATTCAAATAATACCGATATGGCATATTTGTGTTTATCATATGACTCAATAATTATTTACGTTGGAAAGTATGTCATCAATCAATTTCATATGAACTACTAGTTCATATCACATTCCGATAATTTGATTGGTTTGTTGCCAAAGAGTGTGTTCTGATTGACTGAATGGCAGCCTGAGCCGAGCCGCATCTCTAACTAAATGCAGGTCAAATTCGTGCGCGTCAATCAACGCGATGCCGAAATTCTCGCAATTATAATCTTGAAATATATAGTTTTGGACATTGTTATACGATAAATAGAATATGTAATTCGTATTTATCTAATAAACATACGATATAATGTCACACACTGAGAACAGAATACTATATCTGCGCGTGCATATTATTGCTGCTAGTTCACCAGGTGTAATTGGGCTTCCGGTGCAATGAAGTGACGTCACATTAACCTTTTGCTGCCGATGTCATATAGCTATTTAGTGATTTGTGTGCGTTTTGGACATCATAATCAATTTATAAGTGTCATATGATAAATAGAATATGTAATTCGTGTTTCTCTCATATGATATTTATGAAACTCGTCACGAATTTTCAGTTTTCTCTCGCCGGAGGCTCGAGAAAATTCTTAGAATCGTTTCATAAATATCATATGAGAGAAACACTCATTTCATATCCTCTATTGAAATAAGTTCAATGTTAGGTCATTTTCATTAGAACAGGCTGTATTTGCATACATGTTGGAAAATGATTCAGTCGCCGTGTTTACGAGACACATTATTACGACACATTATGCACAACAGGAGGCTGCTTCAAAACTCAAATTTTAATAGATGAAGTTATACGAGTCCTAGATAAGCAGCTTGAACCTTCGCAGTTCCTCCAACAATATAAAAAAAATAAAATCCCTTCATTGAAATCGTGAATATTTTTCATATGAAAATACAAACATGTTCAAACAACGATAATTTCAATTACTTTACATGTAACATGCTCATAAAAACTACGAACGTGACGCTTCTCAGACAGTGATGAATCCATGAAGATAACCTAATTTCTGACTAAACCAGGGGCGGCGGAAGCTACAAAAAAGTGGGGGGGGGGCACATTTAAAAAAAAAAATACTACATGTATGAATTGAAAACTGTTCCAATGTGCGCCAGCGCAAAGATTGTTTAGTAAAATGTTATTCGTGTCTACCTTTATGAAAGTAGAAAAGAAGAAAGAGTTTAAATGATGCTACTCTGCTACTCACTTATTTTTGCAGCCAATGTGTGAAAGATGACCTATGACGTTGACACAACTTCTAAAACCGACATCCTTTGTCATATATGTTATGATAAATTTAGTATACACTATACTATATACATATGATCCAATTCACTCCACATACGACACACGTTGATATCGAAGAAACAATAATCACAAAATTCACAAGTAACTTTGAATATTAAAAAATACTATAATATATATGTACACAGACACTTGCATGTACATAGCAAACTTCGTGTAGAACATAATTATTCTAACTCTTCTTATTTGTCGGTAATAACGAATTAGCTGAGTTGATAAAAAATCGTAGTCGAGTTATTCCAATGAATACTCAGCATCAACTGATATTGTATATAGCAAGTGATCCCATATCAGGAGTTTGACCTCCTTGGCATGAAATTGTATACCTGCCAAGCCCCAGGTTTGCAGTTTTATTGAGGACACTAAAATTTAAACCTTTGATTGGTATGATGAATGTGATTTTAATTAGACAAGTTGCTGGGTCCAAGACATGGCTATGATGGTACTCACAGAAGACCTGAGTTCTACAAAGAACTCAAAGTCTGTAGTAAAATTCCCAGAGGGCAATTACCCAGACACAGTGCCAATATTGACCAAGGATTAACTATCTATCTTGCTAGCCATAGCCATAGTGGCATGACTGATAAGATTAAACACATTTGTCTTGGGAATCAAAAATTATTTTCTCCAATGTATTTAGTATTGAAAGATTATGTACCCATACTTGGGGGAAAAAGTGGGAGGGGGCACGTGCCCCCTGTGCCCCCCGGCCCCGCCGCCCCTGGACTAAACAGAACTTGGACAATCTTGTTTTCAATTTTAAATATGTTTGCGTTCATAAAGTTAGTGGCATGTGTGAGCATTTAATTGTTCAATCATAGCGAAGTAATTTTCTCTGGAATGTTACAATTGTACTAATTGTAGCATCGAATTGACGGTTCTTCGTTGTTTGAAGATACTTGGAAAATGTAACCAATGGTAACGCGCTTTCCGAACGCCGTATTATCGTCAGCTAACAATGTGGCTTATGTTCAAGATGCACATATACAAGCCTGCAAATAGTGTGTCTGTCATTTGCAGAATGAGGTCCCCAGAGGGTGAATTTAGTGACGCTATCCCGCATAGCAGGCTAGCATCACTAAATTCACCCTCTGGGGACCTCATTCTGCTAAGGCTCTCAACTTCTATGGCAGACCTAGGATCAGATTGACGTTCCCCAGTTAAAGTTGGTGATGTTCACCCATTGGGCACCTCAATTATGAATTTTATCTTCTGCAAATTAGGGGATATAGAAACTTCCTAGAAGGGAAATGTAACTAAAAACAATGTTAATTTGATACTATAGATACTTCCCAGAAGATGAGGCCTAATCAGAATGAGGTCTCCAGAGGGTGAATTTGGTGATGCTAGCCCGCTGTGAGGGATAGCATCACTAAATTCACCCTCTGGGGACCTCATTCTGCAAATGACAGACACGCTATTTGCAGGCTTGCACATTTACGCGGCTCACTACATCATAGAACAGTCCTTATTCAAAAAGAAATATTTTCATTGCCGATAAATTCCTGCGGGATGGCAAATAGTCCACCCTAATTGATATGGCTTGTGCCAGACAGCTGTTAGATTTAAATGACTCAGTGAATAAATTGGATAAAGGTGTGTAGATAAGGAGAAATCATTGGCCGCACGTGCTAAAGTTTGTTTCTAACAATTCACGAATTCACGAGGTCAGAATTCCAGCTGGGGTGGCCTCCAGACAAACTCGGGCTATTCTTAGCATAAAACGTTCTTTATAAAGATGTTACCGTATGTATATAAAGAACGTCTACCACAAATCAGACGTTCTGCAGAAATGTATTTATAGATTATACGTTTATCTCGAAATTTTTCCCGTATATCAGTCGCTTAGTTTTATGACCACCCATGGCTATTAAATTCGGTTTGTATTTTCCTGATGTACTCACTACGTCTACAAAAACACACCGACGAATCATATCTTTATTCGAGCCCCCCTGCAACACTCGCTTGGCATCAGAAGCAGCGTTGCCCTATAGGCTACAGATACGCCTATACCAATCCTGAGATATTCACATGGGATCAACGGGTATGGAGTCCTATCTCTACAATGTAGTCCTAATTAATTGGCATTGCGGCCATCCACTGAGGTTCAGCATGTGGGGTATTTAGTTTATTCAGATGTACAATATACCCGTATACCATCATCAGAAATACCAAATGCAGGGTCGTCAAATAACACGGAAAAATCCCCCTTGCATCATCATTGGTTAAACGGACATACCCCCTTGTCATCACCATTGGTTAAACGGACATATCCCCTTGTCATCACCATTGGTTAAACGGACATATCCCTTGTTCATGACTGTGCTACATAATGCGTTCCATATATTTATTAAATAATAGAATGAAATATTATCAAAATAAGCATCAGATGAAGCCAAACTCTATAAATCACAGAGCAGACTATTTAGTTTATTTCGAGAAGTAATATATCGTGGTATTGTGTATTTATGTTTGAGAGGTGTAACACCAAAGTTTATGGGAGCGTCGAGAATCTGCCACATATAGTAACTAATTATATCCTACAAATAAATGGTTTAGTATATTATATATTCTAGTGCATAGTGAATCATCAAATTTCCTTTTATTTATGACCTTCGCCCTTGCCCGGCACCCGGTGCTACTGATATAATATAACGCTACATTGTGCGTTATCGGCAATAAACGTACATGATATATACAATTATACATATATACGGAAACATTCGGGCTCACAATTATTAAAACGTACACGGTATATACATATATACGGAAACATTGGGACTCACAATTATTAAAACGGACATGGCTCATTCGAGCTTCCAAATTTTGTCAACATAATTTGGAATTAAGGAGGTAAAGGATATGTTGTCAACTGCACGAAATATTGACATATATGTACCGTATTTATATGCTTTGAAAAAAATACTTGTCATGGTCACAGCCATTTTCTAGCTGTTTTCAATGTTTCGTACACAAGTGAAATAAATTTGATTTATACCATATTAGGAATAGACTAAAATTGAACGCTCTTTTCTGTTCCATGCCGCGCAAATGGCTGTTTTGTTTTTGTTTGGGACCCAAACATCGTGTTCGAAGTTGTATTTTTTTTATAATTCAATGCGTCTTTCTGGGAAATATAATGAACGTAGAAAGTAGTTCATATATTTGTCGACCTATTTCGATATCGGAAAATTTCAAAAGCTAATATCATAAGGTGTATTTTGAAGAGCAAACTGCCAAGTAGCTTTAAAGTGTAATACGGTTTTTTAAATACACAGTAACACGGCTTTTTAAATACACATCTCAAAATTGTCTGCACATGTAGCTATTTCATGTTCTCTTAGCTGTGCCGTGCGCATCATAGCTTAGGTCATGCAGTCAATCCACCGTGAAATTTGTTTGTGTCCATAAAAGATGATCATGGAGAGCACCGATGATGACCATGTATTACATTTTGTTTACATTCGGATTATGATCGGTGTGAAACTCTAGCCACCGAAAAGAACAGCTGCTGCGTGCATTCCACACCTGGCCAAATTCTCACTATACATGCCCATCTGTATCTACGGTACAGGGTACTCCATATCATCTCCCACGCCAGGGCAGGCAAGATCAAAGCACTCCTACATTCCTGGAACCTCATGATAACCATACCATCTGTTCATTTATATATATATATGTGTATACAAGGTTTCATGCGTGTTTCTCGAACAACGCGCGCTTTCCTCAGTGCAATGCGGTCTTAAACCTGTCCGAAATATAAATAGATACCATCTGAGATGGGGTGTCTGGAACTCCTCTGTGCCACATTAATCGAAAAATCTTTCCCTGCTTCGATATTATATGGCTATGAACCCATACATAGGTTTACCATATGTGTATTTTTGATATAAGGTATACAGCAATATGTGAATACCTTACAAAACACGAGTATCAGTGTACGCTGGAATTGGAATATTCTATCAACAAAAATATAACATCAATACAAAGTATTGTACATAAACAATATTTCTAAGATTTTCCAAAAGACACAGCGATACAAACATATTTCAAGTTGTACATGTAAAAGTCCACAAATCTCACCGAATGACTGACATTGTTATCGGAAAAGAACTAACAATATAACATATAACAAACACATATATAGTAATCTACACACTCCATGACATATTTTCATATATCTTAACAATATCTCTACATCACTATACTTCATCTTTACATCACTATACTTCATCTTACATCACTATACTTCAGATAAAAATAATTCCAGCATCACCACAATAGTCGCTTGATTTAAAACATGTTCTCTGTACAATGCTCACCATATATAAACAATAATCAGGCACAATGCGAAGATATGTGTGAACATCCGGTAATTATAGTATCAGTGTGCACACTGAGTGTTGTGCGTTTAGGGGGTTCACACTCCAAAGATTCGCCACAGCAACACATCATTGTACAGAAATGGACCACAAGTGGATGACATACGATACTAAAGTGAGCAAGGTTCATACAGGGTGTGTACATACAGACAGTGCACTAATCCGGAGTAACTGGTTATACGATAACGTTATGGTGCTGGGGAGCCATACTGGACTAGCTTTGCTGTTGGTTTCGCAAACATTTAGGAAAATAAATATCGATACTCTGCACATCATGTCGTTAGCCCACCAACACCATGGCCAATGCAGTAGAACATACCAACACCATAACATTATAACCACAGTTGACAGGGATTGTACACTAAATTTTATCATGCCCTGCCATGCTATGGTGGACAGGCCCATACCAAAGGATAGACTGGGTGAGTTTGAAACAAATATGTATTGAATCACTGTCGATTAGATATGGCAGAGCGCATTGTAAGAAGCAAAAGACCAAAATGTCTGGTTACATCGATGCATGCCTGATATCTCACGAAATGATACATCCGTCCTGGTTACATCGAAGCATGCCTGATATCTCACGAAATGTCACATCCGCATAACTCCATCAACTCAAAACACAAAAAAAATATGGGTACATATCTTCATGAACGGAATGACGTACCAGTTACTAAATGAATCAATGATTGCAGCGCCCATCCAAATTAAACAAGCGAAACCTACAATTGTGCCCAATGACATTGATAATAGATTCTATACAATGTAGCTGTGATCGTAATATGTTAACCCTTTACCCAACAAACCGGCCAAAACCGGCCAAATAAAGCTTCAACAGCCTAAAATATCTTCGGTCTGTCTCAATAGAACCATACAAATATGGATATCATTGGAACCGGCTCCTTGACCACATTGTGATAGTTACAGTTATGCCCTGTGCCAATGCATTCTCTTATATATGCGAGTCGACCATAGGTCGCCTCGCATATATAAGAGAATGCATTGGCCTAAAAAAATCTTTTTTTAACACTTTTTACCATTTTTTCTTACATTCTTTAACAATTTTATAATTTTTAATGTGTTAAGCCAATGCATTCTCTTATATATGCGAGGCGACCTATGTTCGACTCGCATATATAAGAGAATGCATTGGCACAGGGCCCTTCTGTTGGGTAAAGGGTTAATGTTTTTGTCATCAACAGAAGAATTTGGTATAATATATGCCATATCAAGTAACATTGGGAAGCTGCGCCAGGAGATAACGGCGAACATGAGACAAAAATGTTTGCAAAGCGCCAACTAATGATGTGCAAATGAAGAAAGAAGCAAGTGAACCAATTGAACAAAAATACGAAATGACCTTGACCGTAAACCTCAGCAAAATTATTTGTACAAGATGGTGATTGGTGCGAGGACTCTATGAGCGTGAGTGCATTGTGTGTACGAGATGGTGATTGGTGCGAGGACTATATGAGCGTGAGTGCATTGTCATTCCGATTGTGTGATTTTCTTCTTGCAAAAAAAAAAAAAAAAAAAAAAAAACGGGGTAAGTCTTATCCACTGGGATTTGTAGGGAATCATTTCTCGGCAAATTATCGCTCGATTGGCTCATGCGTGCTGACAAAAAAAAAGGGCAAGCAGATCGGATAGCACGGGTGTATATAGATCGGGTGGGAGCGGGCATATACCAACCATGTACTGAAGCCGTTGGAATAGAACGAGAGATCCACGTTTAACTTCTTCCTCGTCACACATATTTCCCAATTTCGTTAGTATCAAGACATATTAATGATAAAAGGAACAGCCGAACTGCCAGCTTACCCCTGCGAAAGATGAATGGTAAAATCATTTGGTGGCCCACTGAGAGCATATATTTGCGAAGATGAGCAGAGATATGTGTTCAGGTACACTGTTACCCCTGACTACCAGACACCGTACCCGTCTAATAACTTGGTGTTTATTAACGACACGTGCGAATAATCAAAAAGATAGAATCGGGACTTGGACGATGGTGGTAATATGCCGCGGTTACACTGCATTGCAAACGGTTCTTTTTGTTTTCTTTGGTATTGGTTAATTACCAATGCTAACGAGTTTGTGCTAATGTTATGATATACGTCATGTGATATAATATAACGCCAGATACGTGTATGCTCTGGACGGGAGACAAACAGCTGCAACAAACAATTCAGTTCACATTACGTTGAGATGGCGCCGATAAAGTTTATTTCAGCGTTGATAGGCTGATTGAATTCGGAATTCTCTTTAACCAAAACTAAATTTTCCTTAACAAAAACAACAATTTCAAACTGGTGTAGCTATTGAATAACTAGAGCACTTATTTAGTGCAAATATTGGTTTAAAAAATCTGTGGAAAGATACCATTCGATCAATTTGGCACACTTTTGCCAAAATTACACTCCCTGGTTTCCAAGACAGAAACAATATTTCCTGCCGAACAGAATGTATATGAAATAATAAACAAATTAGTGTACGAGATCGCAATATTAGCTTTCCATTGTTGTGCTTATCAATTGCAGCTTGATATAATTAATTGTTCCCTCCATTTCATTGGAGCGTGGCGCAGACTACGCGCTATTTCACTGGTTTATGTCAGAAGAGATCACTTCACAGTTCTGATGTCAATGACGCGTTGACAATTGTCCCACGCATTGTCAAACTCAACTATTGTTGGAAAAATGAATACAGGCGATATATCCATAATTCATTTTACTCATCGCAATATAAGGGACATTATCTTCGAGTTTTTATCAGTCAACGATATTCATGACTGATTAATCTTGTCGTATTTATAACCATTTCTAAATACTACGATTCTCACAAACATTTACTATACGCCATGAATGCACTCCATATTTGGAAACGGTTTATTACGTCATGTTGTGAATGCCTTATAAATGAAATGGACACTTCTAGAGACGTACATCCGTCAGGATGTTCGTCGGATTTTCAAAGAGGCTGCATGCTTCGAAATGAGAAATATGGTTGGAATAAGTGTAGGTACGGAGTCATGGGCCGAGTGTATACGTGTTGTTTACGGAGTCACGGACCGAGTGTATACGTGTTGTGTGCGGAGTTACGGGCCGAGTGTATACGTGTTGTGTGCTATCAATTAATACAATATGCACACATGAGAAATCTACTTCCTGATGGCGCGCACAGTTGGTCAGCTGCGCATCACTCGGCTGTAAAAATTAGTTGGCAAATAAACTTTTATCTGTAATGCCTATACAAACTGCCTGAGCCGGATTTTAATGTTTGGGCCGCTTTGAGACTCTTAATTGTCAATCTTTAAAGTTATTAGTGATGGATCTTTATGCCAATCGGGGAACTACATCTAATAACACAAGAGGTCACTCGGGTCACAGGTGGGAGTACTCAGCATCGGCGGTGATATTCAACTCATCCTTAGATTCTCTCCCTTTCTCCACTTCATCACTCTCTCTCTCCTTGCCACTCTCTCTGTCACAGTCTGTCTGTCTCTCATTCTCTCTCTCTCTCTCTCTCTTTCTCTCTCTCTCTCACTCGGAAAGGGAACCCACATATAACTGATTTAATCCATTGAATCTTACTAGTTACGGACCTTACTGCAATTGGAAATTTGTGAATTACCAGGCTGTACAAACATTTTTGCATTGAAACTCTAATAGCAACTGTTGGATTTGAATACTCTTTTGAAATATACATGTAATAGACCACTATTGTGGGAAAGATAACGACATACAGCGGATTTCGTCTTGGGCTTTTTGTCACAGTCCTAATATTAAGATCTTCCATCTGTGCAAATATTTCGCATCATATTTTCAATTCCCAATATAGGTACTAATTGTCTATATGTTGTATACATCTGTATTGCACATGACTTGATTTGAGTTCCCATATGAATTTCACGTGCGCGCGTGCATGGAAGAGATATCCGCCTTAGAGTTCGGTTTATGTGTGATATTTATAACTTATCTCCTAATTATGTCCATACTATCGCAATTGCCTGGCGAACGATTTGTGCAGATTGCACCATATATTATAATTATATCCCATTATGTGGCTTAATCTTGGTATGCTATCATCGATGATACAGCTGCATTGGCTGTTTTCACGAAGCACCGAGAAGATGGCAAAGACAGGATATCTTGGCCACGGACCAACCTGCACACAGATAGAGCTGTTCTCAGAAACAATCTCTTAATCAGCCACTATAATTCGGATCCTGCCAAAAGATTATGATATCAGGAAAATTATTCGCCTACCATTGGCGCCAAAAAGAGCTGACTCCGAATTATATTCATAACTCAGAATATATATATAGACGGCAGTCTCAGTTAACTAAATGCCCACATATAAATAGTGAGTCTGATTATTTGTCGTAGACTATATATTTCCCGAACCGCGTGATTCCACGTCAGTAGCGCCAATCAGAACCCACCAAATAAATGTGTCCAATCGAAGTGATTAACGTAACGCGATCTGACGTAATTTGGAGGAAGCCTGTAGGCTTTCGGGAAATGACATTTCAACGCGACTTCGATATCAGTATGTCAATATGACTCTTAGAGTATATTTACACCGACTGACTAGACGGACACATGCATTTACCTACTGTTGTCATCAAAATAAATGTTATGACGAATTTTTTCCACAACTATATAATCGCCAGCTTACAGTATGTTGTGTCAATTACGTTCTGTAGAACAGACATAGATTTGAGCTAATTCTGAGAAATTGGGCTCGAAGCTCCAACCAGTTAAGTGGTAAATATTTAAATTGCTATGTAGTTCAGATGCCGTTGTTGAACGGTCGGTTTGGTTTGAGTTTTCGGAATATAAGGCTTGTTTTAGTTGAATGGTCTACGAGATATTCTGCCACATCTGGTTGGAAACACTCAACACACCCACAGCTCGACACCCTTCAGTTCAACATGGTTCATGGTTCTAGACTACTGCTTTAAAAAAACATAATTTCAGTTGTTTCACTTGGATTCTACTGAAGGAAATTATCTTTGAGCCAATCAGTTGCACATGCCAGTAGAGTCTTATTTTGTATGAAATTGTCGATCCATCAATCTAATATATATTTTGATAATCTATATAACTTACTGTTATACATATTTCTATATAAACTGTGTTTCCTTATCAGATGGACCCCGTTGGTCAATGATATGAATGCATATCTAAATAATCATAGGAGCATTTCGTGTTACTTTTTAAATGTCATGTCGGAAATACCAACGGCTTCAGTGGAATATTATCACGTCGGTAACTCTTCCAGAGCATGTTACTTTACATAAACCACAGGAAAATTGCGTTTATAATTTATGAACTTCCCAAAATGTATCATGCAAAATTATAGCTCCATGTTTTGTCACAGAACAAGTCTGCTACTTGATGCTACTGCAATTTCTACGACAGGGATGTTCTTACCACACAGAATCCACTTTGTATGAAAGTATATGTTTCACAAATGTTTTCCGAACTTGGGTCTCGGTCTTTTCCAGGTGAGGACCAGTATTGGTGACTGAGCGTGTATCCATATCCGTTCTACACATACATTTACTATATTGTGCGAACAGTGGCGGCCCTTGGATTACCCTGGACATAAGTATCTTATGGGCTCTGGACCCACCGGGTGAGACTATATATATATGGTTCGGCCCTTTGGGAAACACTCGTGTATCAGTGAAAAACAAAAACAAAACTATTGTGACCATCAACTCTTTATTTCAATACAATATCAAAAACATTATGGCAACTTTACAGGTAGTGTGTCAAATGTGCTAATTAATGGCATAGCCCCCTCTATGTTTTAACACAGTTTAAAAAAAAATCCATCTTAGAATAACAATTGTATATAGTATTCAGCTATTGGCTTCTACGTGGCTAATGTATTTAAAATTTTAAATAATAGCATCACGGGCTTCCAGTTGCGGGGCCCTTGCGATACAAGACCCACTCCAAACAATTCGTTGGAGAATTCCCAATGGGGCTGTTTTTAAAGGTCTCTACTATAATTGAACTTACTGAATGTGTGCCTCTCTATTCTACAATTACAGTAATGCTCTAAGTAATCGACTTCTTAACCACAGCAGAATTATGGGTAACTTTTCAGGATTTAGTCGGAAATATGGCTTGTTGCCATTCATCGGAAAGCTCTCGGGGAGAGCTTTCCGATGAATGGCAACAAGCCATATTTCCGACTAAATCCTGAAAAGTTACCCATAATTCTGCTGTGGCTAAGAAGTCGATTACTTAGAGCATTACTGTATACCGAACATTGCGGCCGTTCTATACTAAATGGATTCTCACACCCATGCAGTTATAACAGTATATAATTGTAAATGTCTATATTCATTTGGAGGTTTGTTCAGAAAACACGAGCAGACGACATACATATGAAAAGATATTGGAAGCGCAGAAGTTTTACTAATCATTGGTGGGAAATGTTCACATAATAAGTTCAACAAGCTTAAGATCGTTTGTTAAATTTATTATCAGAACATTTCCTAAGGGATAACTACTCATCAATGAGTATTTAGTAGAGAAAGGGTTAATGAAGATTATGAAGTTGTACCTTTATCTATACTACAATTACATATCTATACATGTGGTGTTGACTAACATTGTATTTCTAAGTCTATTCTACAACTAATTTGACTGACCTTGCGTCGACCTCTTTCAAGGACGGCGTTGATCGCCCTCGTTTTCATGTCGGACGCACTCATGATTTGACTTCTCTATAATCTCCAAAAACACAATTATCCATACATCCAACCCACCAGTAATTTCATGAATACACTCTCAACATGGGTTCAAGCTACCAAAGAACTATCGCCTTATCATGTAGAAGTGGAAGCACTGAATGATACGCTACATATTCACTGGATAATGAAACCAAATGTGAGTTCTCCCTGGCTAACGCGATATCTAGATTTTATAAAGGCTATAAACTTGGCAAATGAGCGCCGAAGATTCGGCAGAGGTGATGTAGACGAAGATATAGTTCGTTATCGAATTAAATGAACTGTTTACTTTGAGTAGCGATTGGTGTGGGTTACTTTTCTCAACAAACATGCGCCGGTGTCAAGATACAGCGCATGCAGAACAGTCTGCGCCGAAATAAAAACTGATTAGTTGTTTGTTTCATAGTTTCAACATCTGTTCATTACAAATGGCTCGATTGGTTAGTTAAAGAAATATTATGGATGAAGAAATTCCATTCTTTCTGTACCATATCTGCTTTGCCGACCTATTTATTCCCATATTACAGGAAAAAAGTTTTCAAAAAACCACGTATAATTCAAGGATTTAAAGGCCCACTTAATTTTCGTGTCACCGATTTTTGTTTTTTTAGTGACTTGAGATACGGTTTTAATAACAATCTATGCCATAAAATATGATTAAAATACTATAATTCATCACTATTTGAAACATCTGTGTCTCAGAAGATGCCCACATAGAAATAGAAAACTGCTGAAATCATAGAATGACTCCCCCCTGTGGATCCCAGAATGCAACAGAATTCAAACTTTTTCAATGGAAGGGGAAGACCTCTATCTTTAATATATAGAGTTATTCCCCCTGCATTGAAAATAATACTGCTTTTTACTGCAATCTAGATGACAAAACGCATTGGCAACTCAACAAAAACAACATGTCCACAGTTTATTACACCGGATAAGTTGATAATATATTAAGTGGGCATTTAAGACGTATTATGGACTTATGTCAGTGACTAAAACTGAGAAGTTAACTCCCAAACACACTCTCCGCTGGAAGAATGTAGCAACCAACTAAAATTTTAGAAAATTACATCACATCGACTGCTCCATTTCAGAGAACACAACGTCTGAGCAACACACAAATCTAAATATTTACTCTTTTCGGGACGAATAATTAGGTTATAAAAATAAAGGCAACGATTTCACCAACAATATTCACTGCATGTACATGTATATCATTTATCAATGACGCTCTTTTCTGCCTATTTGGATATTGAAAGTATAAAACTATAAAATTTGGGCAATATTATTTGCAACTCCGTTCTGGACCCCACAGCGGAGTGTTTCACATCACTTTAAAGTCCCACTTAATGTTTGAGTCCCAGATTATTTCTATACAGAGTCAGTGTTATTGACTATTGTTGGCATGAAATAAAACCAAAAATATACCACCAGGATACAGAACAGCTGTGGCCCATCACCCCCCCCCCCGCATAGGGTACATGCAACAAGTAATATAGATTCTCAGGTCTGCACCAGACTTCCCCTGTATTTACTCAAAATTCATCAAAATTAAAAACTATGAGATAGAGTTAATCCCCTTCCATTGAGAATGATTGACTGAATATTACGTTCTAGATCAATACAAAGCACAAAACCACTCATAACACACATCGGTACCGCGACAAACCCACGTGTACACCGTTTATTCGACCGGATAAGTTGATAATACATGTATAATGTTTTCGAGATTCATCTTTCAAATTGTATTTACTATCTACTATGTTGTATATTCGAACATTAAATGTGCCTTTCACATGTATTGAAAAATTTATGGATTTATTTTAGTTTAAACGCTGAAACCGTTATAATACGAGCGACCTTGCTCTATGGTAACAACTAGGCGCTATATTTAAACAGCGAAAAAATCTACAGTCACACTCCGCTTAAATGGAAAACTAGCGAGGAGTTTATGAGAGAGGGGTTCTCACTTGAAATCTCCCGAGTGTGGACATTATTAATAGCACCCTTGGGTGGGAACTGTCCAACTGGAATCGGATGTTTCCCTCATGTTGTGAATGTCCAACTTATACTCTAAGTGATTACCATTCCAGTCCAAAATTTGGCTGGAAATATGAACATTGTCTGCTTGCTTATATATTGCTCTGAAATTTAAATTAAACTGGAGCACATTCTCAATTTATACTCACGGTCTAAAATGTTCAACTGCTGTTTTAAGCGTGAAATTTCCAACAGTGCCTGACAGTGCTGGCTAAAAAAATATATTAAAATGCAATGTGTGGCACGGGCGGCGTTCGTTGCAGAAATATTCACATGTGTTCAAATCAACAGAAGGAATATTAAAAAATATATAGTTTTGTTCATATGCCAAACACAATCAGCGAGTAAATATTATATTGTCGTCAATAAGTACGATGGTGTACGTAAACAAGAGCCTGCTCGTGTTACAGACGTTTTGCTTCTGTTTAGATAACACAGCGCAATTATATTGGTTAATCACACACAAATGATATAAACGCTCTTTATTATTTCCATATCAGAAAACAGTAACAAATAACGCTCTTTAAGTTTACCATACCCGGATCTAAACAAAAGCCAAGTTCTGTAACGTTTTTTGCTTTTGTTTACATAACAAAGGAAAAACATTTGACAGTAACATACTGTTTATGCCATATTTCTGATTGGTATAAGAACAAGGTATGTCTATATTTTACTATTATGTCTGTTCATGGCGGTTTTTGACGGAGGTGAATATTTTAACAGCATACCCACCGCCAACTCCACTGAAGTGTTCAGAATGGAACGACAAAAAATCGCGCCAAACTTCGTTATTTTCATAACTTTTATATCAAATAGATATAAATAGCATCGATATTATAAACGAATTGCACACAGTGACTATTATATTGTCTGTGGAATCATTTCACTATATGTTTATCACCCAATAATTTGTCCCGCATAAAGTAGTAAATATGTTGTGTTAATTGAAATCGTAGAATCGATGTTGTTTGAATTTTCGACAATCTTAATTTATTGCTACATTCTTCCAGTGGATATAGCGTTTATATACCAGAAGTTGTCGGTGTTATTCATTGAAATAAGTCCATAATATGTCTTTAAATAGCATGACAATACAAACCCACCCGCATTTCGTGGCAATGGGAGTGCGAACCACGATGACGTCACACCACGATGTACCCAATTACACTGCACATGCCCACGCCGCCTTCATAGATATGGGTTGGCTGGTGCATGCATACTTGGCATTATCAGCTACAAATAGGACTGCTGCGCATAATTCACGCATCTGTTCACCACGGGGACTACATTAAAATCTTAATTAACATCAAGTTATACATGCAGCGCCCGAATTTTTTTTAGATAGCTATGAACATACATAGGAACATGACGACAGGGAGGATGTCTCACCGATACCCAAGTTTGGCCAAAACATTTAACTCTTCATTGACGGGAGCTGCGCTGGTGCAGCATTAAATATCATGCGCCAGTGCATTGTCTTATGCGAATACCCCATAGGGAACATCGCATATATAATATAATGCAATGGCGTATATACGATCGTGCACTGTCTTACAAAGTAAATATTGTTAGGCCAATGTATTCTCTTATGTATGCTGCGCCCCCTATGGCACATGGTTTCGCAAAATTTCAGGAAGCTTCAGGCATGGAAGGGTTAACAGTTGTAATGTCTGACACAAAGTTAGTTAGAATGTTCATACCAAAATATAGGTTGAATTTGTTCTGACGGTTATGATATTTATTCCAGTATTTAATGTGAAATTTGTTGGAACAAAAAAAGAATATTTTCCAACGTTTGGACTGAAATAGCAATCATTTGGAATTAAAACATAGTTTGTGAATGGTTGGACATTTCCAATAGTTATAACGTTTGATTCATGGGGATTCAAATGGAATTTCTCGGACTTAGGAAATATGGGCATGCATGCTTGAAGAGAGTGAAATTGGAAATTTCAAGGCGGACATCCCCAACTGAGAACACTCTAGCCACGCCCCGTCGTAGAAACACCAAACCACAGTTCTCTAGAAGTACATAAAACAAATTATTCTACCACCAGGCTATATAATTTGTTATGTTCTCAACCCCCAGGTATTAGGTTCATCTACTTATGTCGGTCGGCGGGTAGTACATCGATTTTTTGTGTTTCTGCTATATGTTGATTTACCTCCCATCCGAAAGTCATTTCGCAAGTGTTCGTGCTTAATGTAGCATCTTCGCCACGTTATAGATCAACATCCAGCGGCTGCCAACATTCTTATGTACAATCTGATCCAGCGCCGGGTTCTAATTTTAGCGTCCACCGGAGATAATATTTCTGGCTCTAGAATCTCCGGTTCATCGCGGCAAGAATGCCTTGGCGACGATGCTGTGGCTGTTGTTTTGATGCGCAGTTTGTAACTTGGCTCAGACGTAAAATGCCGAGAAAAAGTTTTGTTTACGAACACGGTATTTCATCTAGAAGCAAGGCGCAAATACTCGACCTATAACCCCAGTCGCGAATTTAGACCTGGGGCATTGCTGCGATACTGCATGGAGATAACTCACATTTGTTCGTTAATCCTAGTGTGGGGTTATGGCTCAAAACTTTGCCCAGTACACAGAAGTCAAGGCCCATGCAAGACCGGTACAAGAGACATGGCTATAAAAGGGTTGTTGGCTAAGCTTCCTCGTGCAATTTGGAGCATAATTTTAAACAATTGAAAATGCCATTATGGTCGTACTACCTACATGCACCTCAGACAATAGCACTTCGAATTTGATATCTATATTAGTATTAGGTTAACATTGTTATGATAGTTTAATAATGTGTACACTACGCGTATGTTGTAAATTTTTGTTTCTCGGCCAGCAGTTGACTATGTTCCTGGTTTCAGTAAATATTACACTCTAGGTTGGTTTTATGTTGTATATTTTCAACAGTTGAAAATCTTGAGCAGCCACTTACTAGTGGAAAATTCCAACTCGTTTCAAATGCATGAGAAATATATCTTAGAGTGTACTGTTTTATACAGTTGGGAATATGAATATGGACAAACGAAGACCAATCTAGGCACGCATGTACCACCCATATCTGACGGAATAGACTGATCTTAGTGTTGTTGCCTTTTTTGTATGGTTCAGGAACAACATACATGTATAAACCGGCTAATTCAAGGAGTGTACGTTGTTTGGACAATCTTTTATCATGATCAGTTACATTATGAGGATTTGGAAAGACTGAGATAAGCATAATAGGGATCAATCTGAATGCGTTTGCACAAGGATTGAGGACTTTGTTTATGTTTTATATAATGGTAATCAAAACGTTTAGAAACAATGGATCTTCATCTTGGCATATGGCAAATGTGTTTTGTGTACCAGTCCATCTTCGGGAATCGGTATATTTGTGTATCTTAATACAGAACAGACTTACTAGACTAAAATTGTAAAATGACAATCTCAATATAAACATTGTGAATATCAGTGAATATGATCTTTAAATTGAGTTTTAAAGCATTCGTTCACCGGAAAATCTCCCATTTAAATATGAATTGCTATTTTGAGAGACTGTCATTCGATATGTTGCATTTGGATATTTCCTAAGTTGGTAAACCGTTCTTGATCAACACCCTCCTCCACTGGAATCTAAACGCGCGTCACTGATTATACTAACATTCCTACGCGCCATGTATATGAGTTGTTCTCTTCAATCAGAACACCGCCTCTTCAACCTTTCACCTTCATTGCAAAATTCCATTAACGTTCTGGAGAATATTTAGAAACTACATGATCTCCCGCTGCGAGCGACTGCTGCCGCACATGAGCATCAGATAAGAATCCTAATTGCTTCACATCCAGGATGTGGTGGTTTTGCTCGGTGATGAGCAATATACGATCCTGATAAACAATTTCCACTTTGTGGGGATAAACATGTGCATTGTGGACTATATATTTTAGTTTTTCTCCTTCCATGATCTCCACAAGTGCCAAGATTACGCAATTCCGCAGCAAATTGAAGCTAATAGCTACATGTGTACATAATATACTGTATATTTATTTGATTTTATGCATGCCGTACACCTGTATAATTCATTTGCTTGAGCCTTAAATTATCTATCTATCTCTATATATAATTAATCACATTCAGTGTTCTTATAATATTACATGTACTTTTTCATCTATTTAAATAATCCCATGCTTTCACTTTCGATTAACCACATATTCGTGACACAACGGTAAAGATGTCCGATACTATAATGATGCCATTAATTAATATTTCTAAATTTCATATACCGACAATAATGAGGGTGAAACTAAGAACCATATCCGATGGCATTCAGAGACCAACTGTTTTTATCTTACGTTTGAAAGCTTAGATCTCGCCATAAAAGGCAAACTACTACACTATCTCATAGAGAGCGTTTATACTTTAGCAGAAGAATAATGGTAAGTATTAATTAAATCTCTCACTTACGCGTTTATGCTTATTTAATGGTACATTCATGTATCGATTTAAGATGATTTTGTTACTTAAATGTTGTAAGTATAGGTGCTAAACCTGTTAAATATAATTAGTTAATAAAATGAAGTTCTTACTCTCCGAAAAATGATATCATGCACATTAACTTGCATGTGACCCCGAATCGTCATACCGGCCTAACCTATAATGAAACTCTCACACGAGAAACCATTCACTTGAACGAATTTGATAGAATAGTTCACACTATGAACTATGAGATATCGTGTACATGACTCATGGCTTCCTGGCGATCATCAGTCGATTGGGTTTATGTAACCCAATGAAAGATAAGATTTGCAATAAAATTGCCGTTAATCCAGGTACCATAGACAGTAAACAAATTCTTGCGATCAATCATACCTCTCGCGGTGATGATCTTGAATATCTCGTACTTAGAACCAGACACTCGCGGATCTCTCCCTCTCGATAAGAGCAGCACTTGGAGCTTTGTTATCTAGGTCAGGAAGTTGTTCGTTTTTACCCATGTTTTAACTCTTTCATCATGGGCATAGCCAGCATTTTTTGTAAAGACGGGTTCGAATATTCCCTTGGGGGGGGGGGGCACAGGACCGCCTTGCAAAGCGCCCCGTGGGGAGGGTTCAGGAGGAGGTACCCCCTTCTCGCAGGTGGGGGTCCGGGGGGCATCCATGTGAATTTTTTTTGAAAAATTGAATCTATCTAGAATCTGGAACATATTTGTGTAATATTAACCGTATAATCGACAGCTAATAAACTGATGTTTTAGATTTTATCTGATTATGTGAGGATATACAGACATGTTTGTCTTTGTACATGTATAATGTACTAATGTTTTGTCCATGTATGGGCCCACGTGTAGTAATGACTCTGTTTATGAAGAACGATGATAAAACCCAACCATCCCCAAATATAATCCGCGTATTATATCCTTTGCGATCTTATTTATACACTAAAACTGAAGTGGTGTATAATATATTGAATTGAACGACAGCCGATCACTCACTGCCAATTATCGTCAGATATATATAAATGTAAAGCTTATTTATTTTCCTATAACATTTCTTGAAATTTGTATTTGACTTTGTTTCTGTAACCCTGAACTATTGCATGCCGACTGTTGGTAATTGTCTCCCTATGGGAGACTCGCATATATAAGATAATGCATTGGCACAGGGCTTTAGCAAAATTGCAGGAAGCTGAAGTCATTGAATGGTTAACGCTATTGCGGTTAGATTTCAATAGGGATCACATTAACAATTTACAGTTATTTACATGTACAGTTATTTACTACAGCTGAAATGGTCTTTGTCGTGTGGTTACGTGCATAATGTCACTCAGCATCGGCTAAGCATGCATTCAATCGCCCAATATCTCAACATCATTTTCATCTATCACGCAACTCATAGAGAGTAAATATACATGTATACATTTATGAATATAGTATATTAGAAACTAAACTAATTCTAGTTCAATATTTGTCGCTAAAACATGAATTCTGATTGGTCGAGAGTTGCTAACCATTGTTTGATATTCACCAGTCGCGTAATCACAAATGTTCACTACATATATACCGTTGGCAGGAAGTTGGTATAAACATAATTATTGTAACACAAGTTACAATGGACTAGGACACAAGTTATAACAACTTAATTTGGCGCATACACGTTTAAACAAGAAGAATAACATATATATTGTTGATGATGATGCTGTCTTGTGATTTGTGATTGGTGGATTGCGATTACCGGTCCCGAGATCAGGAATTTGTTCGGGCGCTGTTCCGAGTAAACGCATTGAACGTACCCAGATATTTGATCACCTAAATAAGGATATCTCATTTCATGTCATGTAATACCGATTAAAAAGTAAATTTCGTGCATTTTTTTTTCAACCTTTTTCTAGCTCGAATACTCGAATATCCAACTCAACAGAGTACGTTTATCAATTTTATAATTTCACCCATACAGAGCCCCAGACAAACATGAGCAGACGACACTCTTATATATGCTTCTATATATGTGTGGGGCTCCCTGCAGGGTAATGGATGTTTTTTATTTTATGTCCTAAAAATTGTAAGAAACATTTATTTAAAAAAAATGATGAAACATTGTTAGGCCAATGCATTCTCTTATATATGCGAGGCGACCTATGGTCGACTCGCATATATAAGAGAATGCATTGGCACAGGGTAAAACAAATCCCGACATACGACTGGATTTGATATGGCGGGTCACAAATAGAATATTGGAAAGCAAAATTACTCAATAAATTTTTTTTAACAAAACAAACGACTAATTTAAATACCGTTGTTGGTGAAATTTTAAGATAATGTGTGACTTTATGCACTTTTGGTGAGATCCTGGCTGACTGTATGTTCATTTTGTGATATTCTGGCTGACTATGTACATTTTTTGAGATTCTGTGTGATGTTATGCACATTTTGGGAAATCCTGGGTAACTTTATGCACGTTATGTATATTATGGGTGACTTTACGCACATTATAGAGATATTGGGTGATTTTATGAACGTTATAGAGATTCTGGATGATTTCAGTGAACTTTATATGGAGATTCTGGGTGACTTTATGCACGTGCGAAAATGACCAATTTCAGTTTCATTACATTTAGATTCCAACACGCGATTCGCAGCTTTATATATTATTTTACAACTCGAACAATATAATGATGTGGGTGAATTACCGTGACTGTTTCTGAGTGAACGCTTGATGACAAGAGCCCGTCTAGATTGTTCCATACAGTCGAGTGTTTTGGTCAAATATATTAATGTTTGGTGGCGTAACACCTGTGAATTATACTCCATCTGGTATGAAATGCAATTTAGGTTGGTTTTTCATTTTACTCTTTCTTTACTATATATATGTGCATTGACGATTGGTCCCATCAGGAAATGTTCAGACAATAAGGCCGTTTGTTGAATGTATTATCCGAACACTTCCAAACAATGAATATGAACCCTTTGCTATTGTATTATATTTTCGTCTGACAGTCGTTTTCTTTTATTACCTGACCATACATTCCTCTAAATGAATAATATATCATTCCAATATATACTTCTATTTACTTGTAGATCTGAATGGGAGTATCCATTCAGTATAGAAAGGGTTAAGTGTTTGTAAAATGGAACATATTTGGTTTGAGCCATAATATTTTTGTGGCGTAATCATTGATATAGAAAAATATAATTGAATTTCTGGGTGACGAGAGCCAGTCTAAATCTTTTTCACTCAGAATCATGATATGAGCATAACATGGCAGATATATAAATCGGATTTATGGAGGCACTGACGAAGCATGATTGTCACTTGTTACAAGGTGCTTGCTTCATTATGCGTGAATAAAGTCTCATTTCCATCGAAATGGTCATGTATCGATACGAATGGCACGTTGAAATGTCCATCAACTCAGATCAAGCTTGAACATATCAAGCACAAACCTGGCATGACTCATGTGCATACCAGAAAAATAAAAACACATATATTCAGGCTTGGATTGTTCGATGGCGGTTCGTTTAACTTATAATCGTATTTCCCAATCCACTGCCATTTAAACCGAGTTTAATGTTTGGCTAATCGCCAAACAAGAAACAGAAGAGGCGCAAATATAAATTGCCATGTTATTTATGCCATACCCGGGTCACTGAAAAAGTTCCAGTGTGCACTTTGTAGTGGGGAAATCAGAAGATGAAAACACGAGAAATGTATAACTACAACAGATGAAAGGATTCCCATTATGAAACCAAGAACGTTGCGATAGGGATTTTGGGATGTCTCATCTACCAACTGATAACCTTTTTCGACAGTTGGACATATGATACCTCCTTCAATGGCTGTTGGAAATTTCAGATCAAATTGGTAGAGCCTGTTCTGATTGTTTCATTTCCCAACGAAGTCTTAGTGCAAGCGCCAACTGTCACTGTCAGTCTAAGTTTAGTCTGAGATAGCCATCGCCTGGAAATATGTGTCATTGTGGAATTTTCCAACAGTCCTAAAGTTTGAAGGGGTCACCATGAGAGTTTTTCATGGCTCTTCAGGGTGTTGGAATCGGAAAATAAATGTTTGTCAAACCAACAAAGACCTGCTAGCCACGACTCTGATCTCGATGTACCCACATGCCGAGTTTTTAGTATAGGAATCTGCAAATTGCAACAGAGTGCACGCAGTATACCTTTTCTTGGTTTCTATAGAACATTCACACCGCAATCCTGAAGGCAGTTAAAGGCAATGACAAGGAAACTTATTTACTATAACAATTCGAGTATTCCCATCTCCCGAATCCCCCCAGAAATGTGTTAAGTTTGAAATTTCGATTTTGTTCTAATGTTTGTGTCATTATTGAGTTCGATCAAGCACTGCACACTATTCGTTATATACTAGTTTCACCACTAATATCAGATAGAGTGGAGCTACACAGCCAAGTCAGTGTACAGTAAGGCCCGGAACCGCAATCATTGTTTCGAAAAAATCTGTTTTAAAAAGTACTAAGCAATTGAGCCACAAGGAAGTATACATTAGAAAGTATACATGCTACTTATATACCGAAGCATATATATAACCAAGAAACCTTGTGTCTCAGTTCATATCACATCAGTAAAGACAAAACCAAATGAGCTTTATTTGGATATTTGATGAAAGATGTACATGTACATGCTTTACCGGCTTAAAATGTTTTCGAATCGAAATAAAATTTGCTGAGGTAATCCGTCTTTATTGTCGTCAACAAATGTATATAGCTTGAATTTTATGGTTGCTTTATGATTGATTAATCTTCGAATATTTGACAATATGTTTATGAATTAATTAGATATTACAATTTCTATAATTTTTAACGGTTACTTGGTTTTAGACATTGCATTTATCGCTTGTTGATATAATTAGCCTCCACCTCAATAAACTAAGATAAGGAAAGCCCAAAATATGTTTCAACATTTCGTCATCATCACCCCTGTTTAATGAGTGTTCCTGCTAATTTGCTATGGTGTTGATGGTTCCTGCTGAATTGCAATGATACTGATGAGGAAAAGTGGTGTTATCGTTAAGAAAACATACCGTTATTGTTTATTAAGTTGTCATGTGACCCGCCATATCAAATCCAGTCGTAAGTCGGGATTTTTTTTTACCCTGTGCCAATGCATTCTCTTATATATGCGAGTCGACCATAGGTCGCCTCGCATATATAAGAGAATGCATTGGCCTAACAATTTTAATAATTTTTTCTTGTATTCTTTAACAATTTTATAATTTCACCCATACAGAGCCCCAGACAAACATGAGCAGACGACACTCTTCTATATGCTTCTATATATGTGTGGGGCCCCCTGCAGGGTAATGGATGTTTTTTATTTTATGTCCTAAAAATTGTAAGAAACATTTATTTTAAAAAAATGATAACAAATTGTTAGGTCAATGCATTCTCTTATATATGCGAGGCGACATATGGTCGACTCGCATATATAAGAGAATGCATTGGCACAGGGTAAACAAATCCCGACTTACGACTGGATTTGATTTGGCGGGTCACATTTATGTGTTTTAAACATTCTTAGTAGTGATCGACTCTGTTGGTTGTTGCGAACCGAACATAATCAAGATGGCTGTTATTGTCGTTTAACAAACACCAGCGCAGCCATTATTAAACCATATTAAAGTATACATATTTCGTGAATGTTTTATACAGACATTGACCTTTTCCCAAAATCACTCGGATTAGTCAAATACCCAGAAAATGACAACTTTAGGGAACCATTACAGTACCTTTTCTTAACAGCATCATTTTGCTCCACCAACATCATAGAAAATTAGCCGAACGACTTTACCAGGTGTAATCATATTAAGAGAGAACCGAAGGAATGTCCTTTAATATCCAGATATAATTAAAGCAAATATAAAATGAAACCATATGAGCGATATGGTGTCGTTGCGAACTTGTGGTAGATGTTGAAATAATAGACATCTTTCGCATAATGTACGACAACAGATAATAATACGAATAGGGTACTACGTCACTAGAATGTGTGTTTTTTCTATTCGTTTTTCATTATCCGTTGTTACGATTACGGTTTTGGATTTTCAACAAAAGTCACAAATACAACAAATAGTATTAAGTTCGCGATAGTTTCTTGGTTCAATGTGGGATATGACTCTGAGCTTTTGTACTTAAATTGTGATCGTCATGTGGCCTTAATTTGTATCTATTGGTGGCAATCATATCATTCGTCGTCGTGAAATACGAGAATCTCGCGAAACGCAAAGCGCTAATTAAGACCTGATAACAGCATAAGTAAAAATAATCAGGGCACGCAGAACCATAATCCCCTTAATGTGAGAGGCGAGCACGGTTGTCTCACAGATGGACAGACGTAAATTCTGCGAAAAGGTTTTTGGACCTTGCGAAAGGTGTCTATTGATAAATCATGCAGGTGAAAGGCGCGAAAATGGAACCACTGAGATCCATATCAATTTGGCATGAAGTCAAATACATTTAGCGGCATAAACATTGATATAATTATATATATACACTAAAATAATGGCCCACAAACACAAATTTAATACCGCCAATCATTAACTCATAAACTGATATACAACTTCACCCTAGACAAGAACAGAACTCGAAAACTAAATTAATTGGCCCGCGAAATTAAAAACAACTTATACTCATGAACAGCATCTCATGGTTGATGAGAATGTGGGTAATTGTAATCGGGTATATGATAGGGGTACGTAGATTAGTATGGCGACGTTATTGACCCCAGAAATGAATTCAAGTTATAAACAGGGCGAAATATCTCATAACGAGATGATTAGTAAGCCCTAACAATAATTTACAATGGGCAAACAATATAAGTAGGTATCTAATATGAGTAGATCATTATTTCAACTGATGCGAAGACCAGGTTCCATCACTTTATTCCAAACCAATTACACCAGGTGTATCTAACAGGTAATCGTCACACCATTGATAAGGTCACGTATAATTAACAGGTAAGTTACTTAATACTAATTGACAACCCTATCAAAACGCGATCTCGATGGACTGCATCGGAATGTAAAAGAGCTGGATGGTAATTATTTAGATTAAGTTTTAATTAATTAGGCGAAACTCATAATAACTCCTGCCAGTCTATTCAGAAATTACCCAGCAGTGAACCGGCGTGAATAAAAACGGACACCCGACTCTTATATATACTCTTTACACCAAAATATCTGCAAGAGATTAAATGAAATAATAACATATTTCGCAGATGGGAACGTAGATATCAAACACCGCTGCGATATATCTTTTAATGACAAACTACTCATAATATATATCACTTCAACACCGCTGCCTGCATAAGATAACACAACACACAGTGCATGCGCAGTTCCAAAACTTATTTCCGAAAAGTAAATTAAAATTGCAATTATTACATACCTTGGAATGCAGAGTCCTGTCCAAGCCACCCATCGGTTTCATAACATTAGCCATTTTAGTTTCTTTAAAATTTAACTGTTACTATTCCAAAATAAAAATGTTTATTTCTTGAAACAACTTCCTACCAACAGGAACAGGTATAGACCAAGCAACACTGTGACGGAGAGACACGAAGGTGATTCTATTCCTACCACGCAAGGGGTATACACGCGAGTGGATGTGTAACACAAATGGAACTCGGTTCCTCTATTATCAGGTAACGGGGCTGAGTGGGGTACAGTGAAAAGGAAAATAGACATTCAAAATTTCTCTCTCGAGCAATAGGATTTTAGAGACACAGTCTCATGTTACTGGCATTCAGAGATAACCTTCGCCATATTTGTACAGTGCG
Source organism: Siphonodentalium dalli (assembly GCA_032622095.1). Classification (NCBI taxonomy): domain Eukaryota; kingdom Metazoa; phylum Mollusca; class Scaphopoda; order Gadilida; family Siphonodentaliidae; genus Siphonodentalium; species Siphonodentalium dalli. The sequence continues at coordinate 138,656,509 of CP136068.1, read as the reverse complement.
TGTACCATGTGATTGCCGTTGCCAATTTATTCTGGTTGCTATGGCGACTAATTAGATCCGTCGAAACAACACAAGAAGCCGACAGGTCGTGTAGAGAAGATAATGCCCAGAGAATGATGGATAATGCATGGGATGAGATACTTTCTTGATTATCGCGAAGGTTGTTTTGCACTGTTCCGTACCAAATTAACTTTCGGCAAGCGAGTTAATCTTGAGAGGGTTTATATTTATTCGCGGTTTTGAGCAAAAGAATTCATCAAGGGGCGATACGCTCGAAAACAGCCAATGTTACTGGCTACATGTGTACGGCTGTTTATATATTTCGGATCGTTCTCGAATGCTCCATAAACTCATCAAAGGGCGGATAGTAGATATTAGTAGGCTGTCGTAAGTCGTGCTTATAGTCTACTAGATTAGGCAGGTGTATGGATATAAAATAAGACCACCAACTTGGAATAATAGCCTAGGAACTCCTCTTGTATCTGTCCAGATTAAAGCTGCGATAGCATTCGAAACTTCAAATATGAAGATGTGCGCTACAGCAGCTGGTTACAGTGAATGTTATGCATCATGGATTTGTTTCTTTTTGTTTAGTTGATGAGTTAATGTCGTTTTAGTCGCAAATCCATATGACGACATTATATATCATGGAAGAACAACAACCAAATTCGGTGACATAAAAACGAAGGCTAATTTATGACAAAAGAAAGTTAATCTAGAATACTGATGACGATGAAATTTCTTGCTACAGTTGAAAGACTCGGTTATTTTCAACATAATTCAAATAGCGTTATTTATTATCCACACCGCATCGTGTCTCTTTCATTGAGAAGATGAATAAAGCCAAGCCTAGTGATTGTTTGATTTTACAAGTAAATTGTCGCGTTCTGTGGATCAAAATGTAGCAATTAATACGTGCCGCACAATCATACGTATATACATACGGAACATTGAAAAAAAAATGCATCATGTTTGTGTGTGAAATTTAAAGTGATATTTTACGCTTCAAAATACACCTAATAATATTAGCTTTTGTATTTTTCCCGGTTTTGAAATAGGTCGATAAATACTTGAACTCCCTTTCGATACGGGCATTATATATCCCAGACGCATTGAAGTCACACAAAAATACAACATTGAACACGGTGTTCGGATCCCACACAAACAACGTGCAGTCATGTGCACGGCGTGGAACTGAAGAGCGCTCAGTGTTGGCATATTCCTGAAATAAAGAAATAAAGAGCGTTTCTTTACCTTCTTTGCGAAAAGTTGAAAACAGCTGAAATATGGCTGTACCTTTGGCAAGTATTGTTCACAGCAAATGAAGCCGGTATATCAATATTTTGTGTTTTTGTCAACCTCATTTATGCCTCCATCCAAATTACGTATATAAAATTTGGAAGCTCAAAGAGCCATGACCGTTTAAAACTGCTAATGAATTCCATCTCATCTCTGTATGTTTTTAAAGATGTTCTGTCTGATTTGACACCATACAAACACAAGCTGATCGGTTTATCTAAAGGAACATAATTATTATATCGGACACATCAGACGTTTTAATGGTCAGATATCGATCATTGCCAGTCCATACATATTGGGAGAATCCTTCGACAGACAACTGATGTATCAGCTTGATTGAAAAATAGTATAACATCTGCTTGTATCTGAAAAAATACTATGTAATATGTCATATCTTAGTTTATTTCCCTTTTCCTCATTTCTGGTCGTATTTTTCGATCACCTCGGCCATTTTGAATCCGTGATACTCATCAACTCAAAACCATCGACTTTAAAAAAAGAGAGAAATTTTACATTTTGTCAGGCTAGAAAAAATTCCAATTATCGCCTCCAGTCCGGACCGCCACTGTGGTCTCTGGGGATGAGTTAAGTGATCACAATAGTGCGGGGGTGTCGTGGAAACCACACATGCACAGACACAGGGGCGGTCCGGTCTGCATGTTAGCTTCATTCAATGCAAACATACTCGGCGATGTCGGCATTTTGAGGGTTAATTGCCAGGCTTCGGTTGGCGATCCCCCTTGTTTCTTCATGAATGTAGTTTCGCTACATATATGTGTGGAAATATTAGCGGCACGTTGGCGACACGGGGTCCAGGCTGCGAGTCTTGTTATTTGCGGGCACAATATTTTAATTCTGGCAATTAATGGGTTAGTATCGGAACTTCTGTGCGACCGTCAATATATCTAACACCCAAGACCACTTGATTTTAGAGTTATCCATTTTCATCCGCAAATTGGTCCGAGACCGTCGGTTTGACGACTTTTTACCAGGCCACCAATAACTATATACACATCTCGAGAAATAACAAATTTCAAAAATCGATATATGATCACTCTGAGCTTTGATGGGTGGGTTCCTCGACTCAAATCAAATATTTTTTATCCCGAATTCAAAAAATAGTTATTTGGGAACGTTAATTCGGATTATACATCATTAACTGAACACACGACCTTCACCAGTGGGTTCATGCGAAATGAAATAATGTTTTATTGAAGTCTTGCCATCAACAAGTACATGTGAAAATAGATCGACTTTGTTTTTATTTCACTATAATAAGTCCAATAACGAGATATCGCATATCAAAACCATTGTTATATGTAAAAAATATACTGGAATTACTGATACAAGTTCAATTGGACCAATAAGATACCAAAGTTTAATCAAAACTTGACTGTAAACATTGGAATATGTTAATTAACCCTTTGAGTGCCAGATCCGATTTTTGTATCGACCCATATACCCTGTGCCAATGCATTCTCTTATATATGCGAGTCGACCATAGGTCGCCTCGCATATATAAGATAATGGATTGGCCTAACCCAAAAACTATTTTTTTTTTTAGGGCACTCTACAGACCATAAATTAGGGCCGATGAGATCGGCCCCTGGCACTAAAAGGGTTAAAACATATAACAATATTCTGAAAATCATATTCAGACTTAAATATTTGAACTTATTACACGATTAGTGATGTTTGTTGACATGCGTTTTTTTTGGTACATAACAGTGGTTTCAATGCGCAAAATTTAGTTAGGTATTTGAGAACTATTAAGAATGAACATAAGTTTATCTCTTTCTCCATGTTCTTCTTGTCCGTGATGTTGTCACAGACTTATATATTGTTTGCACATTTACCCAATGCGAGTGCTTTAGGTTCCTTTAAAGGCGGATTATCTCTTTGTAAACATGTATTATATAGTTACTGGGGTATAACATATTAGATCTGAATCGAAGACTCCTGTCCGGAAATTCTTCTATCAATTAATATTAATTTTATTTCGAATAATTTCTGGTCTAAAAAGGTGTGGTTGTTTAGCTAACGAACAATAGTGGTTACTGTTAACAGAGACCAGAAATATTATTGTGTAATTTTGTCACAAATAAACGTTAATTATACTCATTATCGCTTATAACTATGGAATAAAACAATACAACCAATCAATCTGGAACATTTGACGTTCGGTACGTAGCCATAGGACTAGCCTAATGCTCTATATCGATATATGGTATCGCCCGAATGGTATGTTCTAAAAATAGACAAATAAATGGTCGCAAAAAAATATTCGATATAAAATCAATATTAATTGATAGAAGCCTTTCCGGACAGGGGTCTTCAGTTCATATTTATTATTTTATACCCACGCAACTATTTCAAATTTGTTATTTAAAGAGATAATCATCTTTAAAGTTTAAGATTCTTGTTTTTATTATAATTTTTTTCAAACGGTGTCAAAGTTTTAGAGGGAAAGCAGTAATTATTTTGTTATGTTCAATAACAGCATGGCTTTATCGGGTGATTCTTCAGACAGTGTATTGGAACGTTCTTTGTGTCAGTTTACAAACATATTACAACGCAAAGGGTGCAAATAAAGTCTCCAATTGAATACAAGAGTTGAGAGAAATTTTGTCAAGATGCGTTGCACGCTGTTTTCCGTGACGAGCACAATGCTAAAGCTGGCGGCATAATATAAAACGCAGTTGGTGGATCTGTCGGCATGCATGTACTTTCTTAATTTTGGTTCCAGTATTCTGTCTTACCCCGCCGCGATAATGTATTCGCCCGAAGAGTGACGGGCGATAACAACAAAATAAGAGTTACTAATGAGTACAGTAGAGAAGGTATTTGCGATGTTCTCGACAACATACCTGTGTAGGCCAATCATGTGGTGACGCAATGTACGTATACCGAGCATATCGTTAAGTGGTCGGTATATATACTCATAATGTGTACATTCGTCACGAGTCTGTGCCCGGTCAGCTTAGATTTGCAGGTGGTGATTTTTGGTTACAATGCCTCGGTGTGACTAAACATCGCCCGGACAAGCCCGGACAAGCCCGGACCAGCCCGGACCAGCCCGGACCATTCCAGTCCAGCCCGGACCCCCCATATGGACTATATGAGTGATTTTAAGGGCAATATAAGTGCAGGGGTGTCATGGAAACCCACTCAGGGTCGCTATTAACCCTCAAAATGCCGGCATCGGCGAAAATGTTCGCCGTGAAATGAAGCTAACAGCCCGGACCGCCCCTGCTGCGTCCAGGTATGATTTTAGTATCCATACATGTGCGGGGGTGTTAATGAAACCCAAAATACGCACGGAGAGTGGTCAAGGTCAAACGGAAGTGCCGCTTATTAACCCCTAAACTTCCCAGATTCAGCCAGAATTAAACAATTGCGCCCCCAATAAACAAATTCACAGCCCGGACCCCCTTAATGTCCTCGTACTTCTAATAACTCCTTACATATGTGTTGTGGAACTACCCTCGACTACACTCAAGAAGATTCAAGGGCGAGTCGCCCACGAATGCCTGGCAATTAACCCCCAAAATGCCGCCATCGCCGATTATGTTTACCGATAACGACGCTGACAGCCCGGACCAGCCCGGACCATTCCAGTCCAGCCCGGACCCCCCATATGGACTATATGAGTGATTTTAAGGGCAATATAAGTGCAGGGGTGTCATGGAAACCCACTCAGGGTAGCTATTAACCCTCAAAATGCCGGCATCGGCGAAAATGTTCGTCGTGAAATGAAGCTAACAGCCCGGACCGCCCCTGCTGCGTCCAGGTGGGATTTTAGTATCCATACCTGTGCGGGGGTGTGAATGAAACCCAAATACGCACGGAGAGTGGTCAAGGTCAAACGGAAGTGCCGCTTATTAACCCCTAAACTTCCCAGATTCAGCCAGAATTAAAAAATTGCGCCCCCAATAAACAAATTCACAGCCCAACCCCATTAATGTCTCCTCGTACTTCTAATAACTCCTTACATATGTGTTGTGGAACTACCCTCGACTACACTCACGAAGATACAAGGGCGAGTCGCCCACGAATGCCTGGAAATTAACCCCCAAAATGCCGCCATCGCCGATTATGTTTACCGATAACGACGCTGACAGCCCGGACCAGCCCGGACCAATCCAGTCCAGCCCGGACCCCCCATATGGACTATATGAGTGATTTTAAGGGCAATATAAGTGCAGGGGTGTCATGGAAACCCACTCAGGGTCGCTATTAACCCTCAAAATGCCGGCATCGGCGAAAATGTTCGTCGTGAAATGAAGCTAACAGCCCGGACCGCCCCTGCTGCGTCCAGGTGGGATTTTAGTATCCATACCTGTGCGGGGGTGTGAATGAAACCCAAATACGCACGGAGAGTGGTCAAGGTCAAACGGAAGTGCCTCTTATTAACCCCTAAACTTCCCAGATTCAGCCAGAATTAAAAAATTGCGCCCCCAATAAACAAATTCACAGCCCAACCCCATTAATGTCTCCTCGTACTTCTAATAACTCCTTACATATGTGTTGTGGAACTACCCTCGACTACACTCACGAAGATACAAGGGCGAGTCGCCCACGAATGCCTGGAAATTAACCCCCAAAATGCCGCCATCGCCGATTATGTTTACCGATAACGACGCTGACAGCCCGGACCAGCCCGGACCATCCCAGTACGAGGACATTAAGGGGGTCCGGGCTGTTAATTTGTTTATTTGGGGCGCAATTTTTAAATTCTGGCTGAATCTGGGAAGTTTAGGGGTTAATAAGCGGCACTTCCGTTTGACCTTGACCACTCTCCGTGCGTATTTGGGTTTCATTCACACCTCCGCACAGGTATGGATACTAAAATCCCACCTGGACGCAGCAGGGGCGGTCCGGGCTGTTAGCTTCATTTCACGGCGAACATTTTCGCCGATGCCGGCATTTTGAGGGTTAATAGCAACCCTGAGTGGGTTTCCATGACACCCCTGCACTTATATTGCCCTTAAAATCACTCATATAGTCCATATGGGGGGGTCCGGGCTGGACTGGGATGGTCCGGGCTGGTCCGGGCTGTCAGCGTCGTTATCGGTAAACATAATCGGCGATGGCGGCATTTTGGGGGTTAATTGCCAGGCATTCGTGGGCGACTCGCCCTTGTATCTTCGTGAGTGTAGTCGAGGGTAGTTCCACAACACATATGTAAGGAGTTATTAGAAGTACGAGGACATTAAGGGGGTCCGGGCTGTGAATTTGTTTATTGGGGGCGCAATTTTTTAATTCTGGCTGAATCTGGGAAGTTTAGGGGTTAATAAGCTGCACTTCCGTTTGACCTTGACCACTCTCCGTGCGTATTTGGGTTTCATTAACACCCTCGCACATGTATAGATACTAAAATCATACCTGGACGCAGCAGGGGCGGTCCGGGCTGTTAGCTTCATTTCACGGCGAACATTTTCGCCGATGCCGGCATTTTGAGGGTTAATAGCGACCCTGAGTGGGTTTCCATGACACCCCTGCACTTATATTGCCCTTAAAATTACTCATATAGACCATATGGGGGATCCGGGCTGGACTGGGATGGTCCGGGCTGGTCCGGGCTGTCAGCGTCGTTATCGGTAAACATAATCGGCGATGGCGGCATTTTGGGGGTTAATTGCCAGGCATTCGTGGGCGACTCGCCCTTGAATCTTCTTGAGTGTAGTCGAGGGTAGTTCCACAACACATATGTAAGGAGTTATTAGAAGTACGAGGACATTAAGGGGGTCCGGGCTGTGAATTTGTTTATTGGGGGCGCAATTTTTATTTAAATTCTGGCTGAATCTGGGAAGTTTAGGGGTTAATAAGCGGCACTTCCGTTTGACCTTGACCACTCTCCGTGCGTATTTGGGTTTCATTAACACCCCCGCACAGGTATGGATACTAAAATCCCACCTGGACGCAGCAGGGGCGGTCCGGGCTGTTAGCTTCATTTCGCGGCGAACATTTTCGCCGATGCCGGCATTTTGAGGGTTAATAGCGACCCTGAGTGGGTTTCCATGACACCCCTGCACTTATATTGGCCTTACAATCACTCATATAGTCCATATGGGGGGTTCGGGCTGGTCCGGGCTGGTCCGGGCTGGTCCGGGCTGGTTCGGGCTGGTCCGGGCTGGTCCGGGCTGGTCCGGGCGGTGTTTAGTCACACCCCAATGCCTGGGTGTGACTAATTAGTGCCCGGGCACGCCCGGGCACGCCCGGGCAGGTCCAGGTGTTCTCATGGGCCCGCAGACAGTCTAATATGATGCCACATGGTAGTAGGATACAGAATAAGCATATATTGTGAACATTGACTTGCTGTGTCGTCCACCGGCGGGTTTATTAACCATTTAAATGCCGATATTGACTAAAAGAACCCGGGAGATCCCAGACGGACGCATAGACCCGACCATATTATATATTGATGACTAATGGTAGCGAGGCACTTACTAAAGGTATATATTGCAAATATTGACTCGCTATCTCGCTCGCGGCCGGCTTCATTAACCCCTTAAATGACGATATGCGCCAGAAGAACATGGCGCAAGCCCGGGCACGCCCGGGCAGGCCCTGGTGATCTCATGGACCCGCAGACAGTCTAATATGATGTCATATGGTAGTAGGATACAGAATAAGCATATATTATGAAAATTGACTTGCTGTGTCGTCCACCGGCGGGTTTATTAACCATTTAAATGCCGATATTGACTAAAAGAACCCGGGAGAGCCCAGACGGACGCATAGACCCGACCATATTATATATTGATGACTAATGGTTTCGAGGCACTTAATAAAGGTATATTGCAAATATTGACTCGCTATCTCGTTCGCGGCCGGCTTCATTAACCCCTTAAATGACGATATGTGCCAGAAGAACATGGCGCAAGCCCGGGCACGCCCGGGCAGGCCCTGGTGGTCTCATGGGCCCGCAGACAGTCTAATATGATGTCATATGGTAGTAGGATACAGAATAAGCATATATTTTGAAAATTGACTTGCTGTGTCGTCCACCGGCGGGTTTATTAACCCTCTAAATATCGATATTAACTAAAAGAACCCGGGAGAGACCGGACGGACACAGAAACCTGATAATATTATATATTGATGACTAATGGTAGCGAGGCACTTACTAAAGGTATATTGCAAATATTGACTCGCTATCTTGTTCGCCGCCGGCTTCATTAACCCCTTAAATAACGATATGCGCCAGAAGAACGCGGCAAGCCCGGGCAAGCCCGGACAGGCCCTGGCTGCCTCCTGAACCCGCGGACAGTCTAATATGATTCCGTACGGTAGTAGGATTCTGAATAAGCATGCAAATTTACTTGCTGTGTCATCAACCGGCGGGTTTATTAACACTTTAAATGCCGATATTAACTTAAAGAACCCGGGAGAGCCTCTACTGACATAGCGACCCCGATCATATTATATATTGATGAATAATGGGATCGAGGCACTTACTAAAGGTATATTGCAAATATTGACTCGCTATTTCGTTCGCGGCCGGCTTTATTAATCCCTTAAATGACGATCTGCACCAAGAGAGCACGGGAAAGCCCGGGCAAGTCCGGGCAGGCCCTGATGGCCTCATGGGCCCGCGGACAGTCTAATATGATGTCGTATGGTAGTAGGATATATACAGAATAAGCATAGATTATGAAAATTGACTTGCTGTGTCGTCCACCGGCGGGTTAATTAACCATTTAAATGCCGATATTAACTAGAAGAACCCTGGAGACTTCTCGGGTTCGGTGATACCTTCGGGTTTGGCGATATACCACGTACACGGGGTGAACTACGGGAATAAATAATAAGGTTTTAGAGAACTTATAAACTTTATTTCATCTAAACGGCACTATGAGTAAATAAAAAAAAAATAACATCACCTTGAAACATTTTATACATAAATATATTTGCAAGTAAAAATCATACTGTGCACAACATTTCCCGGAAATAGAATCGCTTGAATGATATTACTATAATGGAGACAGAAGTACGATAACAAAACTCCATCCAAATAATTGTCATTTCAATTTCAGAAATGAAACTATGCGTCATGCATAATTTATATTCCATTAATCTCTCGAACTTCCATATATATGTGTATTTTCGAAAGATTTATCGGACATTTTCAAATGTTTACAGTTAACAAAGGATGCTAAAACTAGTTAGTAACAATTGGGTGATTGGCGGAATGTTCATATGTTAAACTTCAAGAGTGATTGATTTCTAACTAATTTGTTTCTCACAGTTCGTGCATATATGATTTCCAGGAATGTTCATGAAACAATTTATGAATAATATATAACAAGCAAAACAAATATGAGAACCACAAGATATATAACAATCATACCTACTAATAGCACAATTGAAAGTATAATATATACATACACGTGAATAGATATATAATTCAAAACTTTTTCAAACTGTTTGCATAGTTCTACCCAATAACATAGCTTTCTGCACAAGGTCTTCGTCAGTGATGATATATCATCACTGATGAAGGCCTGATGCCGAAAGCTATGTTATTGAACAGATCTAACTAGATGTGCATCTACTACACGGCCCCTGTCTTAGTGGGTGACCCATGATGTGCCAGATGTTTGCAATATTGTATAAGAATGGTATCGCTTATTTGAAGTTGATACCATATTGACGTATTTTCAAAATACACTGAGGTTGATCGAATGTTTAAAACTTTAACAGAATACTAGCTACTGGCTGTACATATCAAACATGTAAAACCTGGTGTTGTAGCATAACAATTTGCGTAAATGGGTGAATTCCAGGACATTGTAGTATTCAAATAAAATTTCAGAAAAGTAAGCTACTCTAAAGAAAATCGGAATATAACTATGTATATATATGTGATTTAATACATGACCTTTTTTTCGCTAAGGATAGTAACGATGCTCTTTCTTCAAAACTGACCGAACTATGTTATTGTCAATGCTTATTACATTATATGTATGTATCACATGCTCGATCAGACTGTTTAAAATTCAGAACCACTAGAATTGCAACATTGGACTTGGAAACAAACATTGAAACATCGATTGAACTATCAAATTAAAATCACATAGACACTATATAGTCACTATCAAATAAGAAGTATTGTCAGTTTTTTTGTCTTTTCGGTGCGCTGGATGTCTTTGCCGATTTTGTACGTTTTTTCTGCGATGGTTTTCGTGCCGTTGGTGTTGTTCGTGGAACGGTTAGTGTACCATCTGTTGATGTTACTGTGCTTGATTTCCTCGATTGACCGCTTAAAAATTTACGGACCTTGCATGATTTCTCCTCGTCTGTCATAGTTGTCCACTGTGAATGAAGCACACGAAATTTCTTCATATGTGGAGCAAGTTCGTAGTTCCCTTGTCCGTGAATCGCTCGTCTGATGTCCATATGTTGTAATTTGACGATGGTATGGATTTTGGAAATAAGTTCTGGTAACTTTTGGCTTTTCCAATTTGTCGAAAGCTTAAGAAGGTGGTTTATCGACTCGCACGAATTGTTAGTCCACTCGATCGTTGACTTTCCTTGAAGAGATGGCTCGAATATGTAACGCCGAATGGAAGGAAGAATTTTTGAGAAATAATTATTGAAGCCAGGTACGAGTCAATATTTGCAATATATACCTTTAGTAAGTGCCTCGCTACCATTAGTCATCAATATATAATATGGTCGGGTCTATGCGTCCGTCTGGGCTCTCCCGGGTTCTTTTAGTCAATATCGGCATTTAAATGGTTAATAAACCCGCCGGTGGACGACACAGCAAGTCAATTTTCCTAATATATGCTTATTCTGTATCCTACTACCATATGGCATCATATTAGACTGTCTGCGGGCCCATGAGACCACCAAGACCTGCCCGGGCTTGCGCCATGTTCTTCTGGCGCATATCGTCATTTAAGAGGTTAATGAAGCCGGCCGCGAACGAGATAGCGAGTCAATATTTGCAATATACATTTAGTAAGTGCCTCGCTACCATTAGTCATCAATATATAATATGGTCGGGTCTATGCGTCCGTCTGGGGTCTCCCGGGTTATTTTAGTCAATATCGGTATTTAAATGGTTAATAAACCCGCCGGTGGACGACACAGCAAGTCAATTTTCCTAATATATGCTTATTCTGTATCCTACTACCATATGGCATCATATTAGACTGTCTGCGGGCCCATGAGACCACCAAGACCTGCCCGGGCGTGCCCGGGCTTGCGCCATGTTCTTCTGGCGCATATCGTCATTTAAGGGGTTAATGAAGCCGGCCGCGAACGAGATAGGGAGTCAATATTTGCAATATATACCTTTAGTACGTGCCTCGCTACCATTAGTCATCAATATATAATATGGTCGGGTATATGCGTCCGTCTGGGCTCTCCCGGGTTATTTTAGTCAATATCGGCATTTAAATGGTTAATAAACCCGCCGGTGGACGACACAGCAAGTCAATTTTCCTAATATATGCTTATTCTGTATACTACTACCATGTGGCATCATATTAGACTGTCTGCGGGCCCATGTGACCACCAAGACCTGCCCGGGCGTGCCCGGGCTTGCGCCATGTTCTTCTGGCGCATATCGTCATTTAAGGGGTTAATGAAGCCGGCCGCGAACGAGATAGCGAGTCAATATTTGCAATATATACCTTTAGTAAGTGCCTCGCTACCATTAGTCATCAATATATAATATGGTCGGGTCTATGCGTCCGTCTGGTTAATAAACCCGCCGGTGGACGACACAGCAAGTCAATTTTCCTAATATATGCTTATTCTGTATCCTACTACCATATGGCATCATATTAGACTGTCTGCGGGCCCATGAGACCACCAAGACCTGCCCGGACGTGCCCGGGCACTAATTATAGTCACACCGCAATGCCTCATTGCAGTGCAAGCGCTGTATTGGTTATATTACAGTGTTATTGCTGTTCCATATTTACAAATCCGTATGGAACGTACATCCCAAACGCATCTCGTTAAAGTCAAATGACGTACATAACGTTCGCCTCAACCATGGAACCGGAACTATAAAATAAATCCGTCATCACACAATGCATAGCAAAACCAGCCCTGTATGTTCCTAAATAAACCATGTAAGCCTCTATTTTAATGCACGGATACTAGGGTAACGTGTAATAAAAACAGAACGACACGCGTGTTAATGGATTTGTTGATACGGCACTTGAGCCAATACGGAAGGTTAGAACTCCAGGTTGTGCCAGGTGTTTCTTTCCTTCCATGCTAACACTCGTGCCGTATCAACAAACCCATTAACACACCACTCGTGTTGTTCTGTATATATGTGACCCACCATATCAAATCCAGTCGTAAGTCGGGATTTGTTTTACCCTGTGCCAATGCATTCTCTTATATATGCGAGTCGACCATAGGTCGCCTCGCATATATAAGAGAATGCAATGGCCTAACAATTTTTTACAATTTTTTCTTGTATTCTTTAACAATTTTATAATTTCACCCATACATAGCCCCAGACAAACGTGAGCAGACGACACTCTTCTATATGCTTCTATATATGTGTGGGGCTCCCTGCAGGATAATGGATGTTTTTTATTTTATGTCCTAAAAATTGTAAGAAACATTTATTTAAAAAAAATGATAAAAATTGTTAGGCCAATGCATTCTCTTATATATGCGAGGCGACCTATGATCGACTCGCATATATAAGAGAATGCATTGGCACAGGGTAAAAAAAATCACGACTTACGACTGGATTTGATATGGCGGGTCACATATACGGTTTTCATTATAATGCCTCCGAATGTTCTTAAAACCTGTAAGATTGATATTTAGGGTAACTTTTTATGCAATAGCCAAACAAAATCACATACATCTACTCTCTTTAAATCTTATGTTTTCCTAACTATAGTAACTCGGGTCAGAACCGCAATACAAATAAAGACAATAAAAATACTGTCATTTTTCACACTCCATGCACCACACAATTCTAACTTCACTATGCATATAGGGCTAACTTCTGTGCTAATGGCAATTTTATTTATGGGAATTTATATGGAAGAGGTGTGGTGTATTTTTGTAATGTATAAAGCACACACGGTTATCGACCAATCAGAGCCCAGGGTCTATTTTACTATCTTAGGTGACGTATATATTATCTCCTATATTTGCATAACGGATTAGAACCATCTTCTTGTTACTAGCAACCGTAAGTTCCCCTGTGCCAATGCATTCTCTTATATATGCGAGTCGACCATAGGTCGCCTCGCATATATAAGAGAATACATTGGCCTAACAATTTTTTACAATTTTAATAATTTGTTCTTGTATTCTTTAACAATTTTATAATTTCACCCATACAGAGCCCCAGACAAACATGAGCAGACGACACTCTTCTATATGCTTCTATATATGCGTGGGGCTCCCTGCAGGGTAATGGATGTGTTTTTTTTATTTTATGTCCTAAAAATTGTAAGAAACATTTATTTTAAAAAAATGATAAAAAATTGTTAGGCCAATGCATTCTCTTATATATATGCGAGGCGACCTATGGTCGACTCGCATATATAAGAGAATGCATTGGCACAGGGTAAAATATATTATCTCCTATATTTGCATAACGGATTAGAACCATCTTCTTGTCACTAGCAACCGTAAGTTCCCCACACTATGCTGAATATGTGTGGAAAGAAAGCTCAATCGAAATGATATTTTGTCAACAACCAACCGACTCAAACCATGTGCATCAGACCACCAAAATGCGACGCAATTTATAGCATTTGTGGCTACGTGCTTCGTTGCAAGTTCTACACGAAATCTAGATCCAAATGACATGTGCAGTACGTAAACAGCATTCGATAAGCTAACACCCAACACCCGGGGGGGGGGGGAGACTAGCCTAACTGTGGATGAACCAGGGTTCACGTTGACCTAATAAAGCTACATTGACGTAATAAACGTAACGTTTATTAGGCAGGGTTTATGTAGGCAATAGAGGTAGTGAGCGGTGGATAAAATATTTGATTATGCCATTTCGATTTATTTTATAGCAGTATTAACTAAATATTGATAATTATCTTGTCTTGAGTTGTTCAAACTTATTAAAGTGATGTGAAACGTAAATTGAACCTCACAATTGAGTTCCCTGCGTCATTCTGTGGGAAGAGTGAATAAAATAACTCAGATACACGAAATCCCCCATCCTGAAGTCAGTTTGTACACATTATACGGCCATTCGGCTAACTATTTATATTCATCAATCGTCCCGATTAATCTCACCATAATAACACGAAAATACAAACCGATGCGTTGTCTTGTGCAGTCACGGAAATGCCCGAGCACTTCCGACTCGATTGGGATTGAATCGGGTTTCGTTCTCAGAAATGGCTTCTAGGGAGGATGACCGTTCGCTGGAATAGCGTCATGCACATCAGAATATTAAAGCGAAAAACAAATTGACACCGCAATCGGTAGTCAATTCGACAGGGAAGGAATAGAAAGGGAATTGTTGCGTGAAATCACAAACGGAAGAACATTGGCCGAGTTAGTGGCAAAGATTATAATCGAACAGTGATCGAGAGGTAATAATTCCAAAATGTTACTATTTATAGAAAATTGTAAGCGCATTGACCGAATTTTTACATCAATCTGGCCGCAAGCACAGTACCGTGCAGAAAGAGTTGTCTTACTTTTGTAACTCAAAACTGTTTAATTACATTATACCTGTACAATAGTACAAATAATTGGTATTCAATATGCCAGTACAGAACATTTGTTAGCTCATTGGCCATGAAATGTTTTTAATGGCAAATTCTGTTGTCAAGCTTTAGTAAGCACTATTCATTCTGATGGATGATAACTATAATGGAAAGCCTTTTTCACATGTATTAGCTAATTGCACATTAGCGTAAGTGAATTACAATTAAGCGTAATGTATTACACTCAGGTGTAATGAACACATATAAAGCGTACTTCACTTACGCTTAACCGTATGATGTAGATAAAGCATTACTCCTATGAGTAATAGAATTATGACTAGTGTGCTTAAGCGTAATTGATTAAAGTGTGCTTAAGCGTAATTGATTTACGCTTAAGCTCACTGGTCATTTATTTTCATTGATAGATTAATTACACTTAATCATAAATGAATTATGCTTAAGCGATTATACGAGAAGCCGTTTTCACATTTATTCTGATTCTGCTTAATCGCAAATCATTTACGCTTAAGTGTAAATCATTTGCACTTAAGAGCAAATCATTTATACTTAAATACAAATCATATGCGCTTTAGCGGAAATAGTATGGGAGGCCCTTTTCACATTTATTATTTATTTGCGCTTAAGCGCAAATATTTGTGCTTAAGCATAAATCATTAAGTGCAAATATTTGTGCTTAAGCGTAAATCATTTGCGCTTAAGCACAAATATGTGTCTATCAATTTATTTGCGCTTAAGCGCAAATACCTAACACTCCATTACATCCCTCTGATGTGAATGATTGAGTCCATCTCATATTATATTAGCATGGGCCCATAGTAATAGCCCCATACAGACTCGAAGTTGAAGAAAAAACATATTTCCATATGCATATCAGCATCTCTGTCCCTGGTGTCCCAAGATTTGGTGCCTCACTCCCAGAGCTCATGTATATTTTATTATCTCCTGCACAGATATATACCATTTCCATGGCCATAAATAGGGAATTAGGGGTTACTGGGGTTTGCTTCCCTCATATGGTGTACTCATTGACTTGAAGTTGGGGAAAAACCCCTATTTTCATAATATCAGCATCCCTGTCCCCAAGAATTTGTGTCGCCATCCCAGAGATATAGTATATTTTATAAAAGAGACATATCCTACACAGATCTATATCATTTCCATGGTCATAAAACAGATCTTGGGGTTTCTGGGGGATTGTTTCCCTCATATGGTGGGGCTATATCAACTTTAGTGATGTGTTTAGGCCTGTGCCATGTAAAATTAATTCAGGGGGGATCATTGCATATTGATTTTTATTTGCGCTTAAGTGCAAATGATTTGCGCTTAAGCGCAAATATGATCTATTTGCTTAATTGCAAATGATAGAGGTTATTTGCGCTTAAGCGTAAATAAATAATAAATGTGAAAAGGGCCTCCCATATAATAGATCACATTTATGGCAATTTTTATGCTAAAGCGCAAATATATTATTAGACACATATTTTTTACGCTTGAGCGCAATTGATTTACACTAATAAATAATATATTTGAAAAGGCTGTCTCCCATGCGATTTCCTCTAAACTCAAATTTACTCTGGCAATAAGACATCAATCAAACATCGGTTTAGACTCCCCCATATACTATGAGATGGACTCAATTATTCAGACAGAGGAAATCAGTTGGAGTTAGGTATTTGCTTAAGCATTATTCATATTAATTATGCTTAAGTGTAAATGAGTTCCGCGCTTAAGCGTAAATGAAGTACGCTTAAACGTAATTCATATACACTCTCATTGAACTCCCCTCAAGCTGAAATGGATGCAACCGCATTACTAATGCCAGTAACCTACATCAGGTTATACCAATATACATGAGGTATATGGGGAGCCAAATTAACATTTAATAAATAATAGAGCTTAAGCGATATAATTGAGCTTAAGCGATATAATAAGGGAAGATATAATTGCGATTAAGTTCAATAAGGAAATATCTAATTGCGCTTAGCACAATAAGGAATATCTTATTGCACTTAAGCACAAAAAGGAATATCGTATTGCACTTAAGCGCAATAAGGAATCTCTAAGCGCAATAAGGAATCTTCTTATTACACTTAAGCGCGATAAGAAATATTCTTATTGCACTTAAGTGTAATTAGAGATTCCTTGATTGGGGGGGGGGGGGCTTTAGCTCAATTATTTATTAAATGTTAATTTGGCTTCCTCCCATAGAGGTGAGATAGCTGATGAACCCAATTACACTCAAGCGTAATTCAAATGTATTACGCTGATCGTAAGTTAATTATGCTTAAACATAAATAATTTATGCTTAAGTGTAATTAGCTACTATAAAGTGAATCTGGGATAAGGGGAGTACTCTAAATTGTTCTTTCGACCAGCTGTTTCTACCAATTAAAAAAAATTCTCATTTATTTTGAAACTAATGAAAGACAATGGTATATATTTTTTACTAGTAATATTCATTATAAACTTGTACAAATCTGAAAACAAACAAAATTTTAATATTTAAGAAATTTAGAGTTCCCTCTCTTACAGCAGCAACCACTATGCCAGGAAGACCAATCGATCTAGTTCAGCCCGATTGGGCTATTATAATTTATAGATCGATCGGTGGTTCATGCACTCTCTGCGTTTGAAATATTGCTAATAATTTCCATTTACATAAGTCAATAATGCCATTGCAGATAACTTCATCTTAAATTCGACCAAATGTGTTGACGTTTGATAAGAAGGGCAGGAATTCCCCGATTTGTTTATTTTCAATCGATGAGAAGCATGACGACCTGGATCAGCTGATCGGTTCGGAGGTGTGCCAATCGTATTTTGCATGCTGTGCACGAATACCCATTCACGCCTAAATTTGCAAACAATCCATATATAACATATACACAGGGTGTACACTTTGTTAGTTGCCAATTAATTCTCGACATTTCAATTAGAAAACATGAGATATCGATGCAAAAATCAAGACATAATCACATTATCTAGTTTGTGTTTTGTTGAATCTACTTTCGGTTATCGACATGTCGGCTATTGTTTTGGCTGTTCTCTTAACCGTGCGTGCCAGCCGATCGTCGTTTTTCGGGCGGTTCCGATTTCTTCCGAATATAATTCCATGACCTCCACGCGATGATTCGCGCCGAAAATGTGGTTGTATCTGAGAAGATTTCTTACTCTGACCGCAGTTTTCAACAATTTAATACGGGGCGAATACCGCATCAATAATATGCAACCTTGGGGTTTTATGACCTTTCTTATGGTATATCGGATACAGTTCTGTCTGACATGAAATATATACCCACCGGGAGTGAAGCTAATGACTATTCGTGGTAATTGTAGACGTATTTATTGCGATTCCCGTTGCATATATAGAAGGTTTGCCGTGATTACCGGTGGTCCATGGTGTGTCGATGTGATTCATATGGAATCATATTAGGGCCACTTGCTAATGGCGCTTTCGGCGCGCGCCGAAAACGACAAAAAGTGCGCCATTAGTAACGCGCCGAAAGCGACAAAATGTCGCTAATGTCGCTAATATCGCACATTTTGTCGCTTTCGGCGCGTTACTAATGGCGCACTTTCTGTCGCTTTCGGCGCGCACCGAAAGCGCCATTAGCAAGTGGCCCCAATAGGATTCCACAGATTCATGGCCTTATATAGTGAGGTTTAGATAAAACTGCTACCACCATGTATACCATAGCGCTCACTAATCCTTTCCAATCAACCGTTCGGTGTCCAGTGGGTCACAGTGAATCACTCTCCCAAAAAGCTCTTCCGTGTTTAGTGTATTGCTAATCGAACACTATTTAGTTACTGGACGTGCATAGTTGCAATGGTCACTTGAGTCAAATGAATTTCGTTGACAAAAAGCAACACACGTTATAAGTCACACGGAACTATATATACAAACTGAAATTATAAATAGTCCAATAGAGCATTGTTTTATTCACACACCATCAATAGACATAGGATAATTTTTACGATAATTCGAATAAGTAATCATAAACAGGCTATTGAAACAAGACGCCAGAAACAAACACGGACGGCATTGGAACACAGACTATATATGTATACTTTGTGCTGATGACGCTATAGAAAACGAAATGCACTTTATTTTAGAATACAGCGCTTACCACACACCACGGCTCGAGCTTGTTAACCTTGTGAAGACACATTTCACAGACTTCGAACACCTGACGTAAAACAGCTTGTCAAAATCTTATCTTAGCAATCTTAGCAGATTACCCGTAGTCGTATATATAGCCGAGGTTGGTATGTCGTGGCTATAAGTTCATCGCAGT
Organism: Siphonodentalium dalli; assembly: GCA_032622095.1. NCBI lineage: Eukaryota > Metazoa > Mollusca > Scaphopoda > Gadilida > Siphonodentaliidae > Siphonodentalium > Siphonodentalium dalli. The sequence goes on along the minus strand of CP136068.1, from coordinate 138,637,218 downwards.
CTGGGCTGGGTTGGCACCCAGACATGGTCGGACATTGGGACCGATTTTCAAGCTTTTTATTTTCATTTCTGCTGCACACGCCAACGAAACATTCCACTTTCGCGTTTGCTAGACCTGGTCTAAATTTGGTTGCCCAAGGCTGATATGTCCAAAAAGGCTTGTTGATAGATTCTGTATGATTTATTTCATCCAAAAACCCTGCATCAAGCATCACTGACATGTTTTTAGCTGAGATTTCAGCCATAGCTCTTCACGGTTTTAAGAAATATTTGACCACAGTTACTAATTACTGTAATGAATCAGAAATCTGAATCTGGGAAAATGGTCTGCTCGATGTAACTTCAACCCATGTTTGTATAAAAATTGTACCATAATTATTTTGCACCGATTAGAATTTTTTCCTTCACATTAAATAAGAATAGTTGAAGGATCGACATCTCATGAAATGTGACATTCCGATCGATATATACATGACCAGAAGCACCTTTGAAGCAATAACACCCATGGGCTTAGTGTCGTCTGCTCATGTTTGTCTGAGGCTCTGTGTGGGTGAAATTATAAAATTGTTAAAGAATACAAGAAAAAATTATTAAAATTGTAAAAAATTGTTAGGCCAATGCATTCTCTTATATATGCGAGGCGACCTATGGTCGACTCGTATATATCAGAGAATGCATTGGCACAGGGTAAAAAAAATCGGTCGGTGCCTCCATAAATCTGATATATATATATATATTATATATACTGATTACTACACAATGTACAGTTATATGTTAATATGTATGCATGCTGTGCTTATAAAAATGTTTTGCCAATTAACACTTATCTTATATATATATATTAAATTTTATCATATCAGATTTTGTTTTCATATGGAGTAATATAGAAAGAAATGAATTGAAAGTAGATTTATAGTATAGCGGATGGCATATCAAAAGTTGCAGGACATAAATTTCATGTCCACCCCTCCCTTGGACTAGAATTATTATCCAACTGTTTCCCAATCTTTCCAATTGTCAGGAACTTTCAACATAAGCTCCCTTATACGCTGGTCCTGGTCGCTGTTGTTGTTTCTTGTTGCTGATGTTGTTGATTCGTTGAGTCGATGGTTCTGGTTCTGGTTGAGTCTCGTCCGTCATTGTTGGTTGATCTTGGTTGCTCGACAAAACCACCAACAGATCATCTTCTGTTTGCATCTTTTGGATCACGTCATAGGGCAGCGATGAAGACGTTAATCAAATCATGACTTCAACACCAAACACTGTTACATATGGCGGTTGCTTAATGCGTGCATAAAACTAGAATTCTTCCAAAACCGAACAAACTTCACATGCACCAATTGTCCAGTCCGAGGTATCGTTCTCACGTCATATGTAACAACATCTTCATTTGAAGTTAAAGGGGACTGTACACTAAATCCGACCATTTACGGGACCATCTTCTATTATAATAAATATATAATATATGAAACAAATGAATGAATTTGAGCCATGATTGAGTGCAAAATACACTCATGTTCTCTATGTACGATGTAAACAACATGGTAATTACACGTATACAAAATCATAATGATTTAATGACTCGAGTCATAAACTCAATTTCATTATAATTATCATGTTTTTTACATCGTTCATGGATCACATAACTTTATTTTGCACTCATCCATGGCTCCAATTCATTCATTTGTTGCATATATACTCTGTTGGGTATAATATGAGATGGTTCCATACATGGCCGGATTTAGCGTACAGTGCCCCTTTAAGTAAATTCTCACTCTTTGATATAATTTTCGCGCAGGTCTTTTAATTCAGTACACAAAATAAGAAAAATATATTCATCACAGCGATTATTTCCATATTAAGGGTATTTATGGTCGATGCATGCAGTTACTGTGTTTGCGTTGTTTTGCTGGTATAGTCTGTGATCAGCTGTTCTGATTTTCAACACATAATTCTACAAATGAAAAGGTAAATATGCTAAGTACCCACTCAGTCTGATCTATTATGTTACAATAAAACATAGCCAAGTTTGAGAAAGACATATTTTGGTTGTCGAAAAGACAACTGACTGTTATTCGAGTCTAAAATTTGACTTAAAGTAGGACTTTTTTTCAGCTCTTGGCCTAAAGGCATTCTTGAGTAAACTGCATATACCCACATATAAAATAATGGGTCTGATGACCTTTCGTCGAGTTTTAATTTGCCAACCCCGTGATTCCACGTCAGTAGCTCTAATCAGAACTCACTATCAGTATGTATAGCACCAAAATGAAGGAGTCCCATCGAAACAATCAACGTATAGTACGTTGTGACGTACATGTATATAGTTCAGGGGAATACCGCAACCCTTCCGAGAAATGAAATGTTGGCGGGAATACGATAGACTCAATATCCGTATAATTTATTAATCTGAGTTAAGGTTTACAAAGCCTGGCATAAAGGCAACATGCGTATTACCCTTTTTTTTTCTTTTCTTTTTTTTTATATAAATTTTATAGAAAAAAAGAGTGTGAAGTGAAAGGTTTTATGAATGTTGTGTTATTTAGTTATATTAAATATCCATTTGTTATAGTAATAAATATAATGAAAATTATATTACTTATATACCAGTCACAAATTTCCAACTGTTTTCAACATTTAGGCATGACATTTTTAACATCTGAAAATTCGGACTTAAGTTAGGGAAGAGGCTGAGACATCAACCCCCACGTTCTCAAGTCCCTGTTGAAATCACGATCCGTGTCTTATAAGCTTATACAGAATAGCCCTTAGATGAACTGTACGTCAGCTGTTCAAAGAAGCAAACTTTTCTGCCGATCTTTCACTTTCTCGTTCCGCTTTCGCTAGAAACCGCAACCTGTCGACAGATGCACTTTACATGACGCGAACTCTCGGTATGTGTAGTGTACTAATTGAGAAATACTGCTTGATTATTCACGTGTACTTCCAAGAGCCACGCATGCATACCGGAGAATTAGAGTAGCATTGGAATGTATGGGCTATCTTCGTGCAGATATGTATATGGAGGATTGTGCATATACATAGGACTGGTGCCTGTGTGATTCAAGTAATTTACGAACTTGCAAATTGTCAAAAAACGTATAATATAGACGGTGAAATACTACCTTGTTCATGATAAAAACGAATGTTAAAACGGCATCGCTTATTTGATACACTAGATACAATATACGACTTTTTAACTATACGGGATAGCGTTAATTATACAGACTTCATAATACTCTAAAAAGTTATATACAAATTCAAATTCATTTATTGGTGTAAAATCCGAAATAAAGATTACCACCAAAACAATACAAACATAATACCAATACATACTGGAAATAATCACATTGAGAATAATTGTGGCGCAAGATTGATAAAACCTGAAAGTTTTACTATTTGTTATATATTTATGAATGACTAGCTATAGGATATAAGTGAATTGCGTTTCAATGTACATGTTGTGGATACCAGTTATCTAATGTTATCCATATCATGTGAGCTAAACGTATATATATATAATTATAACCTTCTCATCGCCGCTGTAGTTATTACAATTAGGAATCAGTTGTTTTGATATTTCCGCACGTGGGACAAACGCTCTTTATATTAACCATATCAGGAAAATTTGGCACACAGACGCTCTTCGTTGTTTCATAATGAAGAAATTCAATGACTTGAATAATTATTTCTGGACCATATCAACTGCTTTGCTGACCTATTTATTATAAGATCCGGACTGTATATATTGTGAAAATAGTGAGCAAAATCACGTAGAATTCGAGGATTTAAAGACATGTTATGGACTTATGTCAGTGACTAAAACTGAGAAGTTAGCACCCAAACAAATGTAGCTATCAGATAAAATCGAAAATTTCCAACCACATCGACTGTGCCATCTCAGAGAATACAACGCACATGTGTATGCACAACTACGCACACATATAAATATTTACTCTTCGGTGGGTGATAAAAATAAGGCAAAGATGCCGCCAACAATATTCGCTACATGTGTGTTATGGATGAGGACGGAAACGCCCTCCACACTGGACCGCAGATCAGACCTGACCACCGCCGCTGGACAGCATTGGACCGGTCCAACCTCCCCGGTTTGTCCACTTTCGACATTGAGTATTGGGTATTGATCGGACGAAATGGGATACAAAACATTGTTACCCTCCTCCCTATTTTCCACACTTCTGATTGGCCCATTTCCTGCCACGTGCCGGGCGACAAATGACACTGTCGCCCGCTAAGCCGGGAGACATTGTATTTGTCGCTCGCCTGATGTTATAATGCAAGAATATCTCCAAACAAACACTGCAGTAACTCATCTATTTCACATCACTATAATGTACTCAAAATCATAGATCTTATTCTTATATACCCCACGGATTCGCAAAACACACCAGTTGTGGTGTTTGCTAATTTGTATATATTTAATGAACACTAATATTCGAACTTTTAAGTTGATACTTTTATCGGACAAGCGTTATTATGTAATTTTTACATCGAAACATCTCGGTGATTCAATATGTTCATGTCGACATGATGGTGCAAGATTGAAAGAGTGGATCCCTTCAGGTTGGTTGGTTATAAATGTTTGCTGGTAGACAACGTAATGCATACGTTTGTCGCGAATGAATGGTACTGTACGCTTGACCATGATATCAGACCTCTCCGCGATGTCTGCAATGTGATCATAGAAGTATTTTGTTTTAGGATCGCCATGTACTTGGGAGCACTGACACATATGAATATACATTAATGAAATCGACAACTTCCCAATAGCTTTCGGGGAAGACCGTTATGAAATGAACATCGCGAGTAAATTCCGCGCGCAAGGCGACATTGAATATTCCACATTGCAGAAGGCGATAACATACCTATATGGCTTATTGGTTTACATTGCATGGACCGATATTGACGATTTAACCACCAAAATGATTACCAAACGCTTAAGCGATAAGTAGTTACTGAAAATATACATAATCGGGAAAGAAAGCACTCGTGACTCAGTGCAACATCGTGCGTGTGAATGGTAAGGATTTTTTTCTGTGGTATAATCGGATAACAAAACAGTTGTTGCCCTTCTTCTCGGGAGACATTGAGATTTGTCACCCGCTCGAGAACGGAATGTCTCCCTCGGAGCTGTGCTCCTCGGGAGACATTCCGTTCTCGAGCGGGTGACAAATCTCAATGTCTCCCTCGATATCGGGCAACAACTGTATATTGTGACTATATCTTATTTTCGGTCATGGTTGATTGATTAGTATTGTTCCATATTGCAGTTAACAAACTGAAAGATAGATGGGGTGCTGGTTAAAGTGAACAATGTCCCCGTCGCATGCACGCATGCAGGACAAGGCCCTATCTTTTTGCCAAAAGTTTTATGGTATTTTTTGCCAAAAATTCCCGGGTATTTCAAAATGGATTTTCTCAAAATCTGCCAAGAATTCCTTTGTGAAATTTGGTACGAGCGATTATTATGTCACAATATTTAAGAGCCATCGACCCACTGGATATTATAATCTCATTTACTTTATACTTTTATGGCATGAACACTATTTAAAATTTCACTGTTTTCGGGTACAAAGAACTTCTATAAAATATATTTTGTTCAAAGGTGCAATTCATAAATCCATGATATAATATCTCAAGATCATGAGAGGAGACTTAATTATTATTGATTCATGAAATTCGAATCGCACAAAGGGGCCGCCTTTGTCTGAGGTCAAAATATGCGCGAAGCGCACACAGTTGCCCCAGGCCCACAACCCACAAAGGGGCCTCATGCCCCTTTTTGCAGGGTCATCGGGTCCCCCGACGCCGACGAAGTCTTCAGAATAGAGCCTGTTTCAGCTAGTTATATTATATGGGGGTATGATGCTATATAATGCAATTTAAAATCTAACTCAACATGATACAAATGAAGCCTCCTCTCATGGAGGCAAGCCAATATGCTATTTGGTGAGTGTTGTGTGAAGTTATTAAATATTCTACAAGTTCTTGATACCGAAATGGACAAAAAAGAAAATAACATCTTCGACCTGTCAAATGTATTAAAATCTATTGTTTTTGTTGTCTCTCAATAATTGCCCAGATTCTATATACAATGAAGATGATGGTATGAGAAACTCAAGATGTTTTGCCAGATGTATCCAGAGGAATACTTTGTTGAAAATCTCTTGCCCTTTTTGGCTGGATTTATGCAAAACATGCGTCTCCCCCTTAAACCGCCTGCGCGCTTCGTAATGAGAAATATACCTTGCCAAACTGCAAGTATAGTACGGTAGTACCAGTAATAGTCTCAGATACATCATAAATTAGACACATCCTATAATTACCCATTACACACAACCCTATTACATAACGACTATTACATAACCACCATTATGAACACCTCTATATTATGTATGGTACAATGGCTAGTATTTCGACTGCATTTGAAGATGATATCATTTTTCAACAGCATGGTGCTTGTATGAAATGAAGGATTCAAATTATAGTCTATTTAAATTACACATAGACAGGGGAATGTTGCAGTGTAACGATTATATGTAACGGGACAGTGTGCACTATTAAAGAACTTAATTTCAACGCCGTCGACTTGACCGGACCGCTTGGACCGGTCCATATATGAGAACAGGACCGCATAGGACTGGGCCGGACTAGGCCTTGTTTTCATTGTAACTATTTTTATATTATGCACAATTTGAATGAACTGGAAGGATCTACAAGCATAATTATACATGTCAGGCAATTCTTCAAGGATTGTCCAATTATAAATGGACAATCGGTACCTAAAATGGTCATTAATACATGAACAATCCGACCACGCGTGGCACGCGAGCTTGGGATTGTCCACTAAATGAAGACATGTCACGTTTTGTTAATCCTGCATGAAGGGCAATAACTCTATAAATAATGTTAATTTGCTAAATAACGGTGATTTGTATGAGAAGAAGTGTTTTTGACGAAATAACGGAGAGATTTGAAGAAGAGTTTTTGACGAAATAACGGAAATATTCGAAGAAGTGTTTTTAAAGAGCGTACCCCAAACCTCCCCCAAACCTCCCCCAAGCCCACATCCAAGGGAAGAATTTGACTTATATTTCACAAAAGTTTATCTGTTGTGGTGTTGAACATTTCTCATACAAATCTGCGTCATTTAGTAAAAGTACATTCTTTATAGAGTTATTACCCTTCAGATTTAATATGAAGCTAACATGCAGGATTATCGATATATGTCGTGATTTAGTGGACAAGCGCAAGCTCGCGTGCCACGCGTGGTCGGATTGTCCATTTATTAATGACCATTTTAGGTACCGATTGTCCATTTATAAGTGGACAATCATTTGCGCATTAGGTGATACATGTATACACGAAGGATCTACAAGCATATACATGTATACACGAAGGCACATATACATGTATACACGAAGGCACATATTTATGTTACAATACTCGGAATGCCCATACAAATGCGACTAATGTAAACCCCATTAGACGTTTTTCCTCACTAATGACATGTAATCTAAATGTGCAAAGATCCAACGATACAGTCAAAGCTATGCAGCTGTTTAGACACTTGTCCAAAGGAAGATGGATTCATTATCTCGCGCTATCAATGACCGCGGTACAGGTACTGGATGTTATTTTTTATGGAGATAACATTCTTAAGACGGTGAGTGGTCGGTATTGGATTTGCCCGGTATGTTTTACCGAGATAAGAATACATTCGTGGTCAAGTGGTCCTGCTAATTTGATATGATGTTGGTGGGTCCTCCTCAATTTGGTCATGTGGTTATACGTTCATGCAGTGCTATATAACTCTAACCCTGTTTTACTATTAAGCCAAATTATTCTAAACAACTCATCGTGTGTATACGGATATGCGTTCATAACTTCATATATACACTCACAAGTTTGCACTGTATATGTTTTGTAGAAAATTCATCGTATAAAGTTATATGGTGCCAGAATCCGAATGGAAACATGCATATGAAATGAATTTGTATACAGATAACTACACGTGGAAGTAAAATCTCTGTAGTTCCCTCTGTGGCGAAGCTACCGAAATTAGCCTCTAAATAGCATGCAATTATATCGCAAGAATCAGTCATACAGCTATTTACGGGCAAACATCATTTCACTTCTCACTTCATTAGCTTTGGTTACAGATACGGGCGGTGTTGGCGGTGGGTATGCTGTTAAAATATTTAGCTCCGTCAAAAATCGCCATAAACAGAAAGAATAGTAAAATATAGACATACCTAGTTCTTATACCAATCAGAAATATGGCATAAACAGTATGCTATTGTCAAATCTTTTTCCTTTGTTATGTAAACAAAAGAAAAAAACATTAAAGAACCTGGCTTTTGTTTAGATCCGGATGTGTTAAACACAAAGAGCGTTATTTGTTACTGTTATCCTGATATGGAAATAATAAAGAACATTTATATCATTTGTTTGTGATTAACCAATATAATTGCGCTGTGTTATGTAAATATAAGCAAAACTTCTGTAACACGAGAATATGGAATCCTATTAGGGCCACTTGCTAATGGCGCTTTTGTCGCTTTCGACGCTTTCGACGCTTTCGGTGGGCGCGCCGAAAGCGACAAAATGTGCGCCATTAGCGTTGTTTCGGCGCGCGCCGAAAGCGCCGAAAGCGACAAAATATGCGCCGTTACGGCGCACTTTTTGTCGCTTTCGGCGCTTTCGGCGCTTTCGGCGCTTTCGGCGCTTTCGGCGCACCGCGCCGAAAGCGACAAAATATGCGCCATTAGCGCATTCGGCGCGATGCGCCATTAATGCTTCGGCGCGGTGCGCCATTAGCGCGGTGCGCCGAAAGCGACAAAATATGCGCCATTAGCGCATGTACAATTAAGTATGTGATCACCCCAGCAGGGGTGCCGGAAGAGGGGACAGAGTGGGCAGCTGACCCAAGCTTCAGTTGAGGCCAGTCTAGATGCTAGGAATTGTGATTTTCTTGTATACAGTTTTCAAAAAAATTTCTCACACTGCGTTGAACAACAATGGTCAGCCCGGTGTGTCCTGGTCTCTTGTCCATAGCCGTGTGCATTTGTCTGGATTTAGACCACTAGATGTTAGGATATTAGGCATGAGCACTAAGTGCAAGGGGGGGGGGGGGGTGCAAATGGAATTATGTAAAAATTTTGTTTTGTCTGATTCTGATTCAAGGGGGTGCAGTTGGAATTTCCCAAGGTGGACACCCCCAACGAAGACCCTCTAGCCACATCCCTGGGACCGTCTGATCGGATTGAGTACCTTTAACTACCCACAAAGGAGGGACCAGGACCACACGGCCACAATAATTTTAAATCTGAATAATGACAAATTATAGCATCAGCCCCTCCCTTTTAAAATTGATACATAGGCCTATACATTGTACATATGGCCATGCCCGATCTGTGCAGGGGCGCCGGAAGCATCCAAGGGCAGGGGGGCAGAGCCTACAAAAAGGGCACTTTTCTGCCAAAAAAAAGGGCATTTTCTCCGCAAACTCGGAAAAATAACCATAAATTCATTGTGGCAAAAATCCCTATTTTAAAGGTATTTGTCGGTTTTTATGGCCGTTTTGTGACAAAATTGACAAAGAATTTATATTCCTTGTGAAATTGGTGGTATTTGGACCAAAAAAGTCACATTTTACTGTTAAAACACGAGATTAAACACACAAAAAGCATTTTCTTTCTCCAGAAAAAGGGCAAGTCTGCCCCCGCTCGCCCCCCTTGGTCAAGGGCAGGGGGTCAGCTGCCCCATCTGCCCCCTCTTCCGGCACCCCTGCTGGGGTGATCACATACTTAATTGTACTTGCGCTAATGGCGCATATTTTGTCGCTTTCGGCGCACCGCGCTAATGGCGCACCGCGCCGAATGCACTAATGGCGCACCGCGCCGATTGCACTAATGGCGCATATTTTGTCGCTTTCGGCGCGGTGCGCCGAAAGCGCCGAAAGCGACAAAAAGTGCGCCGTAATGGAGCATGTTTTGTCGCTTTCGGCGCTTTCGGCGCGCGCCGAAACAACGCTAATGGCGCACATTTTGTCGCTTTCGGCGCGCGCGCCGAAAGCGCCGAAAGCGACAAAAAGTGCGCCGAAAGCGCCATTAGCAAGTGGCCCTAATAGGATTCCATACGAGAAGGTTCTTGTTTACGTGCACCGTCGTACGTATTGGCGACAATAAACTATTTACGCGCTGATTATGTTTGGCATATGAACAAAACTATATATTTTTTAATATTCCTTCCGTTGATGGCGATTTGAACAAATAAGAATATTTCTGCAACGAACGCCGCCCGTGCCTTTAAGATACATTGTATATGCATGTTTCCGTTCATATTCTGGTGCCATACGGTTTTCTGCGGCGAAATACCTGAAAAACACACAGTGACAACTTACGAGTGTGTGCTTGTATCCTTACTGATATATTGACATAACTGTCCAAATTGCCTGGCAAAAATTAATGAAATCCCCCAGAGAGGGCTATCTATTGCACATATTTCTTGGAATTACAGAATGCGTGTTTTCAGATTGTTTTATCGCTTATTGGAGCGAAGGAATACATATCTATCTCTTCCTTAATACGTGTTATATATAGTTTATATACCGGGTATAAAATAATAGCTGAGTCGAAGACACCTGTCTGAAAAACGCTTCTATCAATTAATATTGATTTTATATCGATATGCTCTTATATAATAGGATATTCAAGTGGGACATATTTTCGTTATTATTTTTAGAATTTTAGATAGAGTTATCCCGCATGGTAAGCTCCGAACGAACGCGGCCGTAAATTATTTATATGTATATTATACAAGAAAATTCGAAATAAAATCAATTTTAATTGATAGAAGCGTTCCCAGACAGGGGTCTTCGATTCATATTTGTTATTTTATACACAGGAGACTATATAAAACTTGTTGTAGGAAGAGATAGACTATCGTTAACCATGTATTTACTGTAGCTCCCGGAATGTTTACGAAAACTCTGTGCCAATGCATACTTATATATGCGAGTCTCCTATATAGGGTGCCTCACATATGTAAGAGAATGCATTGGACTAACAATAGTTATCTTGACCTTGTAAGCCAATGCATTCTCTTATATATGCGAGTCTCCCATATGGAGCCTTGCATATGAGAATGTATTGGCCTAACATTATTTACCGTGACCTTGTAAGCCAAGCATTCTCTTATATATGCGAGGCTCCCTATATATGGGAGACTCACATATATAAGAGAATGCACTGGCACATACTCTTTAATGCTGCACCAGCGCAGCTCCTGTCACGAAAGGGTTAACGCACAAGTGACATGGTTCTTGTCAGACCTTTGAAGGTTACTGTCGGGAAAATGTCAGTTGAATAATAACTTGGGGAAATAGAGAATATCTACACTTTTTGGTTGGATATGGGAATTATCTCATGAGTGATGACAAAACATAAATGAAATTCCACGAGTGGCTCTGCCACGAGTGGAAATTCATTTTTTTTTCTGTCATCACGAATGAGGTAACTTACCATATTCAACCAAAAAGTGTAGATGTTCTGTTTATTATATGCTCCGCTACTCGAAAGAAGAGTTAAAAGTGCAAATTTGTATACACAAGCACAGCCATGGTAAAGAGCTTGTACATATAAAATAGTTCCATTTTCAGGCAGATTGGTTGAGAGATAAAGGGGCTAACATCATAATATTTGATTGATCACATATTACAATTTTTTGAACCTGAACACTCAGGGACTTCTGACACAGTGTTCCAACAAGAACCGAATCACTTTTATTTTAGTGCGGATGGATACGAGTGAGATATCGATATCTCACTAGACGGATAACGGTTTTTATCTGATGCAAAAATACTACTATTTGATAGCTTGGCATATAATAAATACATATATCTCAATGCGCATGTCATATAAACTGTTAGACATGTGCAGTTATAAATATCTTGTCGTGTATATCACAGCGCACTACACATATCCACGGTCAATTGCCTGCAAATTTAAACATGTGAACGTACTCTTAAGGAAAAGTACCTTTATTTTCGTAACTTTTTACTTTGTCGTTCAACCTGGCTATCCGATCATTTCAAGGAGATTCCATTTTATCACATAATTTGGCCATAAAAGCAGTTTCATAATTATCGGTAATAGACACGTTTAATATCAGCGCGTGCGATGGATGACGTCACGGCGTTCTTCAAATAACTTGCGATTGCTGTAGTTTATGATTGTTGTTTTCGATGAATATTTCTCGTTGCTTCGGGTTTATTTGATCATGTGATAAAAGGTATCTCACACTCGTTCTATTTTATACGTAATGTATCAACCTCGTCCTCTAAATTCTATTTGAGCCTCGGTAAACCTCGGCTCAAATCGAATTTAGTGAGCTCGGTTGATAAATTCAGTATAAAATAGAAACTCATGTGAGATCCTCTATATCTGTATGAAGTGTTTTAGAACATATATTCCAAATCATATATTGGATCGTTTGCCAATCATTCAAGTAGCCGAAACTCTTCCCCGTAAAATATATGTTGTCTTAAGTTGTTCATACTTTAAAAATGACAATTTGAAAAGAACACAGGGCACAGGTCCCCTGGTGCGATATCACCACCACGAATATATAATCGTAGTGGTGGCATCGCACCAGGGGACCTGTGGCACAGGGTACTTCTTAACGTTGTGTCGCTTTCCCCAACAAGTGGACACCGTAATTAGTATGACTGAACAAGATTGTGTATTCTGGTACGAACATACAGCAGCTGTTCAGACACTTGTGCAATGAAAGATGAATTCATTCACCTCGCGTTCTACAATGAGAGTGAGTGGCCGGTATAGGTCCTGTATATAATTTAACCCAGAGATACACATGTGCACTCGGAGCCACTATTATGTTGACCTCGTGAATGTGAGGGCATTCGGTGAAAAGTAAGTCCTATCAAACTTAGTTCCCTCCGAACGCACTCACATGATGTCAACATAACAGTTGTTCCAGTTGCACATGGAGCTGAGAGCTTTCCGATGAATGGCAACAAGCCATATTTCCAACTAAATCCTGAAAAGTTACCCATAATTCTGCTGTGGTTAAAGAGTCGATTATTTAGGGCATTACTGTATCTCGAAGTTACACACCCCTTGCCCAAAAAACAACAGCATGACCGTAGCAGGATCGTTGATCACTGCTATTGTACGGATCTCGAATGTGGGTCTGTACTGGATCATGTTTGCCCCTATTCGACCTACATGTATAGAGTTTGCGGATTATTTTGATGTCCAGAAAGTAAATATAGTTATAGCTATCTTATTAATATCTCATTTGTAATTTGGATTATTTGCACAAAACTACATGCAAGTCAGGTCCCAATTTGGGTCCGTTCTGACCATTTTAACGGAATTGTCCCCTTTTCGACTTAGTGTCCGGATGACAACTCAAGCTATTGTTTCAAATGTAGGTTTGGTATGTGCACTATTCACACGCATGCACACGCAGTTCAGTTTGTTCTTGTGTGGGTCCTGTCTGATGATATTTGATGGAAATGTGCCCCATTATGACTTCGAATTCGTAAGCCATAACTCAATTGTACCAACGCCCTCAAAAAGCCACACATTTTGTGTGAGATGTGTGGCCAAGCGGGGGTAGCCCGTCGATAATATTGTGCGCATGTTACTACCTCAGATATATGAATGTTATTTTCCACTCTCCAAATTTATGATGTAAACAAGAACTCCTAAATGTTCAATAAATAACAATGATGGCGAATCTGATTGACGGTTTTGTGACGTTTGTTTGACTATAATATTGACAAATTGCTAAACATATTCAATGCCGACGCTAGTGAATGTGACCCGCCATATCAAATCCAGTCGTAAGTCGGGATTTCTTTACCCTGTGCCAATGCATTCTCTTATATATGCGAGTCGACCATAGGTCGCCTCGCATAAATAAGAGAATGCATTGGCCTAACAATTTTTTACTATTTTAATAATTTTTTCTTGTATTCTTTAACAATTTTATAATTTCACCCATACAGAGCCCCAGACAAACATGAGCAGACGACACTCTTCTATATGCTTCTATGTATGTGTGGGGCTCCCTGCAGGGTAATGGATGATTTTTAATCTAAAATCATATAATAAATGAGAATGGGTTGAGATACTGGCGCAGTATGATGTGTTTATTACAGCGTATGTGTAAGAACAAACTATTATTCTAATGTATAGCTTATATAATGCTGTTATTTTGTTAAGATTTTCTCATCGATAAATAAAAACGAATGCATGTATATCATGTAAATACCATACACTCTTATAATTATTTGTAACCACTTGGTTTTTCATCAGTTCTTCATGTTGTCACGTATTTGTAACGAAAGTAGAGAACCATTTGGTTATTGGTATATATATCCATAGTACCAGTCGGCGCTTGACCAGTTGAAACCAACATAGAACCAAATGATTCTTTTCTTGGTTCCTCATGATGAACTAATTTGTGAACCAGTATAGTTTCTGACATGCTCAATTTCTACGCTCTACGCTCCTTATCTATCGATAACCATATGACTGAATATCTGCTCTAGCTGCTAACGCGAAGAGATAGTATAATTACTTTGAAATAAGCTCCATTTTGACAGCGTAGATAAAAATGCACACCGAGAACGAAACCGCATAATTACATAATGTGAACATACGACACTTACATGGTGTGGATACTAATTTTTTAAGATACCAGTTAATGAACCATGCGCATATCCATGGCACCCATATTTTGAAGCCGATCACGCGTACCCGAAATCTGGACTCCAATTGTGTCAGTTTCTCTTATGATAAATATTTCAATTTTTTAAATTAAAAAAAAAAAATTCACCATTTTTTTTCTTTCTCTAATTTTTTTCTTCCAATTGTTGATGCACGTAGTTCTTATTAGATGTAACCCTTCCATAATGTCATATTTTAACTTTGCTTCATTTGTAAATATTGTAAGCCACTCTCCACACGTGGAGGTCAATAAATTAATAATTATATCGGATTGCTGTTGACTAAACTATTCAAAGAGCGCTTGAAAATTTCCCACAAAGCCGATTTTAGTGGATTTTGGGATATGTTGTACAAGACACACTCCTGCTTCGAATTAGATACAAAAAAAGCTTCTCTGACAATTTCTGCCCGATTTAACTCTCTAACGACCATACTATTAAAGCCATATTATGGACTTGTTTGAGTTCGTGAAACTGATAAGCTAGTATTCAGACGTTATGCTAACCTGGAGAATATAGCATTCTACTAACATCGTCGAAAATTTTAAACAAAATCGACCATACCACTCAATAGAAAACATCGTCAAAACTATATATATACGCTATGTTGTAAATATTTACATCTGGGATCGGGATGCAACAATCGGCGACAAACAACCACAAATTATTTCGCCATCCAGGGTCGGTGCATTTAATTAATATATCAGAATGACGGTATGTGTTGACAATTTGGATTAATATTCGTAAAAGAACAACTTTGAGCAAGATTATTCTCCATTTATATTGGATCACCCTACCGGAGTGTTTCACATCACTTTAATCGACAACAAAGCTCAGTATAAAGTGTGACCCGCCATATCAAATCCAGTCGTAAGTCGGGATTTTTTTACCCTGTGCCAATGCATTCTCTTATATATGCGAGTCGACCATAGGTCGCCTCGCATATATAAGAGAATGCATTGTCCTAAACAAAATTTATCATTTTTTTTAAATAAATGTTTCTGACAATTTTTAGGACATAAAATAAAAAAAACATCCATTACCCTGCAGGGAGCCCCACACATATATAGAAGCATATAGAAGAGTGTCGTCTGCTCATGTTTGTCTGGGGCTCTGTATGGGTGAAATTATAAAATTGTTAAAGAATACGAGAAAAAATTATTAAAATTGTAAAAAATTGTTAGGCCAATCCATTCTCTTATATATGCGAGACGACCTATGGTCGACTCGCATATATAAGAGAATGCATTGGCACAGGGTAAAAAATATCCCGACTTACGACTGGATTTGATATGGCGGGTCACAAGTGTTCTTGATCATTAGTATTCTTGTAGGTTCCATCTTTTGTTATTTTCTGGTAAAGGCATCGTACAAACAGTACTTTTATGGTATCAAATCGTGAAGATGTTTTATGTAGTTTAGCACATGTAATTGGGGATAGCTATACCTCAACAATATTATGTACATCAATGCGCTCTTTTTGTGTCTATTATTTTCCACTTAATAAATTTGAGATATAAACAAGCACTCCGAAACATTTAATAAATCAACACGGTGGCGAACCCGATCAACCATTTTGTGGCGTTTGTTGAAAAACAAGTTTGACAAATTGCCAAATAGATCCAAATGCCGACGCCAGTAAATAATCTAAAAATACAGAATGTGTCAGAATGGGTGGAGATAGAAGCGCAGTATGATGTGTTCATTCCTGCGTAATATGTGCGAGAACAAAACAGCATTATTCTAATATATAGCCTATAAAACGACTTAGTTACGCATCGATATATATGAAAGAGAATGCATACTTTGTCAATAAATGTCACTTCTGTGGACTAAAATTTACTACCAAGTGATAGAACTTTTGCGCTTCCGTTTTTACATAGCTTCCGATAATAATTCTAAGTCAAGTTTAATTAAGATACCAACAACTTTACATTATGTTCTGTTAACCCTTTACCCAACAAACCGGCCAAAACCGGCCAAATAAAGCTTCAACAGCCTAAAATATCTTCTGTCTGTCTCAATAGAACCATACAAATATGGATATCATTGGAACCGGCTCATTGACCACATTGTGATGGTTACAGTTATGCCCTGTGCCAATGCATTCTCTTATATATGCGAGTCGACCATAGGTCGCCTCGCATATATAAGAGAATGCATTGGCCTCAAAAAAATCTTTTTTTAACACTTTTTACCATTTTTTCTTACATTCTTTAACAATTTTATAATTTTTAATGTGTTAAGCCAATGCATTCTCTTATATATGCGAGGCGACCTATGGTCGACTCGCATATATAAGAGAATGCATTGGCACAGGGCCGTTCTGTTGGGTAAAGGGTTAATAAAAATATATTTGTATTCCCTTTCGCCACACACTACGACTACGGTCGTGGAACAGCACTGTTCAGCAGTAATCAGTGGCGGGAGGGGTATCGGGGCTCAGTCGGTAAGGGGCTCTGCTCCAGACCGATTTAGCTCTCAAGCGATGTCGATATGCATGGGTTCAATTCCGGGTGGATTCATCGCTGACTTTGTATCCCATATCGCTATCTGTGGGAGTTGCCAGTTACTCGCTGATGGTCGGTGGGTTCGCCGTGCACAATGTGAAATTCTTCCAGCCAATGAAATTACTGCTAGATTTACCTTTCTGCACGAAATTCCCCAATAAAATTGGCAACGTCGTGATATAACTCTGGCTGCTGAAAGTGACATTAAACACCAATAATTAAATAAATAACCAGCGGCGAGACACTGGTAACCCGTTTATAATACACGCGTGTATTCACAACATGTAACCGTACACAAAACATGCGTGCTTTTGTTCGTGTATTTCAGCTGTGTATTTAACAACTTTATGTTTTCCGGTGGTTGAACGTAAACTGTTGCGAGTCGTTATATTGTTTGTAAGGGTACGTTCATACGCTGGCAAGTTTGCACGGTATATTTTGCGGGCATTTCATCATAGAAAACTCCACGGTGCCAGAATATGAACGGAACCAAAGCGAAAGACGTGAGAAGTAAAATTTATGTAGTTCCACTTGTAACCTGTATGATTTATTCTTGCGAGATAATTGCATGTTATTTACAGGCAAATTCCGGTAGCATCACTATAGGTGGAATTACAGAGATTTTACTTCGTAATTAATTAGCTGTGGTACAGATGCATCTTATATGCTTGTTTCCGTTCATATTCTGGCACCATATCGTTTTCTACGACAAAATGCCTGCAAACCATAACGTGCAAACTTGCCAGTGTATGATCTAAGGGTATACGTTCGTATACGCTGGCAAGTTTGCACGGTTTGTTTTTGCGGGCATTTCGTCATAGAAAACCACATGGTGCCAGAATATGAACGGAAACATGCACATAACATGCATCTTTACCAAAGCTAACGACATGAGAAGTAAAATTTATGTAGTTCCACTTGTAACAGTGCTACTGTAATTTGCCTTCAAATACCTGTATGGTTTATTCTTGCGACATAATTGCATGCTATTTACAGGCAAATTCCATTAGCATAGCTACAGGTGGAACTACAGAGATTTTACTTCGCACGTTGTTAGCTGTGGTATAGTTGCATCTTATATGTTTGTTTCCGTTCATATTCTGGCACCATATCGTTTTCTACGACAAAATGCCCGCAAACCATAACGTGCAAACTTGCCAGTGTATGAACGTACCCTATGGGTAATCACGTCTTTACTGCAGGTGTTAATTGGTAGATTGGCAATGTGCTTATCGTTTTTTAGGCAGATATACCCTATCTTTAAAATGTTCAGGAATTAAGAGATGCCACTAGTTAGGAGATGCAACACAGGACACCGTTCGCATAATGAACTACTACAGTAACTGATAAGATTTACGAATAGGGTATTACGTCATTAAAATTTGTGTTCTTTCTATCAGTTGTCGTTTCGCCATATCCACAGATACGTTTACGGCTTCGAGATGCCAAGCATGGGCACGCGAGCTTTGCATGCAAGCAACTAGTCAACCGCTGGCTATGACCTATGAACAACACAATTATAAGATCAAAATAATCACAACAATCATAACTATATCATATTACTGTGAGTGGCAAGACGTATGAATGACACTATTTTCTCCAAAAAAAACGGATTCTATGAAAAGGTTATTTGGACCGTTCGAAAAATTCACGACTACTATATTAATTTATTAAGCAATTCGTATAAGTGTTAATCTGTAGTGGTTCATTATGCGAATGGTGTCAATTATCACACTTATAAAGAACAAAGAGGAATTAATCCCTTCAAATGTTTCGAGATTTCCCATATCATTCATGGGGGTGTCTGAAAAAAAATCCGAAACGCATGAAACTTGATTTTACATTTTGGCCCCCCCCAATCCAAATTTGTTTCCATTCTAGCAAACATTTTCCGATAATATTTAGACATTTTTCAACACCCAACCCTAGAAACACGAAATCGAATCCTTTAGTAATAATATTAGAATTTTCACCACTTATTAATTATTTCCTATCAACTACCTATTACATGTTGGTGTATGTTATTTGCTCCGTTTGACATGGCAGTGATTTTTATGCAATTTGTCCGTGCATGCTATGTTCGCAGTGATACTGGGTATTTAGTCATTTTACAACACGATACAATCTATGCTATGTTACAAATGACATTATTTTAAGTTTTAAGGCCAAAAATAGTTGAAAAATATGGAAGAAATATTTGTTTGAGCTGCAAAAAAAAAATTGCTTTAGGGTCCTCTTGACCATCGACCACCCCCTCAAACGCGCTCGGAAAATATTGTTTGACACCTCCCTGGATTTTGTTTTTGAATTTTGTGAATGTGCGATGTTCAGTGTTCATTTACTATCCGATCAGTATAAATATAGTGCCCCTACGATGTACGTTCCTCTGGGTATTTGACATTCCGCTGCGTAAAAGACGTGATTGAGTGCAACATACCAATCTATACATGCCACCCACTTCTGTCTTCCAACCTCGCGGCACATAATTCGTAACTGGTGGCCTGAGGTACTGCGTCGTATTATTGGCAAGTACCCGGCACAGTTAACCATGTAATCAATCATGCTGTTACATAAGATATATGTTTGTATGCGACACGTGCTCTAATGAATCGGAGTTCTGCATTCTTGGTCCTAACCGACATTATTACGCGAGTTATTTTTGGTGGGAATACATGTATATATCATCAAGTTTTAAAGGCACGGGCGGCGTTCGTTGCAGAAATATTCATATTTGTTCAAATCGCTATCAACGGAAGGAATATTAAAATATATATAGTTTTGTTCATACATGTATGTCAAATATAATCAGCGCGTAAATAGTATATTGTCGTCAAGACGTACGATGGTGTTCGTAAACAAGAACCTGCTCGTGTTACAGAAGTTTTGCTTCTGTTTACATAACACATCGCAATTCTATTGGTTAATCACACACAAATGATATAAACACTCTTTATTATTTCCATATCAGGAAATCAGTAACAAATAACGCTCTTTATGTTTACCATATCCGGATCTAAACAAAAGCCAGGTTCTGTAAAGTTTTTTTGCTTTTGTTTACATATAACAAAGGAAAAATATTTGACAATAACATACTGTTTATGCCATATTTCTTATTGGTATAAGAACAAGGTATGTCTATATTTTACTATTCTTTCCGTTTATGGCGATTTTTGACGGAGCTGAATATTTTAGCAGCATACCCACCGCCAACGCCGCCCGTATCTTTAACCCTTTACCCAACACACCGGCCAAAACCGGCCAAATAAAGTTTCAACAGCCTAAAATATCTTCGGTCTGTCTCAATAGAACCATACAAATATGGATATCATTGGAACCGGCTCTCTGACAACATTGTGATAGTTACAGTTATGCCCTGTGCCAATGCATTCTCTTATATATGCGAGTCGACCATAGGTCGCCTCGCATATATAAGAGAATGCATTGGCCTAAAAAAAATATTTTTTAAAAACTTTTTACCATTTTTTCTTACATTCTTTAACAATTTTATAATTTTTAATGTGTTAAGCCAATGCATTCTCTTATATATGCGAGGCGACATATGGTCGACTCGCATATATAAGAGAATGCATTGGCACAGGGCCCTTCTGTTGGGTAAAGGGTTAATAATAACAAATGCCATGTATCTCTACTCTGGCTACGCTCGTAGAGATCATTTTCTACCCGTTCAAAAACTGGGAACTTTTTATAGTTCTGATTCTTCTGATGGGGAACTTTATAAATTTGAACAAACAACGCAGGGAATTTATTTCTTTGTTAATACTTGTTCCCAATAATATATTTCACAGTGTATAGTAGGAATGGTCCCAACTCGCGATTGGATGTTTTTTGTGACTTGTGTGAGTTGATATCACAATAAACATTGAATTGATTATCCGGCATAAATTCCATAACTGTATGTAAGCGATGCAAATCAAAATCGCCTCAAAAATCACATAAATCATGCAAGCTCGAGCTGGGACTTAGAGTAGAGAGCCAGAGTAGAGATTCATAGCATTATATAACGTACTCGTAGTAATTGCATGCATGCTGTAAATTATTTGCGGTCGTGTTTTCAACATAGATCGTAATATATTATAGTATTATAGACGTATATTTCACAGAGGGTCATACGTCACAGAGTAGTTATGTCCATTGCCTGTGGTGTCCTGTATCCGCCACATACTTTTTCGCTTCCTTTGTTTGTTTGTTTGTTTTCGCTTGCTTAGGTTCCTTCGCGGTGAAGCAAGCGAAATAATCTAAATTATTTCGGTTCCTTCGCCACGAACCGAATGAAGCGAAATAATCAAACGAAGCAAGCGAAGCAAGAGAAAAAATAAAACTACGAAAGAGAAATAACATAAAAAAACGTTTTTCTTGGTTGTTGTTGTTGTTGTTTTTCGGTTGTTGTGATTATTTCGCTTGCTTCGCCGCGAAGGAACCCAAGCAAGCGTAAAAACCAAACGAGGGGAAGCGAAGGAATCGAAAAAAGTATGTGGCGGAAGCAGGACACCATAATTGTCCGGCAAGCGAACTTTCACCCGGGCTATAGTCTACGGACTATTACATGCACGCTGACGTCACGATTGGCGTGAGGCGCGAATTAAATAATTTTATTACACAATTAGCCGTGATTTATAAGGATTTCTCAGTGAATTAAAGTGATAATGTCACACATGTGAATTACTTCCCCGGTGAGCGCACAGGTGAGTCTGAACATGGGTTCGTTATGTTGGAACAGCTCAGTGCACTCAATTTCGGTAAAGGTGTTTCGGCGAATGTCTTGCAATGGAAGTAATCAAGGTATTATACTTGTTTTTGTCGAAACGCGATTTAGTGTAGCCGAAAGGTAACCATGAAGTTGGCATGAACTGCATTCTGGATAATTTGCTGCATAGTCGTATTTATGTAAGAGCTGTCTCCAATCAGTGATCTGGCATTGAAGATTCTCAGCTTATATACGTCAGTCTGCAAGAACCCCATCTCGATCTCAGTTATTATGTCTTCCCTCTCGACACCATTGTTTTTTATAATTTTATCTTACATTTTATAAAAACTTTTATCATTTTGTCTTATATTCTTTAACAGTTCTATCATTTTTTCTTACATTCTTTAACAATTTTATAATTTTTTTAGTCATTTTTTCTTACATTCTTTATCAATATTTATAATTTGTTTTTACATTCTTTAACAACTTTTTAATTTTTTATCATTATTTCTTACATTTTTTACCAATTTTTTTTTATCATTTTTTTTTATTTGTTATTTAAGAAAATAATATAAAATTTGTTAGTCCAATGCATTCTCTTATATATGCGTGTCGACCTATGACTCGCATATATAAGATAATGTATTGGCACAGGGTTTTCGCAAAAAGTTTAACGGACAGTCCAGAATGAAATGGCACTATATCGTAAGTCTGTAAATGAAGTAACCAGTCTCCATTCCTGTCATGGAAACTTACCATCCATCGGTATGACGTCATGTTTTGTTGCTGGGAAATGTGACGTCACAGATACAGTCAGAAGCGACAAGAGTTATATAGCATACTCACGGTCTCACTCAACTCACAGTTCAACGGATCGGGTTTCGAAGACACTGTTTTGTTTTGAAGAATAATTTTACCACAACGATACTTTCCCACACATGCGCTCTGTCGATTAACGATGAACGTGTGCACAAAACAGGCTATCATTGATCTAATATCGAAAGACGTGGATGACAGACGACCAGACGACATACGGACGATAGTGCCACTGCTCGTGTGGAGGACAAATTGTTTGAAGAACGTCGACCGAGGTGAGCGATATAGCAACAATAACAGTTTAATGACATAACACGTCCACACGAGACCGATGACAAAATAATAATATTTTAACGATGTTAACAATTATTCAGCATGCATGCTACTAATAACTATTTCATAATCATATCATTGGAATTTGAAATTTCTTTCAAAAATGTCTGGACCAATTTGCAGATTTTTGGCCATATCTGAATCCAATACATTTATGACTCGCCATTCCTATCCCATCAAAGAAGTATTACATGACATCTTATCATATGTGTTGCAGCGCACAAGGAAATGTTCTTCATTCTCAACTCCATGTTACATTTCTATTATGCAGACAAAGGGTCACCGTTGACCGGGGGGGGGGTGTCCACCTTGAAATTTCCAACTGCCCGCCCCCACCCCCTTGAAGTAGACACCAAACTTTCATGTTTGTGAAATACCTTGCATTCCAACTGTTTCAGACCATCATTTTGACTAAATATAGAAATATATGCTACTGTTGGTCTAAAAACAACAAATTTCCCACTAATTATTGGTTGGAAATTAAGCAATGATAACAATTACAACACCTATACATGTATGTGGTGTAAAACATCCAACAAATGTGGAGCGAGGCATAACATTTCCAACAGTTTAAAATTTGAACATAGTTTGAGCTACAAGTTGACAAAAAGTTTGATTAAAGACGGTTGTGTGAATAACGTTTCCCATGGTTGGGATTTTGTGTGTGTTGTGGGAGGTTTCAGTTCATAATGTAAAATTAGAACTCCTCACTAAAGATCCTCTAGCCATGTCCCTTGGCAGCACCGGCCGTTGTTGGACAGAAAGACCGAAAGGAAACTTATAGACCAAAGTAATTATCACTCTAGAGGATCGCAGTTGATCACCAACTGCGTCCATGAACCAAACAACACCATTGTCAGCACATCGTCAGTGAGCGCTGCATTGTGGTGGTGTTTGCGGTCTAAGCCGGGGAATGATAATATCAACTCTGCTCTTCTCTTTAGTACAAAATATTTATATCGGAGTATTCGTCAGAATAAGTATAAGTCACACCACACCGCCAGTGAGGTATTTGGCAACCGTGGGCTTGTTAAGACGCGTCATAAAAAATTGTTATTCGACCATTCCCAGCGGTCGACCTCATTGACATACTAACGTCAATCGCAATTGACGCACTAATGTAAACATCATGTATGTAATTGGTTTATCCCCGTTTATTGAAGCTACTCATAATCTTCAGTATACCAATTTTTTTTTTTTTAAATACTTTTTATTCGGGTTTAAACCTACAGAAAAGATACAGACATACAGACCAAATGAATAATTTGGTTTTTAGCGTTAATAAAGTTAGTTGATTTAAAAAACAAAAAAATTATAGATAATATACTGGCAACCGCACCACTGCAGTTATTGAGCCCTCATTCGGAAGAAAATAAATCGTGAGGAAATATAAATATAATATATTAATGGTACTCAATCCGATTCGATGGTCCCCATATAATCGGATTCCAACAACAACAACAACAACAACATTTTTTTTTTATAAATGACGCTTCAGTTATCAGAATCGATTAATTGCCCATAAATAATGCTAACCACTGTCAACTATAGTATAACATTGCACGAAACGTCTTATTTATCAACATGTTACGAAATTTGGCCTTATTATTAACACAAAATAAGTCTCGATGGTGAAAAATAATAGATTTTAAAAAAATCTTTGATAGTTGGGTTCCTCGACTCGAATCAAATATTTTTTACCCCCGAATCCAAATAAATAGTAATTGAGGAGCGCTAAATCGGGTTATGCATCTTTAACAGCATATATTTATATCTATAAAGTAAATAAAGGAAACAACCAGGACCTCACATCGCGACAACTCGATGCGTACGCGTTTGCCATGTACTTTGCATCAATTTATGAACAAATCTTCAATTTTGTTCGACCATTCCCAGCGGCCGACCTCATTGATATACTAACGTCAATCACAATTGACTCACTAATGTAAACCGCATGTATACAGTTGATTTATCCACGTTTATTGAAGCATCACATTAAGTCTGGTAAATTTGGGATCTACACAGGATTTCAAACATCCAGAATGTGTTGTATATAATGTGATCTGGTTATTCGAAAATTAAGTGGGCCTTTAATGTAGGGATATGAAACTTTAGGATATTGATGCCCATATATTGCTAATGTGTAACATGTATATAAACGAAGGGGGGGGGGGGGGAAATCACCGAACTCTTCCCCTTTCCTGAAAATTGTTAGACCGTTTTTATTTTGGGTACCTTCATTGTGTAATCAACTCCTCTCACATTTTCAAATGTAGAGCATTGAAAATTTAGGATACTGTTACACATGTGTGACCTGCTAAATTATGTGCAACATATATACGTGCGACGAGAAAAAAAACACAACAATTTTCACAGACTTATTCCCCTTTCTTGACTCAGAAATCTTTTACATTCTAATTTTCAACTTTTGAATGATTTTTACCAAAGTTCAATTTTGTTTGGTTTCCGAAAAAGCCAACATTCTAAGAGAACGATATTTTTTTCAGCGAACGTGGGGTCGGCGACCTTTTAAGTTTGATACATTTTACAACCTAATTGGCAACATGTTATATTTTAGGAAAAGTTATCGATAACTTATTCGATCCGAATGAAAATCTACACATTTACATAATATGTGTAACTCAGATGTTGCCTGTTAAGTAACTATACAGACAAAGTGGTCGGATGTTTTGAAAACTAGCCGAATACGTGTACTATACATTCCCCAACAAGTTGAAAAGCAACTTCAATGGACATTCTTTTGATGGCGAAACTCCATATCATTTTCACTTAAATCTGATAGATAATGGCTGTTATATCTGCTCTGGTGGACACAAAACCATTATATTAGATGAGCTAAGAATTGTGATACCTCTAGAACGGAAAACGTCAAAACAAGGTCATCGCAAGCTTGTAAATAGTATGTCTGTCATTTGCAGAATGAGGTCCCCAGAGGGTGAATTTGGTTATGCTAGCCTGCTGTGGGGGATAGCATCACTATACATTCTGCTTAGGCCTAATCATCTGGGAAATATGCATAGTCTCAAATTAACATTGTTTTTAGTTACTTTTTCCCTTCTGGTAAGTTTCTATATCACCTAATTTGCAGAAGATAAATTGTATAATCGAGGCGACTAATGGGTGAAAATCACAAACGTCAACTGGGGAACTTCAATCTGATCCTAGGTCTCCCATAGCAGTTGAGGCCTAAGCAGAATGAGGTTCCCAGATGGTGAATTTAGTTACGCAGTGGGATAGCGTAACTAAATTCACCCTCTGGGGACCTCATTCTTCAAATGACAGACAAACTATTTGCAGGCTTGGGTCGTACTCTTTTGAAAGCAATCCTGATGGCGAACTTCATATCTACCAAATTTCATTCTGATCCGATAACACCTGGCGGAAATATATGCCTAAAATAAACGTATGGACGGACGGACGCACAGACAGTAAAGTCAAACCCGAACAAACGGGTACATATCCCCCAGTTTTCTTCGAAAAGTGAAGGTATAGTAGCATGTTATATATACGTCTCCGAAATATGTCTTTGAACATGTCTGGGACTATACAACACACAAGGCGCCTATTTATTTTAGAAGCAAGTGTAATTTTGAGACAGTGCAAATTTGTTGGGGATTGGGTGGGAATCGAACCCGGTCTATGACGGCGAGCGCGCCTTGCGACTCAACGTCCGACGTCAATACCACACGGCCACCAAAGTGACCCCCCCCCCCAAGGAAGCTCAAATGGCCGCTGCTTAAGAAAATCTGGGTTCGTTTTAAATGTAACTAACGTTCTTTATCAATTGTTTCTTTTCAGAAGTCGTGGAGATAATTCTTCATAACTGTAAACACAAACACGTAGAGAAAGATGAGGTCATTGTCCGGCAGGGTGAACGAGGCGACAGGTTAGTGCTTTCCCATGAACATTGTTGAACTGAACAAAATCTCACTACCCCCATAGTCTGTTGCAAGGTTCTGTTCCCACCATATATAGATCATACCATTAATTTCTACTCTGGCTATGTCAGTGGAGATCACATTTGTGACCCGCCATATCAAATCCAGTCGGAAGTCGGGATTTGTTTTACCCTGTGCCAAATATACGAAAATAGAAGTTAAAAACAGGTCACCTCAATTAAATTATTTTGACAAAATTCGCCTCATAACACACTTTAACCCTTTACCCAACAGTCAGGATTTTTTTTACTCGGTGCCAATGCATTCTCTTATATATGCGAGTCAACCATAGGTCGCCTCGCATATATAAGAAAATGCATTGGCCTAACAATTTTTTACAATTTTAATAATTTGTTCTTGTATTCTTTAACAATTTTATAATTTCACACATACAGAGCCCCAGACAAACATGAGCAGACGACACTCTTCTATATGCTTCTATATATGCGTGGGGCTCCCTGCAGGGTAATGGATGTTTTTTTTATTTTATGTCCTAAAAATTGTAAGAAAAATTTATTTAAAAAACATGATAAAAAATTGTTAAGCCAATGCATTCTCTTATATATGCGAGGCGACCTATGGTCGACTCGCATATATAAGAGAATGCATTGGCACAGGGTAAAAAAATACCGACTTCCGACTGGATTTGATATGGCGGGTCACATTTATAACATTGAAAAAGCAGTGAAGGTAATATATTCTTAGTTAATTACCTGTTGCTTAATAATGTATTTCACTGTATGTGAAGGTCCCACCTCCCAATTTAAGTGACTTTTTGAACAGTTTTGCGTTGTATCGCTTACAATCATGGAATTTCTCCCGGGAAATAATTC
Source organism: Siphonodentalium dalli (assembly GCA_032622095.1). Classification (NCBI taxonomy): domain Eukaryota; kingdom Metazoa; phylum Mollusca; class Scaphopoda; order Gadilida; family Siphonodentaliidae; genus Siphonodentalium; species Siphonodentalium dalli. The sequence continues at coordinate 138,609,281 of CP136068.1, read as the reverse complement.
AATGGTTACTGCGATATCGACTCACAATAGTCACCACAATCATGCAATTTCGAGTTGGTACCAACCCTACTGTGAAGTAGATTATTGAGGAACAACAATTAACAAAGAAATATATTCTCTGTCTTGTTTGTTCAATGTTGTAAAGTTCCCTGACAGAACGGGTCGGAACACCAAACAGTTCACAGGTTTAGTACTGGTGGAATATGATCTCTACGGGCGTAGCTAGAATAGAGATCCATGATCTGTTCACACATAAGGACGCGCAGGCGACTGGACGCGACGACATTTATAGGTTGTCTAACTCTTTCTATAAAAAGTTTTATATAGTTTCCTGCTTATAAAATAATAAATATGAATCGAAGACCCCTGTCCGGAAACGCTTCTGTAAATTATTGTTTATTTTATTTCGAATGTTATGATATAATATACATACAATCAAGTTGTGACATTTTACGGCTCGCGTTCGTTTGGAGCGTAGCATGCGGCATAACTCTATCTAAAAATAGTAACGAAAAATGTCCCACTTGATTGTTGCATTATAAAAGAAAATATCGATATAAAATCTATATTAATTGATAGAAACGTTTCCGGACAGGTGCATTTGACTCATAATTATTAATTTATACCCCATAATCTATAGAAAACGTGTTTAGGAAGTGACAAACCACAGTTTTTTACAATTTTAATATATTTTATTATATTCTTTAACAGACTTATTGTGTAGGTTTAGGGCCGATAATATCGGCCCCTGGCACTCAAAGGGTTGAGGTGTGTGGTATAGCTAACTGCGGAGCTATTTGACACCCACTGTATTCACCAATCAACCCGTCCGTCCTCGCGATAACATAGATGACCGGCCTGTTCTGTACCACTCCAATCAGTCAACAAGCTATCAATGCCGTAACCCTTTACCCAACAGAACGGCCCTGTGCCAATGCATTCTCTTATATATGCGAGTCGACCATAGGTCGCCTCGCATATATAAGAGAATGCATTGGCTTAACATATTAAAAATGATAAAAATGTAAGAAAAAATTATAAAATTGTTGTAAGAAAAAATGGTAACAAGTGTTAAAAAAAGATTTTTTTAGGCCAATGCATTCTCTTATATATGCGAGGCGACCTATGGTCGACTCGCATATATAAGAGAATGCATTGGCACATGGCATAACTGTAACCATCACAATGTGGTCAATGAACCGGTTCCAATGATATCCATATTTGTATGGTTTTATTGAGACAGACCGAAGATATTTTAGGCTGTTGAAGCTTTATTTGGGCGTTTTTGGCCGGTCTGTTGGGTAAAGGGTTAAACCTGTTCCTTTTCTGAAATACATGTATATGCCTCATGTAAACGTATGGACGTCCGTATGGACAGACAATGAAGTCAATCCAGATCATACGGTTACATATACATGTACCCCCTCTGTTTTTCTTAGAATTCTGAATCATAATGCTTCACGAACCACAAATGAGAAAGAAATGACTACCACCAGATTAGGGGTGCGGACCTGACCACTAACAAGGCGGTCAAGTCCTGATGGGTCGGTTCCATCTTCTGTGGTCCAGTTCTCATGCCTGGACCGATCACAATCGGTCCGGTCAACCTTTATATGAATACACCGATTATAGTATAGCCAATGGTGCAACATAACACGGCGTTGAAATGATAGGTTTGTTACGCCACATGGTGGTGTAAGTTGTTTCGGAGATTTTGATTTTCTGTGGTCGACTGGGCGAATGTATTGTGAGAGATTTGTATTTGTACCTTACTCAACCGTACCGATAGAATCACGTAGATGCTGAAATTGTAAAGTTAACGCCACCGGTGTATAATATGTTTTTGAAAATATGACTCAATCGTATCGATAGAGTCATGACAGGCTGAAATTGTAAACTTAAAGTCACCGGTGTAATAATATGTTGTGGAAATATAAATAATCTGATAGCCTGAAAATAATGTATAACCCATTGGGAGCCCCTGGTGTAGTGAAGTGAATTATGGGTAATTTTAATAGGAGTGCGCATGCCTATTCTGTTGGAGTAATCGCGATCCTTTATTTTCTTGTCATCAAGTCAAAATTGTATCGTATACACACTGTGTTTGTACCGATGCATGTATCGTGACTCGACTCGTTTTCGTGGTCATATAGGCCCTACATAAGATATGATCACGAAAACGAGCAGTCGTGAAATCTGATAGAATCGTACATTCACTTTCAATAGTATAGATTCTCTTAATCTGCCGCGGATTTCCCAAAAATTGTACTTTCATTTTCAATAGGATTCTCCGAATTTTCACTTTTACTTTTCATTTTTACCACGCAAAGCGACCTTAGTTGACACATATATATGACACACTGGCTGAGCTGAGTCCATGACAAATAGTTGATATATAGCATTGCTTCTTTCATTTAATTAAAGCTCACCTCGTTAAAACGCATGTCGAACGTATTTGTTTATAAATTGCATTGGGTGCGACAATTTGCAGTAGGTCCCTATTTGCGGAGATCGCTTTGCGGAAATCCCCGAATTCGCGGATGCCTCTAAAATGGGTATATATGTAGATTTTAAAGGGGGAACGGGTGCGTATATGTCAATTGATACGTATTTTAAACAGATAACGACACGACCATCACAATAGAGGTCTAGCTGTTCTATCAATTATATATATATGCGCAGAGTTCACTTGGTGAAAATCAAACGGCGATAAATATTCTCGTGTGTCAGAAGGACTCCTTAAAGTTGTGAATAAGATGAAGAATATTTATTAGATGTTATTTATTAAGTCAATCAAATAATGTTATTCATTAGTTATATATATACACTCCCGGAGATTGCTGCGCGGGTATCATGATCACGCAAATTAAATCGCGGAGATCCCCTAAAATGGGCGAAATATGTTGATTTTAATGAGGGAACGGGTGCGAATATGTCAATTGATACGTATTTTAAACAAATAACGACACGATCATCATAATAGAGGTATGTTCTATCAATTATATATGCGCCGAGTTCACTTGGTGCAAATCAAACGGCGATAATTAAACATTCTCGTGTGCCAGAAGGACTCATTAAAGTTGTGAATAAGATGAAGAATATTTATTAGATGTTATTTAACAAGTCAAATAATATAATTTGATTGACTTGTTAAATAACATCTAATAAATATTCTTCATCTTATTCACAACTAACTAATGAATAATATTATTTGATTGACTTGTTAAATAACATCTGATAGATATTCTTCATCTTATTCACAACTTTAAGGAGTCTTTCTGGCACATGATAATATTATAGTCAATTCAATGTCAAATCGCGCCTTTCGCCGGAAAGCAGATGGGAACAGCCCGGACGAAGTCGGGCCCACCAGCCAGTGTAATAAAAAGCGAGACGGCTTGAAGAATGTATGTATAACACGAGATACGGGAAAACGTGGTATATGGCAGTATCCAAATTTCCCACATGGAATTTGAAAGCTAGTTTATATTATAATTATATTATAATTTCTATTTATGGCTAATAATATGGCTGAATAGGTCACTCTCACCGGTTTTCTGTGATAAAGTTACCCAGGTTCCTGAAATTGTGATAAAGTTACCCAGGTTGGAGAATAATGTGATAAAGTTACCCAGGTTAATAATAGTTCATGTTTAGCAACAAATTATTGATTTTTGTGATCAAAATGACGAAATACAGTACTAATATGTCTTAATTTATGCTTGATAAGGGCTATTACTTGCCAAAACTGAACAATATTTCCCTCTGTCACTTTTAAATCGAGTTGATATTGTGAGATTTGCTTAACCTGGGTAACTTCATCACAATTCTCACCAACCTGGGTAACTTTATCACAAAATTAGAAACCTGGGTAACTTTATCACAGAAAACCGGTGAGAGTGACCTATTCAGCAATAATATGATCTTGGTGGCGTTACCATTTCTGACTATGGTTTTCTTGTTAATAATGTCTTTGGCTGCGGATACACGTACCACAGTGGCGATGTCATAGTAGGTGTGACAATTTATTATGGTGGAGTTTGGTGACAATTAGTCGTCATAATTAATAGGCCATAGCAAGCCACGTCGCCCTCTGCAAATTCGCACAATGAGTCTACCAAGCTCTACCAGCGACGGTCGATCTTTCAAGGATGTATCTACCTGAATGTCTTGTCGCTGTTGATCTTTACTCAACACGCAGTGTTATATTTTGCATGCTAACACACAAGTCCACTTGATAACTTAATGAATAACCCATTTCTGTCAACAGCCATGATTGTTCTTACTAAGGAAATTAATATAAGTAGACAAACATGCATGCATACGTACCACATGTCATGCATGGTATGTGAGTCAATGAGGAATTGCCACCAGGCCACGGTCAAACACAATTCTGGACGATATATCGTGCAATTATATATATATATATCGTAGCTAATACAATGTAGCAAAACGCAAGTAGAGATCAACCTTGGTGAAACGCAATGGGTTAATTGGTCAAGTCGACTCATTGTGCGGAAATTCAGCGGGAAACATGGCTGGCTATGGCATATTAATTATGTCGACCAATTGTCACAAATTCCACCATAATAAATTGTCACATCTACTATGCCATCGCTACTGTGGTACGTGTGTCCGCAGCCAATAGCTCCCGTTGCATATCATTTTTACACTGCATGCAATTAGGCCCCTGTCGATATGTAATTTAAACAGACTATAATTTGATCAGTTGTGCCTCTCATTTCACGCAAGCAAAATGTTGTCGAAAAATGAGATTATCATCAAATGCGGTCGAAATAGCCACATACCCGGTCGTAATGTAATATAGATAGGTTTGTGTTTTAATGGGTAACTTGGTATGTGTCTTTTCCCACTGGTTTGAAGATATCTCAACAATAACTGTTATCGACATCACCACCATGTGTCTAACTTATTATGTATCTTAGTATTCTTAGACTACAGTGGTACAATCGTACTGTACTGGCTGCTCTGGCAAGGTACAATGTATAGATCTCATTACGAAACGCGCAGGCGATTTAACGCGATGATTTTGAGGTTGACAATTTTCGAAAGATATGGCCCAGTCCCACACGTGATGTGTGCCAATTCAAGTCCAATCATACATGCATGCGACGGGACATTGTTCACTTTAATCCGCAGATCTAGCTATCAATTTGTTAACTACAATAACAGAACTGATCAATCAACCGTGTCCGCAAATAAGATATTGTCGTTTCCGATTTCGTCCGATACCCATTACACAAGGGCGAAAGTGGACCGGACAGAAAAGTACCGGACCGGCGGAAGTTGGACCGGTCTAAGGCGATCCAAGGTGACGGTTCCGTCCTCGGTCCAGAGATGGACCCTGGACCGGACCGGTACATAGCGGTTTATCCGCATCCCTACACCAGATGACGGATAAGCTGAGTTATTGTGAATTCCGTGCAATTATCTTATAGTCTCGTCGACGAATTGACTGTGGGGATATTCTCAAGACATAATAAAGAAGTCTGAAACGAGGTGTCTGTGGTGAAGAGCAACTCTGTTTGCTTTTATATATATACTAGCAGATTTGCCCGCCACTGGCGGGATTGGTCCCATGGCTTTGGTCGATCCATTAATTTTTGTTTTTCAAGGTAATCCCGTACAGGCACGCCGACAGCATGCTATCATTTGTGGGTACCCGTTTCAAGGTCATTTGCGGGTACCCGTGTCAAGGTCATGTTGGGTGGACAAAATAACCCGACAAAAATATTTCCCGTCCCGAGTTGACCTCACATAACAAATTTCACATCGATATCGCCGCTGACTACCGAGATATCGCCCAAGGTCATTTGTGCCAATTTTGTGGGTACCCGTTTCAAGGTCAATGTCACCTCGGGTGGACAAACTGACCCGACGAAAATCTCCCCCGTCCCTTGGAACCCCTAAGTACGAAATTTCGTCTCGATATCCCCAATTTACGAGACGGTCAAATGCCGTATTTTCACTAAAGTAGATAAACGCTCTTTAATAGCGACGTCTCATATACAAACGCTCATTAATTATCACGCGATTAACCCATCAATCCCCATTACGGTGGCAGTTGAAGGGCGAAGGAGTGCTCGGACGTTCTCAGAAGCGATGCGATGACACTTCTCGTGGCTTTTTGCCCTTAGATAGGAAGTTTGGGCTCAATCGGTCGAGCCGCTTTTCGAGTCTATAAAGGACACACACACATATATATACGTATGTCTCAAAATATATAGTAGACTGGCAGGTTAGCCCGCCACTGCCGTGGTTCGTCTCATGGCTTTGTTCGAAAAAGCAATTGCAATAGCTTCTGAGACACGTATAGTGTACAATTTCGTCGAAAACAGCGAGTTTTATACCCGATTTGACCTGATCAGTAGGCTTCAATATTCGACACGACAATTGACTGCCGTGGACCACGGACTGCCGTAACAGGTGATAACATGCTCACATTCGGCGGATCGGGCACTGTGGTCAGTCAAAAAACATAACGCGCACGCTATAACTCCGGTATCACTAACGTACGTGGCATTGAAAGGGTCAGTTTAACTTCCACCTGGATCCACGTGGTGTGACGTAATTCACAACCACGTGTATTTACCTCGAAAGTGTTCAAATTGCGCGACCGCGACACACACAATGGCCCGATAATGGGCACGCATTCCCTGGCATTTTCCAGAAGATATTCATGGGGATGTCGAGTGACGAATTTTGAAATTTGCTGGTCGCATTCGTCTGTAAGTCTGAGGAATTCTCGGCTAGATATTGTTACCAACATGATATATTTAAATTAATCCCGCCGCGCACCCCATCACCAACGCGACATGTGCTGCTTTCGTAGAGATGACGAAATATGAGTGCGACAAAGAATATTGTTTGATCGAAAGCATTTGTATTAATACGTCGCAATACTCGCCTTGATGGTGGCTAATAGATGTGTGTCCCTGTTAGGTGTTGGGAATGTCGTTACTCGCCTTGGTGGTGGCTAATATATATTTGTCCCTGTTAGGTGTTGGGAATGTCGTCACACAACACGCTCATGTCTGGATACAGTCTTACACGCTCACGCAAGTCACATTAAACACATACGCTCCATATCAACACACTGCGGACACGAACGCTCTTTTACTATCAACGCTATTAACCACCGCAGTGCCGTTTTTGTGACTGAGAGTGGAGAACGCGTGCTCTGAGCTTCCCCAAAACGCCGCGACGACGATTCCCGTGGATTTTTATATTTAGATGGGAAGTTTGAACTCAATCGAGCCAACCGTTTTCGATTCTATGAAGTACACATATATATACGGAAGTCTCAAAATATATAGTACAGCCTAGCAGGTTAGCCCGCCACTGGCGTGGTTGGTCAGAAACATGACATTTAAAATGTTTTTCAATGAGTTAATTCTGCCTTTTTAATGAAGAGAAATTATGGTACCCGTCCCTAAAAGAGGTATGATTTACGGTACATCGGGCGGAAAAACTGACCCGATGAAAATCCCCCCCCCCTTCCTAGGAACGACAGACATAAGAATCACACAACACGCATTTTTTAATTCTGCCTTTTTAATCAAGAGAAATGATGGTACCCATCCCTAGGGCGGAAAAACTGACCCGATGAAATCCCCCCGTCCCTAAAAGAGGTATGATTCGATGAAAATCTCCCCCGTTCCTAGGAACGACGGACATAAGAATCACACGACACGCATTTGTTGTTTTCCAAAGAGTTAACTCTGCCTTTTTAATCAAGATAAATGCATTCCGTTTCCGGTGCGTTTTGCATCCGTAGTTTCGTACGCATAGGTGATCGTTTAGCAACGCCGATGGCAATAAAGAGCGTTATCCGGTTAACAACGCCAAATTTGGTCAATATAAAGAGCGTGACTGCCTTAACCCCCGCAGTGACGATGGCGGTGATTTTGATGATTGGGAGTGGAGAATGAGTGCTCAGAGCTTCTCCAAAACGCCGCGACGACAATTCCCGTGGGGTTTTACCCTTAGGTAGGAAGTTTGAGCTCAATCTGTCCATCCGTTTTCGAGTCTATAGCGACTATATATATATATATATATATATATATATATATATATATATACATATATATATATACTAGAAGGTTACCCGACTTCGTCCGGGCTTTGACCTTGAATTGTCCATTTTGACGGTCAATGTTAAGTGGGGGTAACGATTTGACCCGTCCAAAACACTGCCCGGATAAAAGTACCGGACAAAAGTACCCGTCGAAATCCATCCGGTTTTACCCGATTTGACCTCGAATTGATCATTTTGAAGGTCAAGGTCAGGTCGGGGTCACGACTCGACCGTCCAATACACTCGGTGGACAAAAGTAACCCTACGTATCAAATTTCGTCGAAATCCCATCAAAATTCGCGATTTGACCTTGAATTGACCAGATTTCAAGGTCAAGGTCATGTCACACGGGCAAATGAATAGGCTTATGAGACTCTACATACGAAAGTACCCCACATACCAAGTTTCATCAAAATCCTGTGATATTCGGGCGTTTGACCTTGAAATGACCCGATTTCAAGGTCAAAGTCACGTCGCATGTGCAAATTAATAAGTCTATGGCACTGCCCGGCCGAAAATACTCCCACATACCAAGTTTCATCGAAATCCCGTGATATTCGTGCATTTGACCTTGAAATGACCCGATTTCAAGGTCAAGGTCACGTCGCACGGGCAAATTAATAGGCCTATGTCACTCCCCGGCCGAAAATACCCCCACATAGCAAGTTTCATCGAAATCGGCTCGGCCGTTTTCGAGTCCATTGGAAACAGACAGACACACATACACACAGACAGATCTTCCAAAATATATAATAGACTAGCCGATGAGCCCGACGTTGTCCGGGCTATTCAAAAAACAAATTTCAAGCCGATAGCTCCACCGTTTCCGAGATCTGGTAACCAAATTTCAAGCCGATAGCTCTACCCGTTTCCGAGATCTGGTCTGCGCATGCGCGAAGCTGGCGTCGCACGGGCTCGGAGACTCGATAAAATTCGTATACGGGGCAAGATACATCCACATACCAAATTTCAAGTCGATAGCTCCACCCCTTTCCGAGATCTGATCTGCGCATGTGCGAAGCTCGCGTAGCACGGGCTCGGCGACTCGATAAAATTCGTATCCGGGGCAAGATACATTCACATAGCAAATTTCAAGTCGATAGCTCCACCCGTTTCCGAGATCTCGTCTGCGCATGCGCGAAGCGGGCGATGCACGGACTCGCCAATACGACATCGTCCACCGCCTGGTCAAACTACACACACGTACCAAGTTTCGTCCCGATCGGTCGAGAATCGTAAATTTGTATAAATGACACACATACAGACAGACAGACAGACAGACAGACAAACAGAGGTCTTCAAAATATATATGAGACTAGCCGATGAGCCCGACGTTGTCCGGGCTATTCAAAAACCAAATTTCCAAGTCGATAGCTCCACCCGTTTCCGAGATCTCGTCTGCGCATGCGCGAAGCTGGCGTCGCACGGGCTCGGCGACCCGATAAAATTCGTATCCGGGGCAAGATACATTTTCATAGCAAATTTCAAGTCGATAGCTCCACCCGTTTCCGAGATCTTGTCTGCGCATGCGTGAAGCTGTCGTCGCACGGGCTCGGCGACCCGATAAAATTCGTATCCGGGGCAAGATACATTCACATAGCAAATTTCAAGTCGATAGCTCCACCCGTTTCCGAGATCTCGTCTGCGAATGCGCTGCACGGGCGTCGCACGGGCTCGCCAATACGACAACGACCACCGCCTGGTCAAACTACACACACGTACCAAGTTTCGTCCCGATCGGTCGAGAATCGTAGATTTGTATTAAGGACAGACAGACAGACAGACAGACAAACAGACAGACAGAGGTCTTCAAAATATATATGAGATATACATACGTAGTTCTCAAAATATATAGTAGACTAGCAGGTTAGCCCGCCACTGGCGGCGTTGGTCCGAAACATGACATTTTTTTCGCCTTTCAATGAGTTAATTGTGCCTTTTTAATCAAGAGAAATTATGGTACCCGTCCCTAAAAGAGGTATGATTTAAGGTACAAACTGACCCGATGAAAAATTCCCCCGTCCCTAGGAACGACAGACATAAGAATCACACAACAGGCATATTTTAATGAGTTAATTCTGTCTTTTTAATCAAGAGGAATTATGATACCCATCCCTAAAAGAGGTATGCCAACGATGTCGTTGTTGTTGGCATTCACGGCTTGGGGCAACACGCATTTTTTAATGAGTTAATTCTGTCTTTTTAATCAAGAGGAATTATGATACCCGTCCCTAAAAAGGTATGCCAAGGACGTCGTTGTTGTTGGCATTCACGGCTTGGTGGCCACCCGAAACTTCTCGCCCGAAGATTCTCACATTGCCGTAAAGAGAAAGTTAGCATTGTGTGGATTTATTAATTTGAACTAATTATTTTCTCGCCAACAATGTCGTTGTTGTCATTCGTGGCTTGGGAGTGACCCCCCCCCCGACCTTTACGAAATTGTCAAAGGAGAAGGCAGTGGAAATCCCGTCAGATTGGGGGACGTATCGCACTGCCTGATATTTACTGAATTTCAGCAGCCATATAAGCTGCGTGAGTTAGCACGATTTGAGGGGTGTATGGTTATAGCTTGTTTATATGAATGTATCGAAAATAGAATAAGATTTTCAGCCGTAACAAGAAATGTATATATCAGAAAATGTAAATTCTATATTTTGGAAGGTATTAGCAAGTTTTGGCTCAACGGGTTTAGCAGTTTGAAGTGAATATGGATATAAAAATATACATATACAGATATAAAACATGTAGAGTTACGCCTCTTCGATCGCGAGCGAATCGATAGCGAACCCCATCGTATCGAAACGAAGGTCGCACTTTAAGGGTCAAGGAGTGCTCAGAGCTCGTCCAAAATGCGAAGTCGACGATCCCCGTGTGTTTTTACACTTAAGCCCTAAGTACGTAAGAATCACACAACACAATCATTTGTGGGTACCCATTTCAAGGTGAAATTCACCTAGGGTGGAAAAACTGACCCGATCCGCGTTCCTAGGAAGCCCTGAGTACGTAAGAATCACACAACACACTCATGTCTGTATAATGACGCACACGCCGATACCCAGACGTAAGAATCACATTGCGAAAACTAATAAAAAATGTAGAGTTACGCCTCTTAGATCAATACGTCGACGACTATAAAGAGCGTTAACCGGTTACATCTCCCAATATGGAAGATATAAGGATCGTTGGTGTGTTAACCCCTACGGTGCCATTTTTTGTGACTGGGAAGGGAGAAGCGGTGATCTGAGCTTGTCCACAATGCGACGTGGACGATCCCCGTGGGTTTTTACACATGTATACGAAATTTGAGCTCGATCCGCGCAGCCGTTTTAGATTCTATGAAGTACCCACATACACACACACATATATACATATATACGGAAGTCTCAACATATATTGTAGACTAGCAGGTTAGCCCGCCACCGGCGTTGTTTGTCCGAAACATGACATTTTAATATTATTTTAATGTTTTTTAAATGTAATATATTTTTTTTTCTGATTTTTTTTCCGAAACATAACAGAAACATGACATTTGTTTTAATTATTTTGTTTTTATTTTATTTTTTTTTAATTTTAACATGACATTTTAATATTATTTTAATGTTTTTTAAATGTAATATATTTGTTTTCTGAATGTTTTCCGAAACATAACAGAAAGATGACATTTTTTTAATTATTTTGTTTTTATTCATATATTTTTTAAATTTTAATATTAATTTAATGTTTTTTAAATTTAATTTATGTATTTTTTCAATTTTTTTAAATTTAATTCTTTTTTATAATTTAATTGTTTTTTTTATTGTTAAATTTTTTTTGTTTCTGGCGGAAAAATCCGATGAATCCCCCTTCCTAGGAACGACTTTCAATGAGTTAATTCATGGTACCCGTCCTAAACATTTCGAGCGATAACGTTTTGTTGAATCCCGTCGTGAAATCTCTCTGCATAATATTTCGAGCTATTTCGAGCGGGTCAATGAAATCCCCCTTCCTAGGAACTACTTTCAATGAGTTAATTCATGGTACCCGTCCTAAACATTTCGAGCGATAACGTTTTGTTGAATCCCGTAACGTTTTGTTGAATTGTAAACATGTCCCCCGTTCCTAGGAACGACAGGCAATCTCTCTGCATAATATTTCGAGCTATTTCGAGCGATAACGTTCACGCTTGATGTCGAATCCGGTATTGCATTGACAACAAACGCTTCTCTCTCTGCATAATATTTCGAGCGATACCATTGCATTGAATTGCCCGTCATACAGATAGGTAGATAGCGAAAACGACGCTCTTTATATAGACACTGCGGAAAACTAACGCTCTTTATATATCAACGCTATTAATCCCGAAGTGCCGATTGCGATACGAAATTGTGAGCGTTGGTTTGTAACCGGGATTTCGGAGAAGCATTATGCCTATAACTACCCCCCCTAAGCCCTGACCTAAGTGTCATACATACTATAGCAATGATGTTGTAAGAGTACTACATCCAACAAATCTCCCCGCATAGGAAATGCACTCAATGTTCCCGTATAACTCTGCAGATGCTAAAACGTTGAATGGGAAACAGACGCTCTTTATAGCGATGCGTCAAAAACAAACGCTCATTAAATGATCACTTGATTAAACCCCGCCGTGCCTTTGCGGTGATTTGGGAGTGCAACAGCCTAACTTATCTTGGGTCTGTCTCAATAAAACCATACAAATATGGATATCATTGGAACCGGCTCATTGACCACATTGTGATGGTTACAGTTATGACCTGTGCCAATGCATTCTCTTATATATGCGAGTCGACCATAGGTCGCCTCGCATATATAAGAGAATGCATTGGCCTAAAAAATAATTATAATTTTTAATGTGTTAAGCCAATGCATTCTCTTATATATGCGAGGCGATCTATGGTCGACTCGCATATATAAGAGAATGCATTGGCACAGGGCCGTTCTGTTGGGTAAATGGTTAATGACAAGACATCGCCAGTTTATCAAAGACTGGGATTTGGTATGTGAATTTACAGGTTAGGTGTGGATTTGGTATGTGAATTTACAGGTTAGGTGTGGATTTGGTATGTGAATTTACAGGTTAGGTGTGGATTTGGTATGTGAATTTACAGGTTAGGTGTGGATTTGGATTCCGCCCGCCAGTTTTTCATATTAGTAATGGCCCTTTGTTGAATTGCCATGGCTTATTTTGTCGCACCCCAGCGATTTGTTGCTGGAAGTCATTCACTTAATGTTTAGTCTGTTGGGTTACCCTGTTTTAATTTATCTGACTGGTCTATAACTGATATTATTCACAAGGGACATGGACATCATAAATCTAATTAATATAAAGGGTGGTTAACCTAAGGTAGTCTAGGCTGTTATGTTCTATATGCTTTTGTTACTTTTATCTCGCCATTTGTAAACTGTCGCAAGGTTGACTGCTCTGGACACCATTAGTGAAGTTTCCACTACCGGAGTCCACGACAGGGGCGCCATTACTGTGGGACCGGGATACGAGCACCCCCCCCCCCCCTGGGGCCTGTACTATAGATTTACAATTGCCGTGTTTGACCACGTGTACAAGGTTATGTGGGGCACACAGAAGGTGTCGATTACCATAGACCTCCACTCTTATTCTTACAGTGAAAAGGCGACTTCTTGCAACGCCTCGTTTACATGCATGGTGACCAGTAAAATAATAGGTTTACCACATGTGACTTGATTGACCAATGAAAAAAAATATTCCTCGGAGACACTCATTAATATGTTATCGCTAGTGCATGGGTAATCCGTGTTCAATTGTATTAGTGGTAATCGGTATCCTTTAAATAATCGATCAGTGAGTACGCCGCAACCGTTCGTGCATTGTGTTATATGTCATCAATGGTTATCGTCTGTTCCAACAATTCAAGTTTTAAGATGTATTTCAATTTCTAGTTGGGTTGTCATGCAAAATCGCTGGAGTATTATATTGAATACCATTCTGATCAAACCCAATCACCCATCGGTAATGAGCACACGGGTATAATCTACTCTATTACAATACAGTGGTCTATTGCACTTCACGCCTCCTGTGTACCTCCCATAACCTTGTACACCTTTTCAAACACGGCAATTGTAAATCTATAGTACAGGCCCCTGCTCATATGACTAATGTGCAGGGTTTCTACACAAAATATGTAGCCCTGCTACACAATCATTATTCATTTTTGATCTTAAACATATTTGTGTAGTATATGTGTAGTTTTAGGTACATACACAAATTGTGTAACAATTTTTACACAATAAATGGGTCAATTTCTACACATTTTTACACACTGGTGTGCATAAAATCAACACATACCCCTTACACATTTTATGTAGATTCTTACACATATAGATCGTAGACAAGAATGTAAGTTCAGTATTCCGAACTGTGGGTATATAGTATTGATGACATATTGAGATTTATATGTTAAAACTTTCATGGCGTACAATGCATGGTACGTAATATTTTGCTGTCATGTGTGAGTTTTCATTTTAATTGAACAGACAAGGGTCGTGGTGTGGTTGCATAATATTAGTATTACCGTATTACAACAATCATATAAACGAGTCTAAGAGCAGTATTCGCCATGAAAGTTTTAACAAATAAATCCTGATATATCATTAATACTATACCAACAAGTCGGAATTCTGAACTTACATTCCTTGTCTACGATCGCTGTAGATTGTATTCCAAAAAATATACTCAAACAATATGGCCGTCATGTAGCAGACTATGAAACTGAAGGCACCGCAATGCGCATGCTCTGCGTTCATACACAATTGTGTGTAACAAAATATAAACATTATGTGTAGAACGGCCCTTGATCAATGTATTTGTATGTAAAACTACACATTGCTATGTGTATTAACCGAGTTTACACATTTGATGTGTAATCGTTTCTACACATTAGTTATAAGAGTGCTGCTCATATGTTATGGGTATCACACAACCGGCATTGTTCTCGTAGACTGATTGACTACGGGCATTATTCTCAAGACAGAATACCGAAGTCTGCAACGACAAATTACAGTCAAGAGGAACAACTCTGTCTGCTTTAATATAACCTATTCTTCCACAGATTGCCAGCGTTTAGGATTTCTTCTCGGTAGTTATATCCTCGTCAAGTGCCAATTGAGAATTAAAACTGACTTGGTGTTGGTCCAGATCTCCCGTTAAATGAAGCTATAGCCTAATCAAATAGCGTTAGGGTCTCCAGTGCATTTATCTTGAAGTTTTTCTATGCACTGATGCAAGCTGCAGAATCCAGAACGCAACAACATGACCTTTTTCCCGCCTACGCACATTGCTCTTCGTCTGGATGAATTATCTTGCGTCGCAAATTCTGCCACACGCCCAGGGGCGACAGGTGGATTGTTTTTAATTATCACACCCCTCCTCCGAATTTCGTGAAAATAGTCAACTTGAAGATGTTCTGAAGTTAATCCTTTCGTGACGGCAGCTGTGCTGGTGCAGCATTAAAAATATTATGCCTCGAATACATAAGATAATTGCACTGGCTTACAAGGTCAAGGTAAATATTGTTAGGGAGACTCGCATATATATCAGAATGCATTGGCACAGATATATAGGGTGTTCGCACACTTTCAAGAAGCTCCAGTCATGGCAGGGTTAAAGCGTCCAATCGAACCGATTAACCTAACGCGATATGAGGATATTTTTTGGGGAAATTTGGGGGTAGCTCACTTGCATCTGAGAAATGGAATTTCGACGAGACTTTTCAGTATGTTAGTATGACTGAGTGTATGTTTACACTAGTGTAAAATATGACGTTTTAGACTAAAAGTATTATCACCAGCGAAGAATTTATGAGGGTGTGTCACCGCCATGTTCTGTTATATACGCGGGATTCTGGTGATTTTGAAATGGTACGTATGATTCATGTTTACTGTTACTCGAGATTAATATATATGCCCAGTTTGTATTAGTATCATATAGTTGAAATTTTGATTATTTCTTTTTTTCAAAATGACAATTTGTTTTGTAATACGACCCTGCCTAACTATGCTTAAAAGCCATGTCCTGATTGGCCAGTGGCCCGAGTTACCATGGCTATCTCGTTCCAGTTTTGTGGTACAATTCTACTTTTTCCAATTGTACCACGAAAAAAATCGGTTTATTCAGATCGCCGCACGCGACTTTTCCCGTCTTTTCTAACTCCGCGCAAACGGGGCATCAACGGAGTACACCCGCACCCGTAACTCTTTGAATTAATTTGCTACATCTTGACAATCTTGCGAATTTTCTAGCGATTTTTCGTTTGAAACCAGTTTGGTTGCCAATGAATATGGTCCAAATGATGTTATTATATACTGATATATGTTACGACCAAAGAAAGTTACTTAATAAGTATATTAAATGACAAAATAAATCCATGGGGCCGGGCTGTGCATTCGTCGATTCGAATCTCGATCATATTCGATATTTCGGAATCAAGTTGAAAATGAAAGCGCTTGTTCATCAGTACAGAAGGGGAATAAGATTAGTTTAGTAAACTAGATCATTTAGATCGCTTTGTGTAAGGAAAATGGTCCATAGTCGATGATAATATTCATGTTGTCCCAACAACGTTCAACACAGAAATGACAGCAATCGTATTTCCTGTACAATTTAAATGAAAGACACGGGCGCCGCTGAAAACACATCGTTTTTTAGCCAATCACAAAGATTATTCACGCAAACAAATTACTGGAGTACTCCATGCAAAGAATCTAGTACGCCCAATACGAATTACACCACGAAATGTTTCTCACCTGAGACCGAAAAAGCGCAGTATTTCGTTGACTATTCAGTCGAATTGTGACCATAAACTTTCAGTCGTATTACAAAAGAAATAAATACACGGTGTATCGGTGTGTATGGTCAAGTTGTACCACAAAAAACTTATTGTAGGACTCCGCTACGCGTCGTCCTACAATCAGTTTTTTGTGGTACAACTTGACCACACACACCTCTACACCGTGTATTTATTTCTTAAATGTAATTCAGCCTTATACATCTTGATTTGTGGCATTAATGGACAACTTCAGCATATGTGTGAAAATTATCATATTAGTGTGAGATAACAATGACTTGCATGTATTTTCGATATTTTCTTAAGCGGTACGCAATGTTCACCCCTCTTTGCTAACTGGTATTCATGATGTATGAGGGATAAGGGGGTGGCACCCAAATTTATGGACAAAGCATGTTCAATCGCGTCATCTAGTTTGGCTCAGTACATTCATTTTCTGAACGGTATGTTACGCAAAAAATACAACTCGTGCTTGGTCCCCATGCATCTCAAAGCATAACATCTCATCGTCAAAGCGCAAACCGCCTACCAATTTAAAAGAGATATATGTCGAAATGCATACCGCAAGTCCCCACCACGTTCATTCCTGTCGAGGCGAATGGGGGCTGACAGATATAGGGTACTGTTTTCATCGGGAAAGCTTCCATTCAGATGTCTTTCACTAAAGTAGACATATATCATATATCGTCAATAATTATACCACGAGTGAAGGTACAAACACGAATACATTAGGTTCGTTGCAAAAAAAAAAACAAAAAAAAAACAGGGGGCTTGGATCTTAATACTACATGCTGAGTTTTTGTCATAGGTTCATATGTTGTCATATTTCTGCACATACAGATTTGTTGTCATAAATGTTGACTTGTTGAGTAGTAATTAGACAAGATTTCTTGGTGCTTTCGATTGTTATGTATGACGCTTTAAAGTTATGTGAAACACCCCGGTATGGTGATAAAATAAAAATGGAGAATAATCTTGTTCAAAGTAGCGATTGCTAGAAATATTATGTCCAAATAGTCATTATTATATACTAATTAAATACAGTGACTCTCGATGGCGAAATCATTTACGTTAGTTTATCGCCGAGAGACGCGTTCCGCGAATCGAGTTGTAAATATTTACGATTGAGCGTTTTTCAAACAATGTTTCCTATGGAGTGGTATGGTCGATTTGCTTCAGATTTTCGCCGATGTTAGTAGAATGTTATATTTCTCCAGTTGGCATGCATAGCGCGCGAATACTAACATATCAGTTTCACGCACCCGAACAAATACCTAATATGTCTTTAATCCATATGTTCTATGTGTAGATATTGTAAACAAAAATGTAACATCAAATAATACACCGAACATATACAAAACATTCAAACGAGCAAGCTAAAAATACTTAAGCCCACTGAGTGCACCATCAACAATTAATACTATATAGAGGATATCCACACTTTTTCAGTGGATATGGGTTATATCTCATGAGTGATGACAAAACATTGAATTTCCACGAGTGGCTTTAGCCACGAGTGGAAATTCAAATGTTTTGTCATCACGAATGAGAATTAACCCATATCCACTGAAAAAGTGTGGATATTCTGTTTATTATATACTCTAGTTACTTGCCTATGGCCCCCAAAGAATGTCAATACATCAGAAATTTCAAGCTGACACATTACGCCCAAAAAAATAGTCCCATATTTAAAACACTCAAAAAGTATAGATTTTGTATTTATTATATACTTTCGTTACTTGCCGATCATTTAACATAAACGTAAAAAATTCATTGTCTTACAAATTATGCAAAAAATATTTATATAAAATTGCCTCACGAAACCAGCGCGTTTGTCGAGTAAAATTGTTTAGAGCTTAAGTCTGAGCTTTGTTGAATAGCATTCGTTCATTCATTCAGGCGCAATAATACCAGTGAGATATCGATATCTCACTAGTGGGATATCACTTATATCTCACTGCTAAAACCTTATAATTGATGGGCAAGTATATAATAAATATATATATCTGTATATGCAGAAGTATGTAATCTATACAAATATGAGAAAAACTCAGTATTAATCGGACATGTCCCATTCGAGCTTCTAAATTATGTCAACGTAATTTGGAAGGAGGTATAAGATAGGTTGACACTAAATATTTTTATGTCGTCTTCATAATTTATACTCTGAACAATATTTTTCTTGGTCATAGCCATTTTACAGCTATTTTCATTATTTTGCACAAAAGTGAAATAAGCGCTCTTTATTTCTACCATATCAGGAATAAACCAAACGAAACGCTCTTTTCTGTTCCATGCCGTGCATACTAATGACTCTTGTTTGTTTTGGACCGAACATCATGTTCCAACTTGCACTGATTCTGATAGAGTGAACGCCCAATTATACGAATAGTCTCTGGGTCAACCAATTTACCGTCAGTGTTCGCGTTGTCGGTAGCCAAATTAGCCAATGGCTAATATTTTTCGAATTTGGCTAATAAAAATTTAATTTGGCTAAACTTTTGGCTAAACTTTTTTTTCCCCAAATGGAGACCGAAAGCATAGAATCGTAAAGCTAATTAATACGCAATCAAACTTCACGAGACAGCGAAAGGTAAGCTCTGTCATTTAACCAGCCTAATCGTCAAAACGCATAAGCTGTACACTGGTTATGTAATTGATTAACCGTCTTGATAAGATAAAACACATAAATCCTATGTTCGTATAATATTGTTTTTGTGTTGTTTTAATTTTGTTTTTATACTGAGTAACAAATAAAGTTTAAAGCAAATATTTTAGTCATTAATTGTGAACCGCCCAGAAAATGAGGATTTAATTTGGCCAAAAACATTTGGCTAAAGTTTTTTTCATTTGGCTAATGACATTTTCATTTGGCTAAACTGTTGGCTAAATTATTTTTCGGTCCAGCGCGAACACTGTTCACCGTACAATACGGCGGATATAACCACGCCAGCCATCTATTGCCGGACTGAACTACAGTCAGTCGGGGTATAACGGGTAACTTTTCACATGTTCTTGCATTTCTCCCGAATTAAATAAGTTATCCAAAAGTTGTTTCTTGTTGTTAAAGACACAGTTGGCCTTGGCGGTGGGTATCCTGTGAAAATATTTCTACCCGTCAAAAACCGCCACAAACAGAAAGAACATCAAAATGTAGATAGACTTTGTCCGTATACAAATAAGAAATATCGCATAAACAGTATGTTATGCCCAAGTTCTGTAACACAATCAGGCTCTTGCTTAGGTAAAATATAGTAGGTCTTTATGATAACATGCTGTTTACGCGATGGTCATGGTATATATGAACGGAACTGTATGCGTTTTACTGTTTTTCTGTTTTTCTGTTGACTGTGTTTGGAACAAATATGAATATTTTCGACAATTAAGGCCTCACGTGCCTTTAACAGACAGGTATCTGGCACTCATTATTGCAGCGGAATTCTTTGGACTAAGCTTCAGTTTATTTAATAAAATTAGATCGTTTGAATGTCGAAAATAGGTCCCTATCAACCCATATACCCTGTGCCAATGCATTCTCTTATATATGCGAGTCGACCATAGGTCGCCTCGCATATATAAGAGAATGCATTGGCCTAACAATTTTTTTTACAATTTTAATAATTTATTCTTATATTCTTTAACAGACTTATTTTGTAGGTTTAGGGCCGATGAGATCGGCCCCTGGCACTCAAAGGGTTAAAACATTCAGGGCAGATGGAATCATCTTCATCAAAATCGTCATCGTCAAATATTTTGCAGCAACTGACGATCTATTATATTATTTACTCACTTTATTGGTATTTATTGGACAACAAAAGTATGTTTGTGTTTGATCTGAATTAATTTCACCACACTATTCACTAATTTTACAGAGGAAAGAGGTGAACAAACGAAGTAGATCAAAGACAACAGTTTTGTTTCTATTTTCTAAAACATAGGTAAACTTAGGCATGATTAATTAGTGTTTTCTGAGGATGACTATGGATATTTTATGAAACAGTTGATGGTGGTGGTGCAATATGAGTCTCTGCTTCACTTACGAAGTGATGTGTTATTGCAATATATGACATAAACCAATTATTTAGTGCTGTATGACAATTGCAACAGTAATGGTATAACAAAAACATGTAGATATCTTGCTGAGAAATAATTAATTAAAAACAAATATGTAAGAAACGAAAAACAAAAACAGCGGGTTAGCATCGCCAAAATCACCCGATTGGGACCTCATTCTGCATGACCTCATCTGTTATGGGAGAACTAGACTCATATTTAATTTCCCAGATCGAGAACGTGTGTGCACACATAATGACCGAATGAGCACCTTGCTCATGTTGTGTGTCATCTGCCAATTTGAGGATATAAACTATATATGGACCAAAAAGAAAAGATAAAAACTAAAACAAACTTGTTAATTTAATAATAAATATACTTTCCAGGGAAGATGATGCCATGCAGAATAAGGTTCCCGAACGGTAATTTTGTGACACCAGCCCGCTGTGCAGGATAGCGTCAATAAAGTCACCCTATGGGGCCTCATTCTGAAAATGTCCGACACCGTATTTCAAGGCATGGTCTTCGATGGCACTTAGTGACCAACTAGCCATAAACATAAACTAAATATAAACATGACAACCTTTCTTAATAATACAAACATAAATGGAAAATAGCAGTATCACAAATGCTGACAAGGTCGGTGTCACCATTTGTGGTGCACTAAGTATCCACGTAACATGGCTATATATAGAAGTAGTCTATGGTTTAATCGGTGTCTCATCCATTCACCTTCTGGCATAGATTCTAAGGGTGTTCGCTGTACAAATTAATGTGGTACCCTGTTGTGATTGAGCAACTTGAACCTCAAAGTGGCAAGGGGTAACAACACCCCCTCCAATTGCATTTAGAGCAGGCCATGATGGGAAGCTGCCAACAGATTGACCCACATGCTCAAACAATTTAGCCTCCAAAGTCTCAACTTGACCGAAAGGAACCAGCCAAACCTCATCGTGCATGGCCATTGGCAGAACAGCAGTACCATGTAGGAACAATCCTCGTGACTTATCAGTTTCTATCTGATGGAGTATCCTGTGTCTAGTTCTTCTACTTCAGGAATCCACACCAGACATGCATTCATGTATATTATATATGTGTTCTCCCTATCGACTCTATGTTTCATGGGAGGGTCCAACATTGGAGGCTTGATCTTAGAGGCATGGTACCCTTTTATAACACTATTTTCCACACGAATGGTCGCTTTTGGTTTAAAGGCACGTGCGGCCTTAATTGCCGAAAATATTCATATTTGTTCCAAACACCGTAAACAGAAAAACATTAAAACGCATACAGTTCCGTTCATATATACCATGACCATCGCGTAAACAGCATGTTGCCATACAGACCTACTATATTTTACCTAAGCAAGAGCCTGATTGTGTTACAGAAGACAGCACAATGTTACAGGCTAATCACACACAAATGGCATAAACGCTCTTTATTAGTTCCATATCAGGTATTCAACAACAAAGAACGCTCTTTATGTTTACCATCATAATATAAACAAACACCAGAAAAGTAACTTTTTATGCTTTTGTTTACATAACAATGGTCAAACATATGACCATAACATACTGTTCATGCGATATTTCTTATTTGTATACGGACAAAGTCTATCTACATTTTGATGTTCTTTCTGTTTGTGGCGGTTTTTGACGGGTGGAGATATTTTCACAGGATACCCACCGCCAAGGCCAACCGTGTCTTTAATACATCTAAAACAAACAATGATGTTCATCAGGAACTGATAATGATTGACTATTTGATTCATTACTCTCTCTCAAATTTAAGTATCTCCATCAATACATAGCCTGACTGATGACAACCGGTCTCTTATCAACTTGAATATACAATTCAATAAAACAAATATATTACTGTACAAGTGTACAATATAACTAGGCGAGGGAGTATATTATTATAGAAAATATATTACAAGTCTCACCTATATCAATTGTTATAACCACCATCTGTGAGAGGAAATATAATATCACCTTTATTAATTTCAGCCAAAAATACAAGAGCCATCACTATAAAGGCCATTAATATTGTTGGGTCATCGCTATTAGTAGACACATTAGAGTAATACAGGTATATGTATCTGTTCTGGGGTATTACTTCAGCATTATTATTAAGTTTAATATACTTGTAATTGGAACTTCACTTATAATGTACTACATCACAAGCCTTCTAATAAGGTGGTGGAAATTGGCAGAATGAGGTCCCCAGAGGGTGAATTTAGTGACGATACCTCATTCAGCGGTCTAGTGACACAACATTCACCCTATGGGGAGCTCATTCTGCAAGGGTCCGGAACCTTATCCTCAGGCCTGCTACATGTTGCATATTTTAGACAAGTTTGATTGTTTAACCGTTTGAGTGCCAGGTCGATTTTTGTATCAACCCATATACCCTGTGCCAATGCATTCTCTTATATATGCGAGTCGACCATAGGTCGCCTCAAATATATAAGAGAATGCATTGGCCTAACAACTTTTTTTTTTTTTTTACAATTTTAATAATTTATTCTTATATTCTTTAACAGACTTATTTTGTAGGTTTAGGGCCGATGAGATCGGCCCCTGGCACTCAAATGGTTAAAACATTCAGGGCAGATGGAATCATCTTCATCAAAATCGTCAACTGTAGATCCTTCTGGAATGCAGCCATAGTGTATCCATCTATGACACTTTTCACATTCAACCCATGTGCTCTCAGAAAGGGAGTCCATGTCCTCAGACCAAGACATTCCACAGGCAATACACTCTATATTTTAAGTTTTTCCCAGGGTCAGCATCCTCCCTTTTGCATGGTACATCCTTCGCTTTCCTGTTCTTCCCGTTGCTACTATCACGTGTATTTTTCTGTGAACCTGGGCTGCTCATACATATTATAATGGCAGCAGTACTCAAAACGTTATTTGCTTCAACAGTGCTTGCTTTTTCTGTTTATTTTGAGTCTGTTCAAATCGTAATTTTGCCTTATTCTCTCAGCAAATGTTATGCACGTCTTTTCTTTAGTTCATTGAGAGCAACGTTTCGAATACAGTCACGTGAAGTTAAATTGTCAGGCAATTCATCAAGAGCCTTTGTCGCTTCGGTTGTGATGGCTCTAACTGTCAGTAACATTGGAAATTGCAGTTATATCCTGGATATCCCGAGGGGTTGCACATATATATACCATATTGTCCGACATTAAGTCCAATTATTTTATTATGAATTTGAAACTTAGACAAACATGTTCAAATAATAATACTTACATTCACACTCTTTATTGATTTCTTCCCTTAGTTGTGACGAATACTTTTTTGTTTTCAGCTTCGCGTTTCGAAATTTAGTTCCGGTGCACACTCAGTCTTTTTACAAAAACAAAAATCATAAAAGCTGTGACTGTCCCAATGGGACTAATGATACGCCCCCCCCCGTGTTTGTAAAATACTAAGATGCTTCACATGTCAGTAAACATTTAGTTAAAATAATAAAATAACAGTTCCCATCGCAGGTGCACAACCCTAACCCTAATCTTAAACATATTGACCGAAAAATGTAGGAATAAAAGCTCGGACAAAATTATGCATGTTGCAAAAATGTTCTAAGTCGAAAAAGGGGAATAACTCCACAAAAAAAGTCGGACAGACATCATAATCGCAGGTGCACAGGTTCCCATCGTACTAAATATCAGTGCCAAGATTAAAAAACATTGACTTAAAAATTTAGGAATAAAAGCTCGGACAAAATTAGGCATGTTGCAAAAATATTTCTAAGTCGAAAAAGGGGGATAACTCCACCAAAAAATGTCGGACAGACGTCATAATCGCAGGTGCACATGCAGGTTCCCATGGTACTAAATATCTGTGCCAAGTTAAAAACAAAATTGACCTAAAAATGTAGGAATAAAAGCTCGGACAAAATTATACATGTTGCGAAAATCGAAAAGTCGAAAAAGGGGGGATAACTCCACCAAAAAAGTCCAACAGACGTCATAGGTTGCACAGGTTCCCATGGTGGTTGTTGCCTGTGCCAAGATTAAAAAAAACGACTGAGGACAAATTTGTGTCCACGGACGACTGACGGACGGACGAGCTGACTCCAGTATACCTCCCCCCTAACTTCGTTGCGGGGGGTATAACAACGATGAACTCGCGAAATGTTCTAAGATGTCAGACAACATATTACTTCACAAACCCTGAATCAAATTTTAGTTGGAGATGCCCTTCAAAGTCGAGTTTTGTAAGACTCGACATCGCGTGACCCGTTATACCATCAGATCCGTTATATCACGACTGATTGTATATCGGATTAGACAAACAAAGTTCGATATGTCTGACCACAAGGAATGACGTGTTTCAACTTTGACTGGATTGATTCTACTGTGACTTCCGTTGAAATCTGGGCAACAATGATACAAGTCTTATACATTCAGTGCTAATGTTTATTTGCGGCGACAAACTGTTTATTGGGGTAAAATGCCACCGAAGCATGGGGAAAAATGAACCTGCCCATGGCGTGGATTTTGAGATTAATTGTTCGATAATTTCGGATGTTCTTTTCAAGCTGTGTAAGTACCACATAATATATATCCAATAATATTTTTGATATACCTCTTCACAATATACACCGTCTATCAATTTGTCGCTGGTGTACATGTACCTTATAATTTCCCACATTTCGATGCAAATTCGAGGCCGTGTGTTTTCATCCGGTGTAGTCAGATTTTGTACATTTTTCACCACACTGATATATAAATTTGAGTATTCCATGTTTTACTACCATTAATAGTGTTTCATTGGTCGATGTCATAATATTAATTTATCTATGTATATACATCTACGTATTAACCCTTTACCCAACAAACCGGCCAAAAACGGCCAAATAAAGCTGCAACAGCCTAAATTATCTTGGGTCTGTCTCAATAAAACCATACAAATATGGATATCATTGGAACCGGCTAATTGACCACATTGTGATGGTTACAGTTATAGGTTGCCTTGCATATATAAGAGAATGCATTTTACCATTTTTGATTACATTCTTTAACAATTTTATAATTTTTAATGTGTTAAGCCAATGCATTCTCTTATATAATGCCAGTCATATATAAGAGAATGCATTGGCACAGGGCCGTTCAGTTGGGTAAAGGGTTAATGTCCCTGAATACCATTTATTAAAATATATATCAAATATCAATGTAATAATACACATTAATTTTTTTTATATCTCCCAGCATGGACGGTCGCTGTTCGCACGAAGTAGGTGTTATTATTGCCCTGCAACAGTGGCAGCTATTGGGACTTAAATAAGTTCCGTTAGAGATATTGGATACATCAAACAAATTTGCGTTTTATCTATTATATATTTTGGAAGATCTGTGTGTTTGTGTGTGTGTGTGTGTGTGTGTGTGTTCGCGATGGACTCGAACACGACTGGACCGATTTCGACCAAACTTTGTACGGACACGTAATTCGACCCGGGAACGAACATGGGCCTATTGATTTTCAGATCCGATGTAAACTTTTCACGTGCCGAGGTCAAAGCTGTTTTTACGCTGTGTTACGGGACTTTCATTTGAGTTCGGTGCTTACAAATCGATTCGAAACAGCGCGAATAATAAAATGCCAGTCATAATAATGACACTGTGAGAATCTTTCGTGTTTCCTCTTTCCAACGATATATAATGCGTATGTATCCGTTTTAGTTATCTGCGTCAATTATCAAGAAGAAGTGGTACTATCTTCCATCGGGATAAAAACAATGCGTAACTTCTATGACGATGTTAGAGGTCATAACGTTAGATCACGTTAACGCTTAACCGGCCGATGCATTTGACTGTTTTAGACGTCTTGGCGATATCTCGGGCACCGATGGTAATTTATCTTTACGTTGAAACTTGATAATTAATGAGCGTGTGTATATGAGGCGCGTTTATATACTTGAGTGGAAATCAAATCGGGTTAAACTGGCGGATTTTTACGGACGAAATTTATTGCATAGGGTATCTCGGTATCCGCTGGGCCGATTTCCCGGTATCCGCTGGGCCGATTTCCACCATTTTTGGGGTGTTGGTGTTTGACCCCACCTGACATTGACCTTCAAAATGGTCAATTCAAGGTCAAAGCCCGGACGAAGTCGGGTCACCTTCTACAAGGTCAAATCGGGTAAAACGGGATGGATTTCGACGGGTACTTTTGTCGGGTACTTTTGTTCGGGCAGTGTTTTGGACGGGTCAAATCGTGACCCCACTTGACCTTGGCCTTCAAAATAGACAATTCAAGGTCAAAGCCCGGACGAAGTCGGGTCACCTTCTAGTAGATATATAAAACTTAACTTCGTTAGACCGAAGTATATATCCTTAGATGACAACAGCGCCTTATTGATCCTCCTAAGATTCAGAACTAGAAACCACAAATTGCCAGTGTAAACTGGTTCGTGGATAAATACCCCGTATTCCGATAGGAAATGCACATTATGTATGGAAGCGCTAGGAGACGAATAACACACCATTCTTATATGCCCGCAGCTGAGAGATCTGAGATTGAAATATATCAAACCGTACTACTACAGTCGCCCTAACGTAATAAAACTTCATGAACTATTTAACTCTAGCGGTACGAAAGCTATGAAGAAAAAAAAAGCTCAATATTTATCAAAAAAGGCCCAGCGTGAGATAAACCACTCCTGAGGCTTAACCAATATATCACCCCACCCCATCCCCTGACGAAATATATACACATGGCTGCCAAATTACGCCAACCTTTCTTATGGATACACAAATATCCCGTTTAATTCCCAATATATTCATACATATCATTGTGAATTGCATGCACTAACACATTTCTTCTCAATATATATGTATTGTTATACGACGAGAGTATCTAATAAATTGAATTGAATTGAAATTGTTAGAGATATTATGTGCGTCAATAACACTAACAATGGTCCGTTCCATGCGGCGACAACATTGGGACGATTGCTGTGTCAAAAATTGACCATCACAAATCCAAAAGCTATTAGGAAGCTTAGACATCATCATCATCATCATCATCATCATCATCATCATCATCATCATTATCATCATCATTATCATCATCATCATGCTGACGAATACTAATGCTGATGATGATGATGATGATAATGATGATGATGATGATGATGACGATGATGACGGTTGTGATGATGATGATGATGATGATGATGATGACGGTTGTGATGATGATGATGATGATGATAATGATGATGATGGTCATGATGATGATAATGACGATGATGACGATGAGGATATTAACTAATTAGCTCAGCTAACACTTCCTAATTCCATAATCACATTTCATTTGCCACCTCGATCTCCTGGCTCAGTCTGGCATTTCCAACCTTCTAATGAATTTAATAAACCATTGACATACAAATAGATTTATTTGACATTCAGACACATATATAAAGAACATAATGATATACAAAAGTTTCACGTGATCATTAACACAGATCTGAAAACACCAATGCCCACCAGAGGGCCACGTACGCGTACACCCACATGTCCATAGCCATATACATGACATTGTGCGCACCAATGTCCCTCCGCTGGTTACTGCTGTTTACCGGTGATATGGTCACATTTATAATCGTGATGTAATATAATATCAGCCTAAATTGTCAATAATTCCTCATTGTGTTCATATCTAGTGTGCCACTCAATGCGCGCGCGTCTGATCGCAAGATTCGGGTTTCGTAACGAAAACCCGGCTCATGTGATCAAAGGAACCGTCACATGGAGGCATCGTCCGACCGTAAGTACGTATATATATGCATTTCATACAGAAAGAGTGTGTAACAAGATCACGATCACTCTTTTCGAAAAACAATGTGTATAACGGATTCTAATTCTCTAAGTTCCGAATTATTTGTTTCAAGAGTTCACATAGTTTCTTTGCTGATATATATACATGTAATGTCCCCTTCCCCACTGTGTCTCGTCGCTGCGTATGCGAATAGCTTTGGTTGGAAGTGCATATTATTTCTGGCGGTACTGTTTGCACGTGCAAATCGTGAATGACTTCGGCCTAGTTTACCCATTATTATACTTCCATGGTGTAACCAAGGAAGTATATTGTTTTTCTATTGAGGCAGTTTTCCGTTTAATTGGAAATACTCAGAAACTAATTGCAGTAGGAACGCGAAATTTTCAGGGAATGTAGGCATTTAAGGGACACTCAAAATGGTAATATCGCGATTTCGGCAAAAAACCGATTATTTTTGTTTTTATTATTATACTTAACCATTTTGCAACTCCTTATTCTCTGAAAGTATGAGGAGTAGCAAACTAAAATTTGGTACGTATGTTGGGGTCAATGAGTTCTAACTAATCGTCGTATAATGAATATTGTCCGCGTTTCCCCTGCGGAGTTATCTCCCTTTATCTGAAAAAATGTCATTTTATTATCTCGGAAGTTATAAGGAGCAGAGCATCGAAAATTGGACCAAATGCACACCTCGATATGCCCTACTGCCCGCGGGTATCAAAACTTGTGTCCGCGCTTTCCCTGAGGAGTTACCGCCCACAAGTAGAGACACACTATACACCAGAATGAATAAATCGAGATTTTTTTTTTTGTTAGTACAGAGCTCTAAATTTTTTATTGCATATTCCGAATTGAACGATTAATCCTGACTCGAATATACCGCCTATACACGTTTTTACCCAGGACTTTCTGCGTTACGGGGTACGGACATATTGCAACTATTCTTCCCGCCAAATCCTACCTGGTGATTAAAGAGCAAGATTTTGTCGTAGCAGGTACGTTGACATACTTTATGTACGTCCCAGAAGTTTGAGGGCTATACTATAAATATAACATACCCAACGGAGAATGCGTGTCAGGGTGGGTTGAGACTTTAGGAAAATTCCACGAAAATTGCAAAGGGGGAAAATTCAAACATCGAGATAATTTTGTTTGATGAGTACATCTGATGGCTAGTCTTCACGCGCATCTAGAGGGCGATTTTCTAATTTTTAGATGGAACGGTTTACTCGTGACAACACTATATATCATAAATATGTATACCTATGTAGTCTATCACTAACCGATTTTTAGCCCAAAATCCAAAACGGGCTAATGTAGGAACGAGTTTCACGCAGGAGCATGTAAGCCGGTATACTGTAGGTACGCCTACAAAATTTGACCGCTCTACTATAAACGCAACCTGCTCAAGGGAGTGTTTGTGTCGGGTGGGTTCAGATTTGGCAAATTCCACCGAAGATCAAATGGGGAAAATTACTCCGAAAATCAGATATTGAGATAAAAACTTTTCGACGAGTGGATGTGATAAGTAGTATCTAAACGCAAGATTGGTAAGCTTTTTAAAGATTTAGAGTGGACGGTTTAACCCTGGTAGCCTATAACGTTGTAACGGGTGATATATATTATTCAAATTCAACCATCTCTTCATGACGCAAATTCAAACGGACTTGTCAAGAAGCAAGGCAAATGCATAAACATTCTCACCGATATACTATTATAGGTATGTCCGCTCTACTATAAAAGTAACATGTTGTCACGATTTAACATGTCCAAAACACTCCTCGGACAAAAGTCACCCTAGGTATCATATTTTGTCGAAATCCGTTCGTTCTACCCGATTTGACCTTGAACTGACCATTTCGAAGGTCAATGTTAGGTCGGGTCAACAATTTGACCCATCCAAAAGACTCCCCGGACAAAAGTACCTCTACCTAGGTATCAAATTTCGTTGAAATCAGTCTGTTTTTCCCGATTTGACCTTGGATTGACCTTTTTGAAGGCAAAGGTCAGGTCGGGGTCACGATTTGACCCATCCAAAACACTCCCTGAATAAAAGTATCCATATTTATCAAATTCTGTCAAAATCCGTCCAGCAGTATTCCCGGTCATAGCTAACAGACAAACAAACAGACATACAGAAGTCCCAAAATATATATTAAATTTAGAAATGACAATGCAAGTGCACCATCGGATCATAAGGCACCAATATGCATTCGCATAAAGAGGAACACACATATAAGCATAACACTCGCATGGGATGGGATGGGATGGGATACCATGGAAGTATATCTGATTCCATGGAATCTGACCTCTAGTTGTGTTTGGTGTCGTCTTGACAAGATGTTCCTGCTTTCTCCTGTTATGTACTAGTATTGGATTATTTATTTGATTCAACCATTTAAAATTGGATCTACGAAACTTATTATTCATAATTAATACACACATGCTTGAAATTGAAATTACTCTTCGTGTTGGCCGCAATGGTCAAAGTAAAAGTAAAAGAACTATTAAGGAACACACGATGCACCCTTTGTTTAAAGGTATACTGTGTACTTGTTCGGGTGTGTGAAACTGATAAGTTAGTATTCAGGTGCCATGCCAAGGGGAGCAATTTAGCATTGTACTAACATCACCGAAATTCTCAAGCAGATCGACCGTACCACTCTGTAGAAAACATTGTCTGAAGTACGCTAAATTGTAAATATTTACTACTCGAATCGGGACGCTTAATTCTATCATCGATAAACTAACGAAAACGATTTCGCCATCGGCAGTCACTGCCTTTAATTAATATATAAGAATGACGGTGTGTGTTGTCAATTTAGACATCATATTTGTAAAAATAACTACTTTGAACAAGATTATTCTCCATTTCTATTTGATCACCCTACCGGAGTGTTTCACATCACTTTAATTGGGATCCCAACAAAAAACTTTAAAATTCAAACACTGACCACATTGCAAGTATTAGTACAAGTATATGGTACCACTACTTGGAAACAAATAATGTTCATCATTTAGAGATAGAGACCAGTGGGGGTGAGTACCAGCATTTGCAAAATAAATTGTCAAGTTGTGAGCGTGGGTGCTTCAGCAGATAAAACCATCAGCATAATATTCAATATGTATCTTAAACATGAATGAATCAAACTTAACCCTTTACCCAACAAAACGGCTAAAAACGCCCAAAGCTTCAACAGCCTAAAATATCTTCGGTCTGTCTCAATAACACCATACAAATATGGATATCATTGGAACCGGTTCATTGACCACATTGTGATGGTTACAGTTATGCCCTGTGCCAATGCATTCTCTTATATATGCGAGTCGACCATAGGTCGCCTCGCATATATAAGAGAATGCATTGGCCTAAAAAAATCATTTTTTAACACTTTTTACCATTTTTTCTTACATTCTTTAACAATTTTATAATTTTTTCTTACATTTTTAAACAATTTTTATAATATTTTTCTACATTCTTTGACAATTTTATCATTTTTAATATGTGTTAAGCCAATGCATTCTCTTATATATGCGAGACGACCTATGGTCGACTCGCATATATAAGAGAATGCATTGGCACATGGCCGTTCTGTTGGGTAAAGGGTTAATCGAATTGGTACATTTAGTTTAGTGAATTGAGCCTACATGTACTGCATGTACATGATTCTGGTAACAGTAGCATACTGTTTAATATAAAACATGATTCAGTTGGAAAGCTGTGTAATGCTGGTCAGTATGCATGCATATTGTGTATATATTTTATACATATCATATATCATATGTATGATATATCTATTATGCTGCTGGTGCAAGTTTTCACCCCACCCAACACATGCATACATGGATATATTGGAATCCAGCTAGTACGTATATATACAAACACATACACAATGACACATATTCATTCATGCATATATAAATATATTGAAAATTTACATTATGAATTTATGTAAGCACAGTAACGGTATACACATTTATTTTTCCATAAATGCCTGTTCGGGTTAATCCAAACCAGTCAAATACTCACAATGTATATAATTTGGGCCACTGTATACTAATAGTGCTACGGTTACCGTACCTGGTACCAATACACCATCCATTTCTTTATTTTTTGTTCCTATATACATTTTTGGCATTTCCCAGAATTATATATCAGCTAATTTATCTCAGAAAATATCTGAAACATTGTCAATAATAAATATATAAGTGTGTTCCATACTTTCCAATTCAGCCTGGAGATTAATAATTATTTCATCAGACAATGCTGCATTAAATTCTTCAGTTTTATCCTCCGCCCAAGGCTTGATAATGACAGTTTAATTGACCATGTTTTACTTTGAACTGAATGACTGAATTGACACGCTCAATTCACGGAAGCCTCTACTCTACCGTGCGTATCATTAAATGATGAATGCTCAAAACGTTTCAGCTGTCCGGTAGGAATGAGGCAGGGTGATTATCTCTCACCGATATTATTACCGCTATATCTAAATGACCTGGAATCCTACCCGAAAAAATGTTAAATTATATTCCTTGCCCTATGCCGATGATACAATTTTGGTTTCTGACACAACATACGGGCAGAAGATATAGTGAATTATTCTAATAGATACTGCCGCCAGTGGAAATTGAATATAAACTGCTCAGAAACCAAAATTATAGTATTTGGTGAGGGCAGAGATGTTATGTTTACAAAACGAGAGATATAACTCGAAGATGCCAGTTATTTAGTTGAATATCACTTTTACGAAATAACGGGACATGTCTAATAATTCATACTACAAAGAGACACATTTCTGAAACAATATAGAAAATATAGTTGAAAGGGTTGGACTTTTATAAATCCGACTCAAAAGTTTCACCCACGATGGTTAATCCCATGCATGGCGAGCACATCAATTTATATACAGGGGTACTATACGCCATTTTTCAATAAATTCCCGGTAATAACAACGATATAATATCGATAAAATATAGACAAATAATTAATTTGAGTCGAAAATGTATTATGTGAACGTTCAGTTTAATAGGCTATCTTAAAATCAAATTTAATAATTTGATATAAATTTAATTTATGGCTGGAGCACAAGACGTAATCAAAATAATTCACGGATAGTGGATTCGGCAAAGCGTAACACACATGATCGTGTACAAAATTATGTTGATAAGGGGCGTAAACACAAGCCACTCACTGACTAGTGACTATATATACAAAGGACTTAATGAGTATATGGGACTAGTATGCATATAATGTAATATTTATTTGATATATTTGCTTGAAAACTGTACAAAAATTACTCGACAACGACAATGGGTATTTTCGATTTCCGGCTAATCTGCCATCCGTAACATTACTTCGTACTCAACATACTTTCAAATAATGGAAATCTGGTTACTTTATTCTACAACTCAGAGGCTAAAGAAATCAACATCAACATTTGGGTACAGTATCCCTTTAAGTGATGACACATGTAATTAAACAGACAATTACCTTCCAAACAAATTGTTATGAAGTTCTACATGACTGTACTTCTGTTGCCATTGGCAACGATACTTTCCGGAAATCCACAGGAAAAAGCGTACTCTCCAGATTCGTACTGCCAAGCAGAACAAAACCCCCCCAGGAATTATTCAAAGATATCTCCATTGCATCGGGGACCTGTGCATATTCTTTTGTAAATATCTTTATGTAAACTGTATTTATAAATAGACATCGCCACTTCAATACCTCTACCACTTCAGTGTTATTACTCAGACTTCTCCCTATAGTGTATGAAATTGATCGTAGATTAATTTTTCTGTTTCTTGCAACAGTGGTTAACATACCGGATAACGAGAGAGCAGCTCTGGATACATTCCTATTATATTATCATAGGAACGGAATCTACTGTCGCCCGATGAAAGGATTTCTGAAATATGTCTGATATTCTCCATAGGTTCAATTAATACCAGTATCTTCCATATTTTGCAGAAACGGATTCCTTTCCGGTTCAGTCCATGTGGAAAAAAATTGTCAGAGTTTGTCATCTAGTATAAACAATATTTTATTTTCGAACACAACATTCAACACATACAAACAAATTGACATACTTGCACAACACATATGTTAAAAAAACGGAGATAAGACAACAAGTCTGAAAGGCTTTTATAAGTCTTGTCCTCGGAATAAGAGAGTTACCCTTGGTATCAGAATAGGTACCATATTGGGTAAATTTAGAAGACGGGATAACATGTTAGAGCCGAAAAAAATATTTTCTAGGATTGGATATCGGGATAGAGTGCAGGAAGGAAGAAGGTTAGTCAAGTTAATTGGTATTGTATACCATACATTAGCCAAAATGAAAGAGTGCAGTGAAGCGAAGTACTGCATATATTTTTATTTGCACAACTTTGGTATTTATAACCATACAATTTACGAACCAAGGAAAATTCAAAATCAAATCAAGAGATTGAGGTGAGTCAGAATCATAAGAGAATAACGATTCTCTATTAGGGTTCCGGACGATTACATGCCGATGTAATCGACTATGATTACAATTACTGATTACATTTTTCCAATGTAATCAATTACGGTTACAAGTGCTTTAGTAAATGAAATCGATTACTTTTCGATTACATCTGATTACAATTGTTAGTTTCCAACCATTTTGATCCCATAGGAATACATAATGAAATAAATCAAATTAAAATATCAAATTTGATTGAATAAAAATATCACTACATAATATGGAAACAAGAAACGACCGAACAATAGAAAGAAGCAAGCAATAAACACATAAACCTTTTTTATATTTACATGTATTGGTGAGGTTTCTTCATGAAGTTGTGCACCAACATATTGGGAATATATTATGTTTTATGTGTATTTATTTATGTAAATATATTTGTAGGGTCAGTTTACATTGCTGTAGATCGGTATACTAGTGTAAACGGGTTGATATAGAAATGCACACAGAAAGAAAAGGGTATTCGTTCTTGTGAGAAAAACTCTTATCCGTTATAAGCCTCGGTCAAACCCGAGGCATTGCGACAGGTAAATCTGGTTTGATTAATTGTTACTCGGGCTTGGCGAATGTGCTTAATCTTTCTTTGTCATTTCAAATCATGTAGTTCACACTATGTAAGCGAGAACCTGTGTGCTGGTGCGTGTGGTGACAAAGTACTTTAAGTAAAGTGTTTACTATACAGTATATCTTATTAATATTTGTTCTTCTTTGAGTTTGGTAATACCTTAGAACACCCAGTGAACAACAGGCGACCGCAAAAGCATAGCATAACCGTTATCAACTGGTGAACGAATAAACTGACACGCCTCATAGTGAATTGTCAATTACCAGAGTTGTGATCACAGCAATCTGCGACACGTGACTTCACACAAATCTGTATACAGATCTACAGCAATATAAACACACCCTTAATGTTCTTATATGCATTGCAACTAACGCATAATATTTATGAAAATATCATTAGAAACAATTATAAATTATTTGCATGTTCTGTTAGATTCAACACCCAAGACAATATATATATCATCTTCATTGTAATGTGGAGGAATACACAACAATCTCTCTTTCGTTAGCTAAATAAAGTCTGCCGCCGTAAAGTTTTGTGGGTCAACGTAAGGCCCACTAGCAGTTAGGGTACAGTTCACACGTTTGATGCGATAGTCCAACTTCAAGCCACCTTATACATACGTCCACTATGTGCGCTTGAATGCTTACAGTTATGGTACAGTTCACACCTGGGAACGATATATAGTACAATAGCTACAATAATCCAACTTCACGCCACCTTTTACATAATATTCATTTTGTGCACTTGAAGCTTGCAGCTGGGGTACAGTTCACACACTGCATGGGCACGATAGGCCAACTTCAAGCCACCTTATATAATGTTCATTATGTGCGTTTGAATTCTTGCAGTTACGGTACAGTACAAACGCTGGGTGCGATCGTCCGATTTCAAGACACCTTGTGCATAATGTTCATCATGTGGCTTGAATACCTGCCGTATAAGGTTACAGTTCATACGATGTGTGCGATATATAGTACAACTTAAATCAAACCACCTTATACACACGCTGGATACAATAGTCCAACTTCAAGCTTCTTTATACATACTGTTCATTTTGTGCTTGAAGCTGCAGTTGGGGTACAGTTCACACACTGCATGAGTACGATAGTCCAACTTCACAAGCCTTATACACAATGGTTATCACGTGAGCTTGAATGCGTTCCAGTTGTCTATGAATTATTGAGCGTCATGGTTCGACGTGTATATTCGCGAAGTTTGGCCAGTCTTCTTTTCACCGATGCTTTAAATGCCCCCAGTGTGAAGGCGTAGACTATTGGGTTCATGATCGAATTGAGACACGAGAAACTCCCGAGGGCCATGCGTACATTTTGCGCGAAACGCCATGAGGTAACATTGCTTTCGATAAGAAACAAAACCATTGGTGGAACAATAAGAATTGTCAGCATGACAACGATGACCGTAAGAGCTTTTGTTGAGTCTCTGTTTGCCCTATTGTTCCTCCTACCAGCAACTCTCAAGTTTGATTCATCGACGGCACGCATGGTACGTTGGTTTTCTAACCTTGATATTCTTTGTTGGTCGGAACGCACCATCGCGCTTGTTGTCAGACCCGAGTTTTTTGATGAGGCCAATGCATGCGAAATGGTGGCGATAGGCATAACTCGTACGACACGCAAGAGACTCATTAAATAAATGAAGGACACCAAAACGAGTCCGTAGACGAATAGCGCATGGCACGCATATAGTGACAACACTGCATCCATGCGAATGAAGGCGGTGAATAGTGCGCATTGTTCCGCCATTGCCTCTTCTGTTCCAATCCAGAAAACTGACGGAATGCCGTACATTATTCCACAGAATGCCCATATCAAACACACAGCTGTGGTAATGTACTTCATTTTCGAGCTGACGTGCCAATGGTGTGGCCACTTAATTGGCCATATTCTTACAAGGCACAGAAGTAGTATTTGCATGTTGGATGCGCTCATAGAGGTGAACATAGAGAAAAATGAGGCGAAGCAAGACACTCTGTTACTAGCTGAGCTGAGTACTACAACGGAAACGGCGGTCAGGGATATTCCGACCATGAAGTCAGTAATACTTAAGCTCAATACTAAGGCTGAGTATAAATCTTTCCGCAGAACCTTGTCGGAGATCAGGATTCCGAGAACGAATGCGTTGATAACTGTGATCAAGATGCCGCAAACCGTTGAAATAAGTATTGCTGTCATGGAAACGGGTTCCACCATGGATGCGCTTGCTGTGTAGTTAATGAAGCAGGTTTGGTTGCTGCTGAGTTCTAGCGTCATGGTCAAGTTAATTCTTCTTTAGTTGTCGAGTCTTTTATGTATTGTGACAATGGAAAGAAGATCAAGATCTGAAGTAGATGAGGCATTTCTCCAGCGATAACCACCATCTTTATCCTGCGAAAACAAATGACACTTGTACATGTATACACGCAATAGCATATTGTCTGCGT
The DNA here is from genome assembly GCA_032622095.1 of Siphonodentalium dalli. Taxonomy (NCBI): domain Eukaryota; kingdom Metazoa; phylum Mollusca; class Scaphopoda; order Gadilida; family Siphonodentaliidae; genus Siphonodentalium; species Siphonodentalium dalli. The sequence goes on along the minus strand of CP136068.1, from coordinate 138,571,005 downwards.
TCGAATACCCATAGAGCTTGTATTTTAACATTTACATAGTCCATGTGTGTTATACTTATTCATGTTAGGTGATTGGTCAACTGTCAATTGGGGCATGCGTTTCATATCCATTCAATAACACACATCACAAAACGGACCGACGTCATTTCTTCTTAATCCAGATAACTAAAAGCGGTATATATATTGGTCCTCTACATTGACCTAGCCAACTCGGCAACCCGGAATAACCCGTCCAGCCTAGCCGGGACAAATCGGTTAGCCGGGACAACTCGGTTCATGTAACAGCGAGTCATCCCGGTTAGGAACGTTACAGGATTCGTTGTGACTTTCATGACGTCAGCCAATAGAATGTTGGTGTCATGTGATTGACGTATAATGACCACCCACATCACGCTGTGACGCGGTGATTGACAGCTATAGTTCTGTGCACGCCAAACCGAGTTGTCCCGGGTGACCGAGTTGTATCGACTCATGTAACAACGCGACCGAGTTGTCCTGGCAGACCGAGTTGTCCTGGCTAGCCGAGTTGTCCCGGCTCATGTAACAAGCCCCTAAATGTAAGCGCCCGGTATAAAACAGTGCTAGTTTCATTCATCGGAATTCTGGAATGGGAAACGAAATGACCGGGAAAGGAAAATTGCGTTATCTTAGCATGAAACCATTAAATAACTTCACACAGTGCTTTCTCTTCCTTTCAATCAGCCACATTAAATAGTACCAGAGCGAATACGGCTCTAGATATATATACAGTAATGCCCTAATTAATTGACTCCTTAACCATAGCAGAATTATGGGTACCTTTTCAGCATTTAGTCGGAAATATGAATTGTTGCCATTCATCGGAAAGCTCTCAGTGACAACAAGCCATATTTCCAACTAAATCCTGAAAAGTTACCCATAATTCTGCTGTAGTTAAGAAGTCGATTAGTTAGGGCATTACTGTATCACTTCCGGGAGTCTTTTTTTTTAATATGAAGGCCGATCCTATACAGAGTACACTGTGTTTGATAAATAGAGTATGGCTTGGAATTGACTACATGTGTATATAGACGTGCCCAGTAAGTTGGTATAGTTCACGACTGCGCGCCCTACCCTCGTAGTCAAAGGCAAGACATTCTCTATTTATTAATTGATGCCGAACAATTCGAACTTGTAGCATGCACACCACATAACCCGTAGCCTAACAACACAAACTGCTGGACTGTTCAAAGTCAATGAGAAGTAATTTGAAATCGAGTACAACTAGTTTTCTGAGAACAACACATATACATCTATAGTTCACCTCACCCAGAAATGGCACCTTCTGATTGGCCGAGAGCTGTGTATTATAATGGCATAGTGTTATGCTATATTTACCACATTTCTATACTATAGTTGTATATAGTATCGTGCTAAATTTAGCACAATACTATACCAAACTCGCATTCAAAAAGCAGTGAATGGTGACCCCCATCTCGAGAACATATATATGGAAATGTATCAACCAATTTACTGAGGCGTGTCCAAATGAAATTAAAACGTTACTCATTTCTCACAGGAACGACGCCAACCGTTTACTTGCGAAGTGGAATTTGGCTGAACTCCAATTTGCGGTTTGCGAAATTTATGTTTATAATCCGAATTAACGCGCCCAAATTAATATTTCTTTGGCTTCGGGGGTAATAAATATTTTATTCGAGTCCAGGAACCCACCCATCAAAGCTGAGAGTGATCAGATATCGATTAAAAAAAATTGTTATTTCCCGAGATATGTAATTTTTGGCGGCCTGGCAAATATTCGTCAAGCCGAGGTCTCGGACCAAATTGCGGACCAAGATGGACAACTCTAAAATCAAATGGCTTTGGATCTTATATATTTGACAATCCGGCCAAATTTTGTTGAACAAAATGTTGATAAATAGCACGTGTTGGGCAATTTTACACTATAATTATGTGTCAAGAGAAATTGACAATATGTGACTTTACAAATTTGTTTTCTCTCCAGAAACCTATATATAAATTATGTAGATCGGTAATACGTAGTTATCGAAGTCTTATCTCTCCTTTGAAATTAAATATACGGACTTCGGATGTTCAAACGGTCCTTAATTGGTGCATATGGACCTAGTAAATAAAGAACATTGGGTACTAATTGCCGCTCGTATGCGAGCCATGTTCCTTGATTTTATAAATTCATATATTTTGCTCGTTACAATGTCAGTCAATCAACATACCTAATGGGACAATTCATGCACTGCACGATAAGCTAACAGAGAGACCAAATTACAATTGCATTCGTCGATGTACGTGTTATTGATATAAAGTTAACCCTTTGCCCAACAGAACGGCCCTGTGCCAACGCATTCTCTTATATATGCGAGTCGACCATAGGTCGCCTCGCATATATAAGAGAATGCATTGGCTTAACACATTAAAAATTATAAAATTGTTAAAGAATGTAAGAAAAAATGGTAAAAAGTGTGAAAAAGATTTTTTTTTTTAGGCCAATGCATTCTCTTATATATGCGAGGCGACCTTTGGTCGACTCGCATATATAAGAGAATGCATTGGCACAGGGCATAACTGAAACCATCACAATGTGGTTAATGGGCCGGTTCCAATGATCCATATTTGTATGGTTTTATTGAGACAGACCCAAGATAATTTAGGCTGTTGCAGCTTTATTTGGCCGTTTTTGGCCGGTTTGTTGGGTAAAGGGTTATTGATATAAAGTTAAACATTATGCATGGTGGACACAATTGCAACCAAATACTTGAACTTGGTGATGCATTTTATATATGTTATTGTGCCACTGGAAGAACTTTACGTTAAATATTTTATGTATAAGACGAAAGTATAGGATGTTTTGCGAGACATCATTGTGTGTTTCTGTGTTAAGCTATACACAGTTGGCCTTTGTTTTGCTGCATGTGTTTAATTACTTCATTGGTTTTTTTTCTTCTTTCGATTTAATATTTTCTTTTTTCTTGCACTTTCATGTTTGATTAGAGATTATTTTGTATATCTTTATGTAATTGTGTTAGTTTCCTGTGTTTGTCTGAAACTCTCCATGTATGGAGGAAAGAAATAAATATATATAAGTAATGAGTATCTGGGACTACTATAATATAAGATTTGGTTGATAAATTTTCCTGAAAACTGTACAAAAATATATCGATGACAAGCATTCTATTTTCTCATCTGTAACATTAACCCTTTACCCAACAAACCGGCCAAAAAACCGCCAAATAAAGCTGCAACAGCCTAAATTATCTTGGGTCTGTCTCAATAAAACCATACAAATATGGATCATTGGAACCGGCTCATTGACCACATTGTGATGGTTACAATTATGCCCTGTGCCAATGCATTCTCTTATATATGCGAGTCGACCATAGGTCGCCTCGCATATATAAGAGAATGCATTGGCCTAAAAAATGTTTTTAATGTGTTAAGCCAATGCATTCTCTTATATATGCGAGGCGACCTATGGTCGACTCGCATATATAAGAGAATGCATTGGCACAGGGCCGTTCTGTTGGGTAAAGGGTTAATTTGTACTCAGTAGACAGTCAGAGTTATGGCCATTTTTGTCCGCCGACCCAACGGGTTCGGAGGACTATTATAATCAGCACGTCCGTGCGTGCGTCCGTACGTACGTGCGTCCGTGCGTGCGTCCGAGGTTTCCGGATGATAACTCTAGTTAGAGTGAACCAATTTAAATTAAATTTGGTATGTGGGTTTACTAGCAGAAAAGACAGGTCAAGTTCGAATTCTGGTTCCGTCCGCCAATTTTCACCAGAGTTATGCCCCTTTTTTTACTTAGAAAATTATGTTTTTCTTCTGTTTTTTGGTTTCCGGATGATAACTTGATTTTGGATTGTTTATATGCAAAACCCGTTTTTGTGTGGATTACTTATATCAAAATACAGCTCAAGATCGAATGTCGGTTTAATCCGAAAATTTTGCGAGAGTTATGGCCCTTTTTTGTCAGCCGACCCGACATATAAAACCCCAAAAGTTGGTGTCCGGATGATAACTTTAGTAGAGTTAATCAGATTTAAACCAAATTTGGTATGTGTCTTTCTCCCAGCAAAACACAGGTAAAGTTCGAATTCGGGTTCCGCCCGCCAATTTTCACCAGAGTTATGTCCCTTTTTGACTTTTGAGGTTTCCGGATGATAACTTTAGTAAATGTTTACTGAATGAAATTAAATTTGGTAAGTATGTTTACTATCACTAAAGACGGGGTTTTATGCGCAAACAACGGTCATATCAAGCCGACGCTTAGAGGCGGACATGACGTCTACCGACCTTTTATTCGAATTAGCATTTTGTCAATTTCTGGTTTCCGGATGATAACATTAGTTTGTTGTGATCATATCTGAATCAAATTTAGTATGATAGTTTATTAGCCCAATCTACAGGTCAGGGTCGAATATGGGTTTGCTCTGCCCAGTTTTCTTTAGAGTTATGGCCTTTTTAGGATTTAGAATCCTGTTAATTTCTGTTTACGAATGATAACTTTATCTGAATCAAATTTGGTATATGATTTCATCAGCTCTAAATACACATAAAGTTCGAATATGGGTAAGATCCACCCATTTTATTCTGAAATTTAGTGTCGGATTTAGGGTCTTTGTTATTTTTTTTCTCAGAAAAGATGATGCCCCAAATGAAGCCACTTTTTCGGGGACACTGTGGCAGGACGGCCTTTTATCTAGTCAAATGTACACTTGTATCTAGTAAGGATGTTTTCAGAACAACAATTTACATAATTACTCATGTAGTGATAAGATGCATGTACGTCCATCACTAACATTTTTCTAATCTAAAAATCAATGGTCTTTATTCGTCCGACCTTCCGTCCTTCCGTTAAATGGAATTGAGGCGCATTTCTTCTGACGTCGCGGTGCTTCTGACGTACAGCTTGACCGGGGTGGCGTATATGCCGTGAACAATGTATGTGCCTTGTTGTTATTATAATACAATAATTCTTCTCTTTGTTACATAATATTGTATTGTATTGTATTGCTTTTGTATTTGATATTTAATGTTACATTGTATTCTGGGAAGAATTAGCCATTTGTATGACCATTTACTGAACTCCTCTTAGTTTCGAATTGCATATTCCTTATAGATTCGTAATGAATAGAAAAATAGATATATATATATATATATATATATATTTCCACACATGTATATAAGTATACACAAAGACCAGTAACAAGAACGCATGTTTTCAAATGACCTGCTTCTAATCTCAACCATAGTGTAGTCCTCAGTCAATCAAAATTCGTACATACTATACTTAGTATAAAATCACTTGCAGATTTGATATGGAATTTTGTTTGAATACAATGGACCAAATGAATGGAATGCTTCCCACCAGCAAATACTCACATTTATGCTATGTATTTTTGTGTTATGTATATATTAGAAATATTAGAAAGAGGCGTGAATGGGTATCCAAACTATCAATATCAAATCAATTAACTGGCATGCACAAAAAAGGCATCGTTTTATACCTTTGGGCTATAGATGTGACACAAAAAAACTAAATAGTGAATACTATGACAGGTGAAATAAACCTCGGTGAACTCCAGGCAAATAAAAAATATGACTTTACAAACATTAATGATAGAGATGACTGTGAATCGGACATCAACCCATACGAGCTTATTGATCATTCATGTAACTATTACGCACCCTCAGAATATCGGAATAAATTAACAAAATCACATAAAAGCACCTCGTTGATGGGCCTTAATTGTAGAAGCATGAATGCTAATTGGGATAACTTAAGAAATTTGTTATGTGATATGCAAAATGAAAATAATTCTTTCGACGTAATCGCACTATCCGAGATTTTCAGGATAAAAGAAACCTATTCATTACCCGGTTATCAGCCGTTTGAATATTCATCGCGCCCAGATAAAGACGATGGAAGGGGAGGGGTTGGGCTATTCATAAAAAAATGACCTAACATTCCAACACAGACCTAACTTATCGGTATTTATTCCTCACGTAATTGAAAGTTTTTTGTTGAAATAAACCCAAATCAAAGAAATGCATATGTTATAGGATCAATATACCGACCCAACACAGCTCCTATGGCAAATATCGATGAATTCATATCTCAAATTGATGGCATAATGGAAAAACTCAATAAATCTCACACGAAATCTTACTTAATTGGAGATTTTAATATAGATCTACTAAACTCCAACAATCATTCAAAAACCAACGAATTTGTAGACAACGTATTTGAACGCGGTTATCTCCCTGTGATTACAAAGCCAACCCGAGTAACAGATTTCTCAGCTACCATAATAGACCACATTCATACAAACTCAAAACGGAAATATGACTGTGGAATCATATTATCAGATGTTTCTGACCATTTTGCAACATTTTATATTGAACATGAACTTACTCAAAATAATATTAAAAGTGAGCCACAAACACCAATTCGGGTCATTAATGAGAAAAACATGTCAAAATTCAGATATATTTTGAGCCACCTATCATTTGACTCTGTTTTTAGTTGCTCGACTGCAGAACAAGCCTACGATAACTTTATTGATCAATATATTGCAGCATATGAACAAGCATTTCCAATTAAATACCCCGACCAAAGGGGAAAATATATCAAAAGAGAATCATGGATGACAAACGGCTTATTGCAATCTTCTCTAAATAAAAATAAACTATTCACAAAAAAACTTTCTTATCCAACAAAAGAAAATATAGACAAATACAAAGCCTTTTGCAAAATATTCAACCAAGTGAAAAGAAAGTGCAAAAATGATTACTACAAATCAAGACTTAACGGAAGCAAAAACAACATGAAGCGAACATGGACCATTTTAAAAGACGCACTTAAAATATCATCTTCTCCACACAAACTTCCAAAAAATGTAAATTATCAAAATAAAACATATTCAGATCCGGCTGCAATTGCACAATCATTCAACGAATACTTCGCCACAATAGGTCAGAATACTGCTGCCAAAGTTGAACAAATTCAGAACATACATCCCCTTAACTATATGAAAGAAAAAAATCAAAAAAACTTCTTTCTCTCCGAAACATCAACGGCTGAAATTGTATCAACATGTTCTAAGTTCTCCAATAAACAATGCGTCGATTTTTCAAACATATCTATGAAGCTGATGAAACTTACTATAAACGAAACGGCCTACGCACTTACACACATCATAAACTTATCATTCAAAGAAGGAATAGTGCCGACGAAAATGAAAATTTCTAGAGTTGTTCCAATATATAAAAATAATATGCGCGATAATATCGAAAACTATAGACCAATCAGCATCTTGCCAGCTTTCTCGAAAATTATTGAAAAACTTATGCATAAACGTCTAAATTCTTTCTTAACAAAATTTGATATACTACATAACAAACAATTTGGCTTCAGAGAAAATCACTCGACAACACACCCCTTAATTCATCTGTTAAATCATGTTGCTGAAAACAACAACAAAAAGACAAGAGATTCGACTTTAGCAATTTTTATCGACTTATCCAAAGCATTTGACACGATTAGCCATGAGAAACTTCTCCAAAAACTTGACCACTATGGCATTAGAGGAATTACAAAAACTTGGTTCAAAAGCTATTTAATGGGGAGGCAACAATATGTTGAAATCGAAAATAAAAAATCAAACTTACTCAATATCACCTGTGGTGTGCCTCAATGATAAATACTAGGACCCATTCTATTTCTTATATATGTCAATGATATGCCCAATAGCACAAGCTTAAATCTCCTCTCTTTTGCAGATGACACGACTCAAATGGAATAATCTTAAAATAAAATTGAACGACAAGCCCTTAACGCGAGTAGGCAATGTAAGATCTGGGGTCAATACTATGAACAATTTTATACCTGTAAATACAAATTGTATTTATTAATTTGTAATTACAAATTTGTGTTAACTATCACAGTGGATTGATAGTACAGGGAAAATTTAGCCGTATTATTGTAATACCTTAGACTGGGCGAGAGGTGAAACCCCTAAAACGCAGCTGTAAAACTTGGAAAAAACTAACCCACCACTCTGCTCCCACGCACCCGTTATCAGTGTTATCTGAATACCAGTTCAAATTAGACGGACATGTATATAGAGCTAAAATAACTGACAACAATTGATTTGGGGAAGTTACAATGCGTGCTATTATTTTGTGATTAGTGATAACGCCGGTACTATGAAACGATGAGCTAACAAAATCTCGCAAATTTCACAAAGATCTACTGTTGATTATTGTAGATTGCTTACGGACAAACATTTGCCTGTGAGCGATTCACAATATATTGAATCACGGCAAGCCAAAGTTACAAAAGAAATAACCAATCATAAGTTGAGAGGTGATCGCTTATCAGAGCTGTCCAATCGGTTCACGGATTGCTAAGTTGATGACCACTTGTCTGCGCAAAATTAACAAATAAACTGTTCGTTTGCAGTGTGTGTATGTAAGTACAAGTCAGTGTAATAACGAGTACTACAACCAATTTGGTATCATTGTTTTTACAAATTACAAATTTACAACCATTCAGTTTGTGAAAATAAAATATTATTTTGATGGTATAGCATTATATATATTGTGACCATACTATGATTTCAAACTGATCCGCTACTCTTATCATAACACATCGAGGCAGTAACGTGGCTCCATTTTATCGGGGGGGGGGGTGTATCGAAGCAGGGACGTGCTAATGGTCTCGGTTATAGGAGTGATGGGGAGCCCCGGTGGTCCAGTCGGTAGAGTGTTAGGTGCATTACACCGTCACAGGCCGTCCAGCGCTGACGCAGCTGGTTCGAACCCCGTCATAGGGAGGGTGACCGGAATCGTGTATCTGGACAAGTTTGTCAGTTGATTTCCGGGGTCGGTGGTTTCTAAACGCAGTGCGACGATTTCTCGGTGAAATCAAGTCTCTGCGTGGTCTTTCCTCCACCCGTAAATTTGACAACGACAACGCCTAGCGGCTAGAACGACGATAAACCCTAATAAACCAAACCAAACCAATAGTCATTTTATAATTTCAAACTGCTCCGATATTTTATAATCTAGATAGGGACGTGGCTATATGGGCTCAGATTGGCGATGGGGTGTCCATCCTATAATTTCCATATGCACCCTATGAATAAAAAAAATGCCTACAAATTCCACATAGCGATGGAATCGTATATCAAGAGGAAAGTATTTTAATTTTTCTACGCTGATAACAAAAGTTAGTCAATATGACTAACATATGTTAGTCAAACGTTTTTCCTCAGGATGACTGACTTAGTTCAGCCAACATGACTGAGGCATAACATTAATCAAAATTACTAGGGTGGTGTTAGTCATTACGACTAAGAAATGGGGATTCAAGACGACTAATTAGTCAAAATTGCCAGGATTTAGTCATAACTTTTCTTAGTCAATTGGAAGGCGAAAATTAAAGTTGCTGAATTATGTGCAAATAATTCCAATACTTGACCAAAGTTACTCAAAATGTTTGTGACTAACACTAAGTTAGTCATATTTAGTCAGTATGTCCAACTCACGGGGGGGGGGTGGACAACTTACTGTTACAGCTTGAAAATCAGAAGCCAACCGGGGTAAACAATTACATTTCACGAGGGGTGGGGGATACTGTTGGATATCGACGTTGGCGCATCGAAGAGAGCATCTTGTCACGTCACTGCAAGTATCACTCACTATTTGTATCAATCACTAACTTTTGTCAGAGACGTTGTGACTCATACGATTTGGCGACTACTCACCAGACTACTCACCAGTAATCGTGTTCCCAAGACCACTATCGCCATGTCCCTGTTTATGAGATTTCCATTGATAACACATTTTCATAAGGGGGCGCTACATCCCTACGAATCAGATGGTTATATACTCCGGTTTAAGGATGTGAAAAGCGACAATTTATGTTTGACACCCTATATAGACATTCTAGACAAGTTCCTCAGCGTTCTATCTTTCAATAAATTGGG